>JABBWI010000117.1:0-240667 GCA_016647755.1 Suillus subluteus | reverse complement strand
AAGAGGTAGTCATGGAGATCTCTGCCTGTATCTTGAAGAAACATACTGAAGGTGGGAATCCCGCTGTGACAATCATATTGGCGCTAGGCATGTATACCTGCATAAGCCTTGAATAGGTGGACTAAAGCTAGACCTCATATCATTCACTATTTTTCTATACACAGTCTTCACTTGTTTCAGCTATAATCCTTGTCCAATGCTAGTCTGCACTTTCTCACACTATGTGCGCACATTGCCGCAGTGCTATGCATGTTCCCGTGCCTTATCCTGCGCTATTCCACGCTTATACACTATCAGAACTACCAGCAATGCATTTTTAGGTGCATTAGTGCATGTCCACTCTATCTAGTGCTTGTTCCCATGCTTAGCACTTATCTAGCGCACTGGTCTCGCACTCTAGGATCCACTGAAATGTCAGTGTGAAAGAGAAATAGTGACTAGGTGGTTAGCAACTAGTACTACTTATCCAAGTAGGTGTGAGTATAGTATTCGACCCAAGAGGACTGCTAATGAAGCAACTCCACACTAATAAGCAAGGGGAGTGATAGCACAAAGGGCTTAAAACCTGTAGTGACCTAAGACCAAGAACTAATGAGTAGCACTATAGCGATCAGCAACTATGTAAGGATTGTACATTCTCTATGCACTGACCAAGCTTCAAAACAAGACACTTGAACCACACGGTGTAGAGACTCACGTTTCTGCAGGCCGTTATGGGCACATTTCGCACCTTTTCACAACTCATGACAACTGGGCTTCACTGCACAACTCGCACCATCATCCATATGACTTCCACTATGTCTTCAGTCGATTCCACATATCACGCGCAGCTTTCCCGCGAAATGCACCATAGGTGTGCTACTTTCCCGCACTATGCACAGTATTCCCCCATGTGCGCTTTCTCGTGCTTAAGCGCACTACATCGCACAGCATCCAGGAGCATCCATCCATCGTCCAACCAGTCCCTTGGTATGTCCCTTTCATTATCTGACTATATTTGGCACATTACACTTCTCATTTCATTATGGACCCTTACTTTACATCATTTACATACTTAGAGCGCTCCCTATTCGGCTCCGAGCCCTGGGAGAGTGCTTAGCTAGAACTTACATACTCCCATGTTCGTTTTACACCTTACCAAGTTACCACCACTCAGTATCTTCTACCACCATGTACTTTGCAGTTAGTTCCATGCAATACATGTGTCCATCATCGTCTTGAGGCCCTAGCATCAGTCTATAGCTAGTGGCACTATCAGTATCTGTCAAGATCCGCGCTTTTCCTCTTATCAGTCTCAGTATACGTCTTTTTCACTTGTGCACCGCTTGCACTACCTTCCCGCGCTCCGCACTCTTTTGCACTTCACTTTCCCGTGTGCACCTTCAGCGCTTTTCTCGCACTTTTACTGCCATTCACCAGGGTTGATCAGCATCACTCCATGGATATTTGCTTTCCTGCTTCCCCTTTAGGGTCGAACGTTCTTGCATTCTGCAAGTATAGCAGCTAGGCAGAGCTGAGACTCACTTATACTGTAGAGCACTTTTTCTTATATGAGCCTGCCAGGTTGTGATACCCACAACGGTAAAAGTTGTCCATGTGACACACTGATGTGAAGAGCATAACTCTTTAAATCTGAATTACATGGATACATTCTCTTACTTCTCCTTTCATTCTCTTTCATTATTCTACCTTGTGCTCACAATTCACAATACCCTTTCTTCACTGAAGTATTTTCACCTCACCATATGCTCTTCATGCTCATTCCAGCCTAGTCAAGTATTCCAAAATGTATATATACTCCTCATGTACACTCATATCTAGCAGCAAAATCCTAGAGTCAGATCCCCACTCCAAGTATGACTGAAAGCCTCTCAGAAAGTCTCCATTTTGAAATGTTTCCATACTTGTCTCTATCACTTCCCCACTTGTCTCATTCTTGCATCATTTTGTTCCCAATTCCCTGTCAAACTCATACTCAGCCTTACACCTTGCAATGTTTTGATGCATTGGCAGCAAAGCAGAGACAAACCTGTTCTGGTGGAGAGCCAGAATTCTATCAAAGGCTATACACCATTCATCCATGATGAGTTAAACAAAGAGAGTAAGACAGCAGAAAGATGTTAAGGATATGCTAAACGTAGTTAAGGGTATGCCTGACGTAGCCAACAGTCAGCCGCAAAGTGGTCAGTAAGCTGAATTTTTCAAAATGCAATCACATGACACATGACTCAGGTGTTTACTTATTCCAATATGTGCTCAGTGTGGAAAACAAACAAACTTGTAATTAATGAAACTAGCAATCAATGGACAAATTGAGTAGGCCAACAAAAAAACATTCAAACAAGTCCCTAGTCACTGCGCACCCTCTTTGTAGTCACTGCCACCTCTCTAGACCTTGACCGCTTACCTTCAGTGCTCAAAGACACAGATGTAAGAGAAAAAGATGGAACAGAAGGTGGGGGAGCAAAAATGATGGGAGAGGACTGGAACCAGCGGCTGGCTTTACTTCTAGCTGGATTGATAATAAAGCCAGGAGGCTTCTCTATCATGAATTTGTGGGGAGGCTTGTGCTGCCTCTTACCACAATTAGTGTATGTGCAAGAGTATACATACCTAGCAACAGTAGCCTGGTCTGGAGAGTCAATGTTGTGGGACTTATTAAAAACCATCACAGCCACCTTCTGTGACCAGCTATTAGTGGACCCACACAAAGGGCATTGTACAGATACCTTGATACCCCACAGCTGGGTCTGCATGTGGGCACATGCAAAGGTTGCGGTGGACAACCAGGGACCATCTGAAACGTCATCCTTGGTCATCAAGATGACCGGAGAGGGAGAGCAGGGTGGGAAATATCTTATGCAGATTGAGCTGCTCAACTACAACAAGCTCTGCCATAGCCAATAAGAAGTTTGAGGTGACCAAAGGTTGAAACCACATTGTAGAAAACATGATGGTAGAGGCTATATCAAGGTCAAGGACGGCATCCTTGAGCTCAACAAATGAGTCTTTGTATGCTACAGTAGTGCCACACACAAGAAACACCAGGTTGGCACCTTTGAGGGTAGAAACATAAGGGCAGAAGACAGTAGATAGAACCTAGATAACGGAATTAGCAAAGAACAAACAGAATACATGCATACATACCTGGGAGATGCTCATAGCAACAAATTTACCATTCACTTTACCAGTAAACAACCACCCACTATCTTGTTCAGAGTGATTGGAAAAAACATGAACACACAGCCTGTGCATCCCAGGTGTTTAGTAAGTTCAGTGATGCGTGCTTGCTGCATGCAAGTATACACATCGATCTTCCTGTGGGTTGCAATGTTGAATGCAACTGCAAGAAATATATACCTGCCATTAGTTATGTTCCGGCCCAGCTTGGGCTCAAAGCCCCAGCTTAGGCTCGGCCTGGAGGGGCTTAGGCTTGCCAGATTTCAAGCCTGAGCCATGAGCCCAAGCCAGCCCAAAGCTGTAGCTTGGGCCCAAGCAGGCCACGGCCCACATGCTAAATTTTTGTGAGATGCGTAAAAATAGTTGTAAATGTAAAAATCGAAATTTATACTACTGGTACAGATACCTTTTTGAGGGATTTTCAACTTTATACGATATCACATGATAGCAATACACAGATAGATTTTGTGGGGATGGAGCTGACAAAACACAGAGAAGAATTTGGCCGCAGTGAATGCAGTTTAACTTGAGCTCACCTCAATAGACTTGTTTCACGCATGTGGCTGATGTAGACCTCGAGTGTCTGACTACACTAGAAGCAAGGATGTTTGAGGATTCCAAAGAAGTAGGACTTACAGGCAACCAGCAGTGGGGTTTGGATGCTGGTCAACATCACAGGTGGTGGGACATGTATTTCAACATTCCTACTGAGTGGGTTCTGGGGAGAGACTACAGCGAGAGTGAACTTGAGGTAAGGAAAATATTACCTGCTCTGTTCAATAGGTCTCTAACTGATGTGATTGACAGTGTGGCCCCTTATTCAGTGATAACTCTGATGCCACGTCTGCAGACAAGTTGTCCGACATTGTAGCTCCTTCACTGCTGGCTGAAGAAGAGATTGTGCCTGTGAAACGTCACCCTTCACTGCCAGCTGAAGAATGTGCACCAGTTAAGCATCAACGTGGTTCAAAAAGGGTCCAGAGAGGGAGGAAAAGAAAATAGTCATTGGCTGATGTGACTAGTAGTATGTGTCCTTAGTGTAGAACACAGGCATGTCAAGGCTTGTCAGTGCCACATCAGTTTCAAGAAAATAGTCATTAATTGAGGACTGGCTAGTAGTATATGTGCCTATGGTGAATAAAATCAATGAAGGAGTAATCATGAGCCCATACAGCTTGATGTGAAAATCAAATATAGGACATAGAAATGAGTTGCACTAACTTATCAGTGCCACATCACTTGTGTGTCACTGACACTTAGTAAGGGTCTTGAGAAATTGGTGGATGTTCAACGAGGGTTAGTGTTTGGACACAGGGAAACATTTGTAGCTCAAATCTGTGTAACCAACAACAGTGAGATTCGAAGAAGTGCACACACGTGAGTCACATACAAATTCATCCATGCACTTCTCACCATTCATAAATTGAATGCAGAAAAACAACTTGAATAACACACCTTTTTGTGATCAGCAGGCTCAAATTTCCTCGTCCATCCACATTGCAGTAGCAAGTGTCAAGCCACTGTGATAATATAGTTTTCCCTGGGCTGATATTCCCCCTTTTTACTTACCTTTACTTACCCACTTTCCTTAGTTTATGTTCACATTTTTACTGCTTACATAATCATGTCTCCCTTTCACCACTGTCGGTACCAGTCTGAATCAGAGTCTTTTGCTTAATGATATTTCTACTCTCTGAGCTCTGAGTCTAGTACAGAAACCCTTTAGGGTCAAATAGCAGCTAGGCATAGCAATTTTGACCCAACATTTTAAGAGTACTTTACAGTTCTCTTCTTGTTGTGTTTCCCACACTGCCAGCTTAGGCTTTCCAAATTGAAGCCCAGGCCCAAGCCTTGGGCAGGCCATGACCTGGGCCTGGGCTCAGCTCAGCTCATTTAGGCCTGGCTTTGGCTTGCCTGGGGCTCGAGGCTGGGCTGCAACATCACTACCCACCATCAGGGTAAAAATGCTGGAGGTATTGGTCAAGGAGGGGAACAGGCATAACTACCTTGTCATGTGCACCAATGACAAAATAAATCAGGGCAATGGGAGCAGAGGCCAATAGCATGCATGTTGTAGTCTCAAATTTGCCATTGAGCTGGAGAAAATGTGGAAGGACTGGCTGCCCTCCTTGTGCTGGCATGTTGCTGTGGTAGAAACCCTGTAGTCAGTAAATTAATAGCACCACCAAAACAAAGAAAAATAAGTACTTACAAAGTAGGGAGCAGGTGCCTTGGCATTGCGCCAAGAATGACAAGAAAGATGCAAGAAAAAGATGTCAGCACATTGAACAGCCTGCAGATATCCAGCAGGGATGTCAATGCACTGACTACACATGACATGTGGTGTGGTGTTCAAACTCAGGCTAGCCTTGCAGAACCCCTTTTTGCTATAGAGGTCAAGCCTCCTAGAAACCACATCACATCCATCCATTACTTCCTTGCAGAGCCTTGACTCATCCAACTCTCCCATTGTTATAGCAGACTATGTCTGACTTGGCCAATCCAGTTCTGTTGCCTCGGCCACTCGCAGTTAGCCAGGATTGTCTGCACCATCCCTTACCTGCTGTATCAGTCATCACACACTTCGGCTGACCATTCTGTCCTGTCAGTACCGAGTCTTCCCATGTCCTGTTGATATCCACCTATCTCCATTGGTGCATTTTAAGCTTATTTTACTGTTACTGAATGAACAGCAGGCATTGTTACATGTATTCCCATGGCTGCAGCACTCACAAGCCTTATTATATATTGACCCATATACCCTGCATCTCACTACTATGCTCATCTGTGTGATTCCGGACATTCATGTAGTTAGATAAATAGGACTCAAGTTTTGTACTATCTCTCACTTCCCTTCTCTGGACATATGTACCTGCTACCATTGTAGGAGTCACCTTAGTTAGTCTCTGATTGTGCAAATTGATCCCTTTACTCCTTATTATTAGGCGTGCCTTGACTGCTCTAAGTGCACAGTATCTAAGGTTTCTATACCTAGGCCCTTGTGAGATCCAGACCGCTACCAGTAGTCTTGCCTTAGCAACCTATACCTAGTTTTACCTTGTCATACCTAATTATATCTAGACTCTCCTTACCTTGGCCTAGCCTTACCTGTTGCTCCTATCAGCATTGGACCTCTCTACTCATATTGGGTATCTCACATTGGGTGTATCATTGGTATCCTCTATTGCATTAGACACTTCCGGACCTCAGACTCGGAACATTGGTCGGTTGGAACATCTTGGTCTCAGATTATAACTCCTTCCTTTCTCTTTCCTCACACTATTAGAAGGAAGTGCTTCAATAGAAGTCCCCTTGGGTCGACATACTGCACTTGTACCCATCAGGATTTAGTAGGTTTGTTGATATAGCTACCTGACTACTATTTCTTTCACCACAGCAGTGTCTTACTACTTAAGGGTCTTATGTACAATGCATGTATAGTGACAACACAACTATACAGGATAAGACTTCTTGCCAATCCTTAAGTACATGGTCTACAACTTTTCTAGTTTTTGTGGTAGATAATGTGTGAATTCTTGGAAGGGTTTACTGACATGTCCTCTTGTTGTTGTTCCCTGGTGAAATACTTGTAGATTCCCTAATGTTCTGATACTAAGATCTGTTTCAATCTCATAGGTCATATTTCAACCTATGAAAGTCTGTCTCAACTTTGTTGTGTTCTCATGTCTCCCTTCCTGAAAAAAGAGAGAGTCTGTCTTAAAGTAAAGCTTAGTATGAAAGCTGTTCTGGTGTTGTATACTTAGCCCCTGAAAGGTAGCACACAACAAGTAGTTTATAAATAGATTGTTATATAAGCAACCCCTGTAAGGTGGTATACAACTAATCTCTGATACAATGTTTATCTTACTTCAAGGCATTTGTGGCCTGCACTTTAAATCTTATAGACTCTTATAATTTGAGAGAAGAGTGAAAGTGAGAAGCTATATTTAGTACCCTATAATACACTGATAGTAGTAACTTATTTGTAAAATACTTGTAGCATAGTTGCTATTTTCCCTGGGCTTAACAATACCAGACACTAACAGACAGTGATGACTGATTCTCATGCTCATATTGAAATCCAACTTCTCACTGAGTAAGGGAAATCTCTCTCTGATATCCTTGTTATCTGCCCTGGACTTACTATTTGTGGCCAGTTAATAACAGACAATTTATCTCTGGGCAAGGGTCTGCACATGTGTCTCTGTTCAATTCAAAGGCTAGACATGCTTACAAACATATCTGGTGGCTCACTGAAGGATTCTGGGGCTGAATGAGCCCAAAACAAATGGAAACAAATGGAAGTCACATGACAAATCATGCAGGATCCTTACAAAGCAGAATATTGCCTATCACATGACATGCTTACTAACACATCTTGGTGGCTCACTGGTGGCTTAATAAACCACAGAAATGAAAAGAAAAGGGGAAATATGAGAACTATCATACTGGAAATATAAATACAAGTAAATCTGTCAAAATGGAACCAATCATATAATACAATGAGGTACACCTTAGTATACTCTCTGTGGTTACCAATGTCATGGTGTGAGTTCCATACCATGCATAACAGCAGACAAGTGTTGCACTCATACAGTAAGACATCATCTTCTACACCATCATGGCAGATCATACACCACAAACTACTAATGACCTGAGACAGACACAAGGGAGGGAGTACTTACTAGGCTGTCTGTCTCTACAGGCAGCTCAGGCTCTGAAGACACACTTTCCAAAGCCTGTGGTGCAGGTGAAACAATGGGAGAACCAAGAGGTCCTCCAAATCTCTCAGCAGTCCCTCCTGCAGCATGCTTTTTGGCAATGTTCTTCTTGAGCGGCATAGACAGCATGCAGAATCAGTACTGGCCAAAGTTGAGAGCAAAGAGTAAATATTACTATATATATATATATCTTAAAATGGAGGAAACTGTCAAGTGTTAGTAAGAAAGGGAAAGAAACAGACTTGTGAAGATTCTCAACTTGAGGTCACATGATTATGGGATATCAACAAAGGATGGATCAACAATGAATACCTGTGCCAGGTCATGTGATTGTATGAAACCACCAGCATAGTTCATACATAAACAAAGTCAAATATGCTGTAGCATATAACCAGCCTACAGCACTTTCACACAGTTCATGTTCTCCTTTGTGCTGCTCACCACACTTTACTGTCTCTTTTTCTGCTCTTCTCAATACATTCTGCATTCATACTGTTAGCCACTTATACAGGCTGTAGCTGTATGAATGGCTAATGGTTCACTGAGCATTTCACATGTACCAAGGTAGGTATCTACTTATTTCAAGTTCCTTACTCAACATGTTATTTTATCCAGGTTATATTTTATAAAGGTGAGCCTTATCTTTAGTTCATCTTTGCTAACTCTTTCCCATCTCTATAGTATTCTGGATTTTAGTGAGTGTGTACAGGTGTTGTGCTGGAGAAGGTGAGCCTTATCTTTCATTTGTCTTTGCTAACTCTTTTTATTATTTGTAGTATTCTGGACTATAATTCTGAGGGTAGGTTGGGATGTTTAGTGTACACTATGGTGTGCCTAAACTCCCTTCCTTCTTAACCTGTAGTTCTGGAAGCAGGTTGGGAGGCTTAGTGCCCACCATGGTACACCTAAACTCCCTTCTCTCTTAACATTTGATTCTGGGGACAGGCTGGGAGGTTTAGTGCCCACTATGGTGCACCTGTACTCCCTTGCCTCTTAAGATTTGGTTCTGGGTGCTATGGCACTATGGGTGCAATTTTTTGCCCATTTTCAAACTGAGGTATTCAACCATTCTTTTCTTAGAAATCACTAACTTTGTTTTGTAGATATTTTCCTGGGCAATCTTGAACCAAAAGGTAAATTTAGATACATTTACTTTGTTAGTACTGACTGGTGTTCATAGATTGTCCAGATTGTATTTAGCTATATTTACATTATTATCTACTGTAGTTTGTAGTATAAGATAGCCATGGAGAGGACCCCTCCATGGCAGCCTTGTATTAGCTATTCTTAAAACTTTACATTATTTTAAATCACGTGCTATTAAATGTAGTCAATAGTATTATCTCCCATAATGCAGGCACTTTGGCACTATGCCCCATATCAAATCATGTGACTGACAGTGGCAGTGTTTACATCCTTCTGAATTCCATTGTGTGACCTATCTAACTTGTTTCACCTCCTAAGTTAGGCTGCCCAGAGGATACTCCCAGCCCTGGTCTAAGCACAATACTAGTACTACTTTAAGAGACATCCAGAAATACCACCCTCCTTTATCCACCCAAACCTCAGTCTACTCAACCTATGATGAGACACTTTGATTCACTGATATGCTATCCAAACCTCAGCCTACTCAGCCTATGACAAGACACTCTGATCAACTAACTTAACCTATGACAAGACACTCTGACCCACTGACAGGTCACCCAAACCTCAGTCTACTTAACATACAACAAGATACTCTGACCAACCAACCTCAGTCTACTCAATTTACAACAAGACACTCTGACCTACTAACAGATTACTCAAACCTCAGTCTACTCAACCTATGGTAAGACACTCTGATCCACTGACATGCCATCTAAACTCAGCCTATAATAAGATACTCTGACCCATTTCATCACACTGAACAGCATGCACTCCAAGGCAATGCGCCTGTTATTAAACAGAGTACCCTTCTAAATCTGTAGGAATTTATCTAGATTTGGTAGCTATCTGCATATTTGCCATTTCAGTTAGATGAACATTGGAAACAAATAATGTCCATTTATGGTCTAGATCACATGCTCTCCAAAAAAATTCCAATTGCCAGTTCATCTTTCTGTCCTATAATGGGGGATCCTGTGGCTACACTGGCCAAAAGCCTTGCTAGCCATGTGGATGAACTACTGCATAATTTCTCACCTCATGAATTGTTCATGCAGACCAAAATTGATGATAGATTACTGCAAAAAGCCAAGTAAGCAACCTCTGAGCTGCTGTTTCCGGATAACTGAACAGCTTTAATGTAAGAATGAGGCTGTGGGACCAGTAGCAAAGAATTATATTGTCTACTAGCAGTTGTACTGGCATCAAGGCAACTGTCATTACTGACATTGAAATTTCCAAGGCTGTGGTTATCATAGCTTATGCTGCAGTTATTTGATTCTCATGGCTGTTCATCTTTGAAGGTTTGATCTCAGTACAAGCCAATTTGGATGTTGATCAGTTTATGGATCACGCCAAGGTGTTGCCAAATCTGCTGAATGCTAATGGTCAACAAAGACGTAAACTGGCTAAATATTTCAAGGCTCCTTTGTTTGGTTGCATAACTGAGCCTACCACATTTGTTGACAAGCATAGAAAGATATTGGCTTGGTATTTGATGGGTGAATTTATACTCCAGTGGATTCATGCAATATCAAGAGGTAAGTTTATTTTTATATCAGTCTTACAACACAAACCTGACTTAATTGAGATACATAAGTGGCTCCAAGATCTGTTATACCAATCACCTTCCTTGTCATCATCTAAAGTTCAACTTTGGTTGTCTGAAATGACAGCAATGGAACAATATTGGTTGGCAATCACTAGTATTATTGCACCAGGTCAATATCTGCCTGTATGAGATCCATGTATAGCCTGAAGTGTATGGTCCAGACCTCACATCTGATTTGGCCCTCCAAGTTTTCTGGAATCAAAGTAACTGTCAACCAAGAGACACTGCACCATCAGGATCCAAGAGTATCTCTATCACTTTATGACCTTCTAGTCAGCTTCAGAAAAGCTCACTGAGCTATACTCAATGTGTCTGACCTAGGTGCTGAGCTAGAATATCCCCCTGGGACTATGGTTTACATTTCTAGCAAGGTTCTAGAACATGGGATCCCAGCTTGGGGTGATGGGAAGAGGATTGTAATTGCCCACTTTGTCAAAGATGAAGTTCATAATAAGCAGGATATTCCTAGGCCAAGGTTTCCAATGGACTGGGAGTTTCTCAATAAAGTGGGAGCAGGTAAGGGAGGAAAACCTATTTTTAGGAAGAAGGGCAGAAAAAATGGTGGGGTGGGGGTGGGAGAGTCCAGATGCAGTAAATAGAGATAGTCGTCAGACATCAGGAGAGGGGATTTCTGTATTTGATTAAATTGATTCATAAATTGGAGTGGGTTTTATATATTTAAATCTATATTATCATTACTTGGTTGAAACATCATGTCAAGCTACAAATGAAAATGTCTCAAGGCTGTTTCTTATTTATTCAAAGACAGAGATATCTTGTCGAGACAAAAAGACTTAGATGTGGCCTATGTTGCCTACAAATCAGCAAGAGGCAAGAGGGGAAAGCCCTCATGGGTTGAATCTTGTGCAGATCTACTGTATGAAACATCTATGGAGCCTTCCTCCACCAGCCCAAGAAAACAAATATCAGCGCTCCATACAGAGTTTCTGGATGAAGATATCAGGGGTATTGGGAAAATTTTGGTGACTTTGTTATGGAAGGAGAGATCACTCAGCAACCAAGAAGAACAAAGGTACTTCTAGAAGTTCCTCCTTACCTAAGAACTACCTTCTCAATCATGATATAGACACAAAACAACTTCATAGCAGAGTATCTTGCTTATCAAGATGTGTATCTAGACATTATCCTAGATATGAAAAAATTCGCCCATACTGGGATCTGTGAAACTTGTCAAAGTGCTGAGACCACATTAAATTGTGTGACTTATGCTAGTAACCATGGCTGGTGTTGCCCTTGTCTGATAAAATTACATCGGTCATTGCCTTTCCATAAAATCTAATTGTGGAATAACATGTGCTTCCAGGACATCACTCTGGCTGACCAAGGATTTATATGGTACTTAGGCCATGGAGGAGAGCCTTGACCTTCATATGGAGTCTCAAAAGTTTATGGGCATCAAGACAAGAGAATACATGAAATTATAGATAATACAGAGGCTAACCTCTTGCCTCATGATACCACCCCCATGACTATTGTACATTTATCCAGGGTGTTCATGCACAATATGACATGGTGTCATTGCCCCAGTTCTAATCCTTAGCACCTGCAGCTCCTTAGAGCAGGACTATTTCCTGCCAGCTCCACATGGTCCAACTGTTTTCACCTTCAAAGTACTGGATCATTTTCTCATTAATACCTTGGAATGCAAGACTTCAGCCAGGAGCTTCTTTGAGAAACTCACACAGCTAACAAATAATGTATTTCCATATACTGTTCCAGTGAGTGAGAATCTATACTTGTAGTTTGGCCAGAATACCAACAGCATCTGTAGGATCGTTATCATGAACTCATGAGAGTATCTCACCTGTGGTGGGACTTGAAGAACTGGAAATGGTTTGGATTTGGCTATGATATGGATTCAGGCCATGGGCCAGAGATCTTGCTATCTTCTGCCCCTCATGTCCACAGCCAGGAATTAACATGCCTCTTTGTTGGGAAGAGAAGTATGAAAGGCAAGTTGTTTATTTGTTAGTGTGAGCTGGCATCATTTGGGTACTCTATTGCAGCCAGTACACCTGGTATAGGTGCTACCAAAAAGCACAGCTGGTGCACTTTGTCTGTTGATGAGTCTGGCCAGACCAGGTGCTACATGGTGTATATTTGATACTAGCTAAAAATAGTGTATTCAAGCACCCTGGTCAGTCAGTACTCAGGGTATGAATATCTTGGCTGCGACTTCAGGCCCATGACCAGAAGTGCTGGCCAGTATGCTGCACAAAGTGTGTTCTAGCTGCTATTGTTCAACAATGTTGACTTTTGCTTACAGGTAGCTTGTCATGAAGAGATTTGTGGTAGATGAAAACTTTACTGATCATCACATGAATATGAAAAAGCCTGAACTAGACATCTTCCTCTCAGATAGTTTAGGTTATATAGTTGTAGAGAGAGAATATCAAGCTCACTTGGCATCAGCTACAGAGAGTAAAGAGGTGAGTTGGCTTATCTATATTTTTAGTAATACATTAAACATGTTAGAAGAGGTCCACTTGTAGCAACCATCATGCAGTTAATGCAGCAAACACAAACTAAAGTAATTTCTGAGCCACAAGGGTGGGCGCCACAGCTTGTGCTTGCCTTGGTTATTTTGTTCCCCACTGTGTAGTAGACTTTCAAAATAGTGAATGGCAAGTCTCCTTGCATTTACTGTGGACTGACTGACCTGACCACACAATCACTTCTAGTCACATGAATATAGATTACTCCATATGCAATGCTATCAAGCATGCTGCCAATAGAATTGACAACTCCCTGGTAATTTATGATGTGGGCTACCAGTGGAATCTTCACTTTGCAGAACATGTTAACAATTGCTCTAGCTTGACCCTCCCTGACAATAGTGATGTCACGGCTCAGCTGACAATGTTTGTAAAAAATGGGCATTGTGAGCTGAATAAAATTCCTAAATTCATGAATATATTTATGTATATAGATTGGGCCAAAAGCCTGGAGGCATCTAAGGGCATTTTGTACTGGGATGCATTTTTGCCTTGCTATGAAACAGCTCAGAAAATGGTTCAGCTTTTGAACCATTTCTGAGCTGTTTCATAGCAAGGCAAAAATGCATCCCAGTACAAAATGCCCTTAGATGCCTCCAGGCTTTTGGCCCAATCTATATACATAAATATATTCATGAATTTAGGAATTTTATTCAGCTCACAATGCCCATTTTTTACAAACATTGTCAGCTGAGCCATGACATCACTACCTGACAACACTGAGATTGTTGCTGTGGTGAGAAAATTTCATCTCAGTACTCATAAGCTTGCATATTTTGCCAGATATAGCCTGAATTTCATTTTAGGAGCTGAGTGAGATGATGGGGAAAATCTAGAGACTCTCTAGGCTCCCTTTAACAAGATTTCTCCAACAGCATGTTCTATGAGCCAAGCTCACTGTCAAGAAATTCTAGATGATCACATGCACAACTCAAATTGGAAAAACTTGTTGGGATTGGTGAGTGGGTATATTTGAAATAAATTACATGGGAAATGAATGTTGTATGCAGTTAAGGCACTTTTACAAAAGTACAAACATGCTAATAAGGGCATTGATGACACTAAGGTACCATTTGAAGAACTCATACATTTCTTGGAATTCAGCAAAGTTTTCTCATGGGAGAAAGATGAGAAGCAAGCTATGGAACAATGCGGGGAGTATCTTGACATATACCAGCTAAAGATAGATAAAGGTGAGGGGCTTTGGAGATTCTTCTCACTTCCACATGCTGTACATTCTGATGCTGGTGATTGGAAACTCCTACAATGGCAGAAATTCAGCTAAAATTGACCAAAACAGAATATGCTGATACTGACAAATTGGAATTCTTATCAATGGTATCAATTTGGAGGATGCACAGTACATCATTATATTAACTTGACATTCGGGGCCCTGATCTTAATTCAACTCAAGGGATGCATTGAGGGTAGATATTCAGCAGCTTCTCTGAGATGCATCTGCTGCTCAAAAGGCAGTGGTAAAAAAGAAGCAACGAAAACTGGCAGCATAGCTCTTAGGAATGTGTACTTGGATGCCATCATCAATACCTCACCAAGATGCTTTAGCCCTTGGCCTTGGTGATCTGCAAGCTGAAAAACTGAAATTATGGCAGGGCCAAGCAAATGATTACTTGGAAAAGTTACAGTAGGCTCTCAGTCACAAAGCAATAATTTACTGTCAACACTTTCAAAGTATGGATTTGACATGACTGGGCACAAGGTCAAAGCAAGAAGCTTATCACCGTCAAATCAAAATAGATAAGTGTGTCTGAAGCTATTAGAAGGCAAGGAATGTGATGCAGAGACTAGGAGTGGATGAAGATACTCCTGATATATAAATTAAAACACATGATGGGCTTCAGCGATATCAACACTGACCTCTAAAATCACCTCGAGGTCTTGCAAGACCATCCACTCCATCGGGCTCAACCTGTGTTCGGATAAGCTAGTTTGAGTTGTGAGGTAGCAATCAATAGCCTGGGACACTGTAAGTTTGCAATGAATGTTATGCGAGACAAAATCTTACCGGGCGAAGCGTTCGAAGATGATTGAGCATAACATACATTGAGTCCCATCGAGTAGGCTCATCGCATAGAAGTTCGAGGACTGGAAGCTTTCCTCCTGGAAATAAATTTCCCTGGTTGCCAATCAAAATAGCATTCCGGAAGGCTTCGCGTCGTTGGCCTGATGCCCGGATCACACGCACAAGATTCTTACCCCGCTTGACAGGTGTGAGTTTCAGAGCTTCCAAATACCCCTCCTTTTTGACGGCGGTACCACAAGCTAGCCACTCGGTGGGCGCCGTTGTAAGATCCATGGAATGGTAAGAGGCGATAATGTGCTGGACGCATATGTTGATTATATGCAGGAAACACGGGATTTTGCGATCAACAGAATCAAACTCGATGCCACGTGCCGACAGCAGATGAGAAAGCTCGACCATGGCTGTGTGGTTATTTGGTGCATTATCTAAAGTGAAATGACCGATCTAAACTAAGTCAGTATATGTTACATGGTGCGATTAATGACTAACCTTGTCTGTCACTTCTGCACGATCCAGAAGCCCTAATATAACTATAGCAAGCGACACTCCGTCATGAGAACCAGGAATATGGCTAAAAGCCAGAGAGCCAGCCTTGAGAAGGAGCTTTGACCCATGTAGGGTGATCCTCATCTGACCAGAGGTCAGAGGTAAACGATATCTTTCCCTCTGCTTTCTGGAAGAACATCAGATAATTAACAAGATCAAATAGTTGTACACTTACAGCCAGATCTTGCTTTAAAATGTCGAAGTATTGATACCATGTTTCTACTATCAGTTCACATAGTTTTGTCCGGTGAGGAATGTCACACTCCTGTAAGTCTTTCTGCAGAAATTGAAGTAACCGACGGAACTTAGGGCATTCAATTACATTCATTGCCTAAAGCCAATGATTAATAATCATTTTAGAGAGTGAATAAGTACGCACCTGGTCATCGACCACAATGAATTTGACGAGTTGTCTATGCATCTCCTCAATAGTAAAATCCGGCATCTCATCTGCAAGTGCTGACACCCCTACCCTGGGCTGCGAACCAAGACCCCCACTGCCGGGGGGGGAACTGAACGACTCAAGAAGCTTATCCGGGTTCTGGTCAAGCTCTTGACCTATCTGTGCGAGAGTCCACCCTCTACCCAGAAGATCCCGAACTTCTTTCGCCCTGACTTTCAGATTGTGTTGCTTGATTGTGGTTATATAAACACACAGGTGGATTTTGAGCAGATGCCTGCAAAGAGTGCCTGTGGTGGTTGACGAGCTGTATTCGGCAATATCGTATGATGGATCTTCTTTCTGTATGTCCCTGGCGAATGATGTGAGAAAGAGAAAAATAAAGACTCAGAGATAATACTCACACACAAGGTGTACATAGGCGCTGCCCTGATGTTGTGTCTTTGGTGAAAAAATGATGCACCTCCGATCCTAGTTGTTTTGTTTGACACCCCGTGGCCAATGGATTGGATTGGGTTGAATCAGCACCCATCTGCATTTGAAGTGGGCTGGGGACTGTGCGGACCGCTTCTACTGGGGTGAGTAGGTCGCCATCCTCTTCTTCATTGACATCATCAACAATGTCAAGATTGATGAACTCGCCATTGTCTGCTGGACGGCTTGGACCAGCTCTGCGAGCCATACTGCCTCGAAGCCTTGTGGCAGGCCATTAATTTCTGTGGGGATTCTGGAGAGTTGCAGTCACTGCAACACAGGGAGCTGCAGTGAGGGTGGGTGCAGCAGGGGGAGCTTCGGCAGCAGGAGCTTCAGCAGCAGGGGATAAAGTCTGGGGTGTGTTTATGGGGGGAGCTACAGCGGCAGGGGATGAAGTCTGGGGTGTGTTTACAGGACATCGACAAGGTGGCATGGTCGTGAATGTTGGGAATCCAGTGAGTGGATTACCGTTCTATATAAATTGGTGTTCTGTGAGTCCCAGAAAATGCAGCAGCACAGCACTGACTCACCTGATGGTAAAGCCCAAACAATAGTGCCACCTACATGTAATCGTGTCTCTCGAGTCTCGACAATTTGAGGGTATGTCAACTGCCGCAGATTAGCGAAGTGAGATGCGGCTAGGGCCTCAGGCCTCAAGGCTCACAAATGTTGCAGGGCATTTCTTAACAGACGTTTTGTAGATTGAACCCTCAAGGTGTAGGGTGCAGTGCCCTGGACATGCGCCTCAAAGTGCTATTCTAAAAGAGTGGTTGTATAAATTAGCCGCTAGGAGCTTCTTAAATGAGAATCGGAAAGACCATACCTGTACACTATTCAAGGAATAGAAAACAGAGGTTTCTGATCTTCGAGCATCATGCAATCATGAGTCATGCATGCCTTCTGAGTCCTGACTGCGCTGGGTGTATAATAAGTAGATAAATCAAATAGAAGCTATCGTTGTTACCTCAAAGTTGTTGTGCATCCAATTTTGACTCTAAGTGAACCCTAATGATGGTAAAATACAAGGAGGTGAGATACTAATATGGACCTCATGTTCATATCAACGTGTCACGTGTGACATGCGCGTGCTTCGCACCTTTGGACGTTTTTACCGTGAATTACACTAAGAGATGCCTGTACAGTGTCATTGTTTGCCATTAATATATCTCTTCATCCTCTGTTGCAAACAGCGCTAGAATGTCTTGACGACATTGCACTCTCCGAGTCAAAAGTGCGATGTATAGCTATCTGTGTGTGAATGAATCTGATCAGGCATGGGCCGCACGAATTTCTCCAGCATGACTCCCCTTGACATCCGAGTCCATTGACCGTGACAGTGGTCATGTAAGCAGGTCAGAGGGGAAATTGTCGTTGATTCACGATCCAGCTTGAGCGCTGGGGCAGGCAATGTGTCTCTCCTGTTTGAGAGATCTGAATCTGCAATGAAGAGCAAGCTGCAGTATGTCATCAATCGAATGCAGGTGGCACTCAGGTGGAGCGCACACGCAAGGTGAACATGAATTGATTCCCTGGGATCAAATACTCTGTCCTGTTAGAATACATGTTCCCTGTACACAAACTCATCTACATAAAACATTTGCTCATGTCTCAGGTGCCTAAAAGAGTGAAATATTGAATGGTAATATAGTATAGTATGTAACTAGGTCTTTTTACGCTGTGGTGTCTTGGGAGCAGTTACAGGTATGGGACAGCCATTATGTGGGCATAAACTTGAAGGCTTGAGTTAGCGAGTGTGTAAAGAATGAACACAAACTTCTCACACATGACAAGTTGATTGTGAAGAGGCGTTGTCTTCAATTGACATGGAGGCACCTCCTTGGCCACTGAGTGATCTTTTGGGGATGGAGGGGGAGGTGTAATGGGATGATCAGCCTGCTGACTGAAATCCAGTGAGCGTGTAGCCTGTGCGGGTATTGTGGAGCGAACATCATGGAGCAATGATCGAAGATAATCATAGTCGGGATCCTCTGAGAAAGCGAGATTGCACAAATAAATGAGCATGGTTGTGATATCAGGAGGAATTCCAAGGCATAAATCTTCAATGGTGGTGTCCACCTTGCGTGCAAGTATAGAAGAAGTGGGGAGCCTCTCATGGTCACTAGTAAACCATGGAAGGGAGCCATGCAAGAAGTAAATCAACATGTATATAAATGACTCGAGATCGTCATGACAACCAGGTACAACTCCTAGGTGGTTATTGATTGAAGCGAATGCAGGAGTGCCAGTAAGACGTCCACCATGGCGAAATGGTATATGGGCTTGGGCAGTAGTGTTTCAGTACTCTTTCACAATACCAAAATCAACAATAAAGATGGTTTGCTCTTCTCCATGACTGACAAGGACATTTTGTAGTTTTATATCACTGTGAACGTAGTTGTGTGAGTGGATGTGCTCCAGAGATGAGAGCTGAGAAATATATTAGCATCTGCCAGTGCCAGGACCCACTATAAACTAACTTACTAGTTGGTCTCCAAAATTTAGGACGGTATGAAGGCTGAATTGTCAATTGTGCATGAGGAAAAGATCATGCAGTGATGGCCCAAGGAGGTCGAGAACTAGAGCATGATATGTCTCCTCTCTACTGAGCCACACAGCACGTGGAATCCCAGCTCCTCCTTCAAGATGTTTCAAAATACCATATTTGTGCTCTAAAGAGGATGCGTTGTTGACAATAGGCTCAAGTTTGATGGCAAGATTGTCATCATTGATAATATTCCATGCATGGTACACAACACCTAGAGTAGTATATGTTAAATTCAATTTCAACATATAGATTGTACATGTAGACAGCATATTACATACCATAGGAGCCAGATCCTAAGATGTCTCTCAACCTAAATCTGCCATCGACCCGAATTGGGACCTTGTTCATTGTACAGTAAGATATTGAAGAGTTATTGGACAGAAACAACAGAAGAGGTTGCGTGCACGCAGGTGTCAAGTTGGTTAGAGCCTGGTTCAACCGGCTCAAGCTGCCTTTCATGCATAATGGGCTTGAAGCTGGTTCATGCAGCTAGCTGAGGTGAACCAGGCCGAAAAATCAAGTGAGCCCACCTACTGCTAACCGAACTGCCACATAGCCAATAGAAGCTGAAGCTGAACCAGCCATAGCCGAGCCACCCCATTACTAATGCCTGATGTACTAATGCATCAGCTGGGCTATCTTCCCCTACTAAAGACCTGGCTAGGACACTATCTACAACCTATATCTGTAGCTGACATACAGTCTGCCTGATGTACTGACATGCCGGCCGAGGTGTCTTTCATGATCCACAAAGTGGCCAGGATGCTGTCTATGTCAAGTAGCTGTGGGAGAAATGCAGTATGTCTGATACTGGCTAGGTTCTCACCCCCTACCAAGAATACAGCCAGAACACTATCTACAGCATGTACCTGTTGTTACAACACAGTTTGCCTCTATCTACAGCCTATACTAGTAGACACAACAGAGTTTGCTTAATGTACTGAGGTGCTAGACAGGGTCTCTGCTCCTCCTAACAAAGCAGCCAGGACCATGTCCTTCACAATCATATTGTCGAGGAGAGTGTAATTATCTGTTTATACTGTCCAAGTATCTACTTCCAACTTGCAGGTGTCTGTATTTACAAAGGTGTTGTTCTGCTTGCCTTTTCATTATGCAGTGGTCATCTGACTAGCTTGTATACCTGTGCAGGACAAAGACCCACATTTCAACAAATTCAAGTTTGCAGTCAGCACCCACCTCAGCTGGTTGTGCATCTGCCACTCCAACTTGAGGTGTCAGCCAGCATGCATCCTACATCTCTGGGTAGTTACTACATATCACTCTACAATTTCAACCTGTAGTGTCAGTCAGCACCCACCCTGCACATTAGCTGGTCACTGTGCTATTCTGCCACAAGCCCTACCTTGCACTACCATTTGCCATGTCCAGCTGGCCCACTTCTACATACACTGGCTGGTACATATTATAAGGCCATTTGGCATGTTTGGCCAGCTCACTTCTACATCCACCAGCTGATACATATTGTAACTCCAACTGGCCTACTTCTACATACACTGACTGGTACATATTGTACGGCCATTTGGCATGTCCACAGTACTGGTTCTACGTACTGTTTTGACTGAACTATGTGGCTAGACAGCGTCATGATTGGGGCCACAAATTGAATCTCAACTAGGCATATTTTATTTACATGCATGTATTGTCTATGATGTAATCATGATTTGACTGCACTGATGCTCTATTGCTGCATTTGAGTCTGCTTCTGTGTTGCTCTGTGTTGCTCTGTGGGAGTGTATTGTACTATTCTTCATAAGCTTTCATATACTTGATATAGCCCTGTACAGGTTGTATATGTGCTTTATACAGATCTGTACAATTCTGTACAGGCTATCTATGCAATCTGTACAGAGCTGCACAGAGAGAACCCCTTCTGTGAGCTCTGTGACTCTATTCAGTTGTTCAGAGTTTATCATATACCATGCCATGGACCAATATTCCCATGCCTTCTGGACGCACATCCGGACCTCCATACCCCCTGTCCAAGCCTCCATACCTCTGATCCTCTATCCATCCGGATCCCTGCACCACTTGTACATCCACACATCCACATATCCTCATCCATACACCTTGGTACTTTCACACATCAATACTCCAATGTTCTGGACCTATGTCCGATAATATTTCCATGCCTTCCGGACATACATTTAGACCTCTATACCCTTATCCATACATCCAGGCCTCTAGTCCACTATCAGTCTGGATCCGTGTATCTTTGCACATTCAATATCCAGACACCTGATCTGATATCTGGATCCATACTTTTATATCCAGATCTCCGGATATCATCTGTACCCATCCCCAAATCCAGAACTTTAAATCAGCATCTATCCCCTTATGGATCCCCTTATGGTAATCCCCTTGACTCTGGACTTTGATTATCTGTGTTTCCGTCTTGCTTATTGATTCTTGTCCTCTGTTCATCTCCGAGTTCATTTACTTATGTTCCATCTCACTTACTAATGTGTTTCCACATGCTTGTACATAGCCTTAGTCCTTTGTTTACTGATCCTCTCATATGTCTTTTAGTATATAAACCTCTGTACAACTCCTGTGGAGTTTCCTCAGTTCAAATATCAACTTAGACTTGCCCAATCTTCCTTCAGACTTCGGTCTATCTGAGTCCTGC
Organism: Suillus subluteus; assembly: GCA_016647755.1. NCBI lineage: Eukaryota > Fungi > Basidiomycota > Agaricomycetes > Boletales > Suillaceae > Suillus > Suillus subluteus. The sequence continues at coordinate 218,839 of JABBWI010000117.1, read as the reverse complement.
TCTTTCCATCAAGGCCTAGGGATGGAATCCCTAGGCTGGAAATCTGGACCTTTGGATTTGTCCCCTATGTCTCTGTTCCAAGGTCTAGAGATTGATTCCTAGACCGGAGTTTTGCCTTTCTGGCACTTACTCTCTTTCTGGACTTCCGTCCAATCCCTGTCTATCCGACTCTACCTTAGTGTAGTCTATCTCTGTCTGTTTCTACTTTGGACCGCATCCAATGTAGCCCCTATCTGTACATCATACCTCTGGAACTATATCCTGTCCATACCTCCTGTCCTTTATACATTTTTTGGATTTCATTGGACCATCATTGGACTTCATCCAAAATCAAGGGCACCATACTTGGGTAAGGGGCACAGCGTATGAGCTGAGGCCAAGCCCTTCAGATCCATCAACCCTTGAGCATGGTCTTAACAGGGTTGCCTAGTCTATTCCTAGTTTGCTGATGAATAGTGATTTTTCTTCACTTGTATTCAAGGAAAAGAAAAAACCTAACAAATGCTAAAATAATTATAGGTGATAATGTCATTATGATATATCAATTACCTGTAATTGTAGAAGGGAGGTGATATATCCATGCCTGTAAGCTATAGACATAGACATATGATATATTACTTGCCCCCCACCTTCAGTAACTGCATTTAGTGTTACATAATAAGTGACCTGAAGTGGTACTACCTTCTAAAATATACCCACAATTGGATATTCCATTATCCCAGACATTTCCACACTCTCTTTACCTCCCCCTGGTCCTCCTGCTTCACTGCAGCACTCCCTTCAATTGCTATTTGCTTGTATGTAGTAGAATAGCATGTAAGTAGATGTAATGAGTCAATAAACCACTTTTTTCATGATCTGGGTGTGCAAGTTATAATGGCCTTTGTGTCGATCTATATCAAGTAGATACTTTCAGATTATGCACGCAAATGCAAACATCTATGTTATTCACCTATATCAAGTAGATACTCTAAGACAAGTAAGCATAGGTGAAAGTAAGTAGAAAACAAGTGTCTTACCTCAGATCATGCATGCAAATGCAAACATTTGAGGTGGCAGTCTGAGTCTGTAGCTATCTAAATAGTATGAGTGCTCTTGTACGAATGAATAAGTGTTTGAAACTGTAACAAGAGATATATGGTGCTGGCCCATGCAGTCAATAGACTCAGTAAGTACAAAGTAAAAGTGAATAACAAGATTGAACAATGGAAACAGACAAGTGGTCGGTTTGAACCAATCAGAAGATACAAATAATGAAACACCTCGGCTGCAGGTGCACTTGCTCAATTCCAACACTCCCCCTCAAGCTGTGCATAGTCCGAGCTTGTTGGCAAAATGTTTGACCTTAGGCGATGGCAACACCTTGGTTAGGGTATTGGCGACCATATCTGCTGTTGGGCAATAAATGAGATGGAGTTTGCTGTTATCGATGATCCAGTGGATGAAGTGGAAATGGATGTTGATATGCTTGGTTCTAGCATGGTACTGGTGGTCTTTGGTGAGCACAATAGCTGATTGATTGTCAGAGAAAAGTGTGATGGGTTCCATAAATGATTGGAAGATCTGGCCTATGAAGGAGTGAAGCCATAAGGCTTCTTTGGCAGTGTGCATTGCTGCTATGTATTCGCTCTCTGTCGTTGAGAGTGAGATGATATCCTGGCATTTAGATGTCCAAGAAACTGCACCCCCATCAATCAAAAAGGCATACCCAGAAACAGCCCTTCGATCTTCCGCCATACTCCCATCAGCATCTGCATATCCAGTTAATGCATTCTCCACTCCACCGTAATTCAGCTTCAGACTCATTGTCCCCAGAAGGTAACATTAAATATGATGCACAGCATCCCAATGTACTTGTCCAGGATTGCTTGAGAAGCAGGACACAGTGGTTATGGCATAGGAAATGTTGGAGTGGGTGCCTAGGGAGGCATACATAAGTAAGCTGACAGCTTCACAGTAGGAAATATGCTTCATGGCTGCATATTTGGCACCTGCATCTGAAAAAATTAAGGTTACTATGATGCACTTGATAGACTATATAGCAGTGATAGCCTCATAACAACCCCCCCTTTTATTGTCTCACCATAGCACCCACTCATATTTACATAGCTACCATAGTCATGACAGTGGTGCACTGTAGCACTACAAAGTTTGCACCTACAGTTGGCTATGAGCCATCAGCTTGTGGCTATGACAGCTATGACAACTATTACTTATCATTGTGAAAGTGTTATCAGTGCTACCATCACATATTATAGGTGTCTATATATCTGTCACTACTAGCCATCACAATGGTGTATTACATTTACCTGTGCATTATGAATACTTCAACAATCAGCTATAGATTGATCCATACCATTACCTCACAACTACCAAAAGGCTATGACAGTTACCACTTGCCACTATAGAAGTACAACAGTGAAATCATTATAACCTACAAAGTGGTATATAGTCTTATAAGGTATACATGCGGCAGCTATGTATCTAATACACAACCGTTACATAGTCCCTGCAACCTCATAGTACTACTCATCTACGTCTGGCAAGACCCCTTTCTGTAGGCAGGATGCGTGGCACACACCGCGAGGTGGTCAGTAAAAATCTGAAAAACCTCAGAAGAACCACCCTGTCTGCTGAATTCTACCTGAAAGGCTTAGCAACTTGAACCGCCGCACATTCAGTAAGCTCAACTTCCCATCAACAAGACTAGGAGGTCACCTGGCATAGTACTCCGAGTCTGGACTGGTAGGGGTGTTGTGGTACCTGAGAGTTGGTCCAGTGATTGAGGGTGTGTTTGCCTCGTGAGTGCTGCTGACACTAACCAAGCCTCATTGGATGACCTGACATTGATGGTGGATTCTGTGTGGTGGGAACGAGGGTTGGTGGATGAACCTGTGGGAAGGTCATTTGAAATGCACTACCCCAAACTGATCTTCTAGGACACGAAATGAAACTGCATGAGCGGAAGGATTCTTTGCAAGGTATACACCAGGTGGCAGAAGCCTTTGCCTACGAGCGCGAGGCTTCGGTATTTCTCCGCATCTCCATTGAAGGACCAAGTCAAATGTGGCCATTGTCTTATGTCACTCCAGCCATCTCGTCATCTCCTCCCAAAATTCTTTTTTATTAGTTACCTTGTATGCATCCTTCGTGTAGTCTATGTGGAGGTACTCGCTAGCCTCGGTGTTGTAGTTATCAGTTGCACCAAATCGCCGGATGGAATCGACATAGTGCTCGAGCGAATGCAACTTTGCAAAGTTAAAGTCTTCAATACTGCGAGCATCAAACACAACACTCATACTCTAGGGAATATGTATCGGGAATTACATGCTATAAAAACTATGAAGGCTATAAATGGTTTTCTAGTGCCAGCTTATGCTATGTGTGCATTGTAACAAGAAGTACTAGATATATAGCAATAAGTTTTTTCAGATGTGTGGATGGAGACTGACTGGAATGGAGCTTGGTGCTAGGCTCCATAGGATATGAAACTGGTTTCAATTCCTCAAAGTTGAAGCGGCATATAATGGAGTCAAGATATGCTGTCTGCGATAAGGAGAGAATGCAGCTGTCATGATTGTGGGTGACTTCAATTCTGAGCAACCAATGGAGCTCCCCTAAGTCAGTGACTTTGATATAAGTGTGTATCTTTTCCTTGAGCTTGTGGATGAGATCTATTGAGGAGGCTGCAAGGGTACAATCGTCAACATGAACAACAACGACAGTGAGTTCATCAGATGCAGAGCATGAGAAGAACACAGCTTGGTCAACATCACATTGCGTGAGTCCAATCTTATCCACCAATATCTCCACTAACTTCTGGTACCATCTTCTTCCACTCTGCTTCAGTCTGTACAAAGTCTTTCGCAGTCTACAGACCTTTGTTGGGTGCTCCTTGGACTCGAATCTGGGAGGTTGACACATGTAGATGACTTCTTCACTGGTAAGTTCTCCATTTAAGTATGCTCCCTTAATGTCAATCTGATGGAGTTCTAGATCCAGTCGAGCAGTGAGAAGGGTCGTTCAGATGGACGAGAGAGTTGTGACTGGGGCATATGTATCAAAGTAGTCAACTCCAGAGACTTGCAAGAACCCTTGAGCGACAAGCCTTGCCTTGTGTTGCACTATATTTCCAGCAGTGTCCTTTTTCACTTGGAATACCCACTTTGATCTGACAAGGTTTGCTCCATCAGGAAGATCTATAAGTTCCCAGGTGCTGGCAGATTGGAGTGTGGCTAACTCATCCATGATACCAGCCTCCCATTGGGCCCAGTCAGGGCGCCTCTTTGCCTCAGCCAGAGATGTAGGTTCTAGAGCCTCAGCATCAGCTGTAAATTCACTTAATGCTAGAGCTAGTTCGGCAACATCATCTTCTGTCTCTAGCATGGCCATCAACTTGTTGGTTGCAGCTTCTCCTTCTTCCACAATGGCTTCAGGCAACTGAATACCTCTAGGGATAGGACCTCACACATTTACAATATCGAGGACTTGTTGGCTTGGCCTTCTGACTCACTTCACAATCATTTCAAGTGTTGGTGAATCTGATAAGATGGGGATTTTGGAAGGGGAAATGATTGACTTGGAAGTAAAAAATGCAAAAATGCAGACTGATTTATGTTTTCAGGGGTATATAAGCTATCTAGTGATGCAGGACACTTTAGAGGCTCAACCATGCAGTGGAATATGTTTATTTGGACTCTAATACATGCTACTTACCATCATAATTGATTCCCTGCTGAAGGAGAAAAAAAGTGGATCTGTTTCAGCCCAAGAGTACTGTAGTACACCCTGGGGCCTGTGAAGGCTATACAGGTTCCCAGTGTTGGAATTGAGCAAGTGCACCTGCAGCCGAGGTATTTTATTATTTGTATCCTCTGATTGGTTCAAACCAACCACTTGTCTGTTTCCATTGTTCAATCTTGTTATTCACTTTTACTTTGTACTTACTGAGTCTATTGACTGCATGGGCCAGCACCACATATCTCTTGTTACAGTTTCAAACACTTATTCGTTCATACAAGAGCACTTGTACTATTTAGATAGCTATGGACTCAGACTGCCACCTCAGATGTTTGCATTTGTGTGCACGATCTGAGGTAAGACACTTGTTTTCTACTTACTTTCACCTATGCTTACTTGTCTTAGAGTATCTACTTGATATAGATTGATGCAAAGGCCATTATAACTTGCATAGGTTATGAGCCCTAAGCTCTGAAGGACTTTAACGTTTCACACATCTCACATTGCCAAAGCTGCTAATACACAATGTCTACTACTGTGCCTGTTACTATGGATACCCTGCCCTCAAATGTGCCCAAACTTGATCTAAAAGGCACTAATTGGGCCATCTATGTGTTTCACTGCTTTAGTGACCAGAGAGGGAGAAAGGGTGTGAAGTGTATTTGAGGTAGCTATGAACAAAACAAGGCAAGGTATAAGAGAGTGTTATTTGGGTGAAAACCCGCAGGGTTTTCCAGCCTGAAATGCTGGCCCTAACCTGGGTGCAAAAGGTGAGCTGTGAGGGGCAGGAGGGCCTGAACAGGTCTAAAAGCAAGTGCACTTGGTTCAGAGAAATGAGCGTAGTGTATTGGACGAAGCTATTTGATAGCAGGAGGTGGTTGATGTTGGAAATAAGGTTGTGTTGGTGTTTGGGAGCTTCGTCCGAGAGACCTGAGAGAGGGTGAGGTGTGGCGGGTGAGCAAATAAAGAGAGCCAAGGCTGCTGTCATCTACGGTGATAGATGTTGAATGTGGATGAGAACAAAGAGAGTTACTGTCACATCGCTTATTCACATGTAGACTAACTTCTACGTTAGCCTCGTTTCTCGGCTAACTTAGAAAACCCTCTATGTGTTTCACTGCTTTAGTGACCAGAGAGGGAGAAAGGGTGCAAAGTGTATTCAAGGTAGCTATGAACAAAACAAGGCAAGGTATAAGAGAGTGTTATTTGGGCAAAAACCCGCAGGGTTTTCCGGCCCGAAACACTGGCCCTAACCTGGGTGCAAAAGGTGAGCTGTGAGTCCTGAATTGCAAGGAGTGCAGCGATGCATATAGCGAAGCTTGTAACCCCAGGAAAGAAGGAGGTGTGCTCACTCAGAAAGTTTAATGCACTGGTGGCATTGTGAGGTGCGTGAATGGTTCTAGAGCCGGTGAGGGCAAGGAATGATAGCTGAATGCTAAGGGGGAAGAGTGGGAAGTGGGCTCTCAAGTACTCCTCTGGATACAAGTGAAAAGTTGACCCAAGGGGATTGCTACTGAGAATGATTCCTCTAATAAGGGTGAGGGAGATCAATGACTAGAGCTTCAGTCTAGGAGCCTATATGGGACACTGGCGCAGATGATGCACCCAAACATGAAAGGTGCTAATGAAAGGCGCCTAAAATGCACTAGTAGAGCGGAAAGTGCAGAAAAGCACGTTTCATGCGACCTCAACGGAGTGCTTCAAATAGAGATGACAATCAATTAGAGAACCAAGAGGAATGGTAGACGTGGCAATGGATGCTTAAGGGTGTCAAAAGTGCTAACAGGAGGGAAACTAGTGAATTTAGATGGTAACTTGTGCTATACACTTGGATGGTGGTGGAACAGAAGTAAGTAACAGAAAAATGAACATGCTGATGTGTAAGTATGCTAAGCGAGTTCCCAGGCCTTGGAACCAAGTAGGGAGCACTAAGGTATGTGATGAGGTAAGTCAGGGTCCATAACGAAACATAATGTAGATACAAGTGCCTGTGTGATGGTATATGAGTTCTAGTGAAGGGAACATGCACCAATGGACCTTGGAGGACTAGGACAGGACATGTGGAGGACGGGCAATGGATCCTAGGGAAGTGCGACGAAGTGTGATGTAACATGCTCAAACGTGCTGGTACGCGCCAAAGCACATATGCACATAATCTGGAAAGCACGAACGAGCGATAGCGAGGGTCCGTCAATGTGAGGATGCAAGAAGGCGAAGTGCTATAAAGGTGACTGCATAGGATGTGGAATGTGAAAGGTGAAATGTGACTGTACCAAATGCGAAAAACGCGACAGTGTGAAACATGACAAACACGACAAAATGCGCCAAGGCAGGAGCCTAGAATGCACTGGGGGTGAAATGCGAACACATGATGAATGTGAAAGCGCGTTTGTGTGGATATGCGACAGTGTGAAACGCGCCAAAGCGTGTATGTTGCATTGAGAGCGTGTTTTGTGATTAGTGGGCACATTGTGAATCTAGTGAGCGTGTTTCGAATGGAATGGTGGACTGTACCCATATGTGCCTGTGGAGACTCCAGTCTCTACACCAGTGATGTTTGTATGTACAGAGCTATGACTATGGCGTGGTCACACAGATAAATGGTGAAAGTGTCACTGGACCATCTTCCCATCGCTTTGACAACATCAAACAGAACTCCATGAAGAAGGTATTCCAGAGTGCCCACAATGCGGATGCTGTGGCCCTTGAGATTAGGTAGATTCATCATGGATGAGATCTGACTGATGTGCTTGGTTACTTCTTTCTTTGAGAGTGGGCGTAGACCCTTAGGATATTTCCAGGCAAAGAGATGTGCTGAGGTTTCAGCCTGGTTAACTCTAAGGTGGTTGTCTAGGGCAGCTTTGGGATCTGAGAGACCTTCTTGAGCCGGCCAGAAAGCTTCTTCACCCTTCAAAGGGGAAGATTTCATACTTGGTAAGTAGAATGAAGTGACAGGGAGATTGTTGTGGTCTGTTTTCTGCGAGATGTGCACGTGCATTATGTGCTTCTTTGGATCAAAGCACTTCAAGGATGGTACAGTAAATTCTCCTAAGCGCGCAATTGCATAGAAGGATGTTGTGATGCATGTGAAAATGCCAGCATCCTTGAGATTATCAAGATTCAAGTGTTCACGGAAGCTAATGATAATGTCTGGGGTGAAAGGAATGTGTTTGTCTCGTTTGGAGGATGCAGGGGCAAGAGCTGTGGTACCATCTAAGATGTATTTGAGCTCTTTGGCATTTATGAGCCATGGTTGCCCATGTAGCAAATGCCAGGCTTTGAGGCTGGCAGCATAGTTGGCTAGTGCAGAACCTGAGTACGAGCCGGCGCAGCTTGATAAGAAGGTTAGGAGTAGTTTGGTTGAGATAGGGCATCTCTTTTCTTCTGGAATCTCGTGAGAGTCACAGAAAACTTGAAATACTAACAAACCTGCTCCATAGGTCTCTTTGGTAGAGGGAGCCCATGAAGAGCCTATGACTTCAAGAATGCAGTTGAGTTGGTCATCTGAGACAAGGATGTCATTACCGCTGTCAGAAGAGATTGTTTGGTGTAAGCTCTCACCCGGAGGAAGCCAGAAGCGCATTCGATCGCAGTGTGACAATCATATTGGCGCTAGGCATGTATACCTGCATAAGCCTTGATTAGGTGGACCAAAGTTATCTCTCCTATTATTCACTACTCCCCTATCAGCAGTCTGCACTTGTCTCAGCCATAACCCTTGTCCGACACTAGTCCGCACTTTCCCGCACTATGTGTGCACATTCCTGCAGCACTATCCATGTTCCTGCGACTTATCCTGCGCTATTCCCGTGCTTAGAGCACTATCAGAACTACCAGCAATGTGTCTATAGATGCATTAGCGCTTGTTCCCACGCTTAGTGCTTATCCAGCGCGCTGTTCTCGCACTCTAGGATCCACCCAAAATGTCGGAACCCATCCATTGTCCATCCTACCTCATTGGTATGTAATTTGCCTTGCCTCAAGTTGTAAAAAGTGCTACAGTCTTATTACATGTATATCCTATTCCTTCCGAGTCCGAGAGGGTATAGTTTACTAGTATAAGTAGCCTAAGGTGACCACTTCGAGATTACTTCCCTTTGACTGTATTTCCTTTCCCTTAGGTTTTACTTAGAAGTAGTTACCTTTAGTTGCACTCTATAGCCCCTATTGGTTTACCTTGACTTTCCTTTACCCTTGCAATCAATACCTTGATCCCACTCGCTATCTAGCACCCTCCTTTGACTCTGTGTCCGCTTTCTCGACTTCCACTCTTTCCCACGCATTAGCGCTCTATCTTGCGATGCGCTATTCCCGCACATTAGTGCTCTATCTTGCGACGCGCTATTCCTGTGCTTTAGCCCTCTTTCGGGTCTTTTGATCTTAAGTTGTTCTTAGTAGCTTTTCCCTCGGGTCGAACATTCTTGCTTTATTGTTTGCAAGTATAGCAGCATATGCAGAGCTTAGACATATACTGGCTAAGTACCTTTACAAGTGCCTAGTCAGGTTGTGTTTTTCACAGTGGGCTAAGCAGTGAGGACGGAGAGGAGAAGGCATGGGGGTGAAGTTTTGCTTGTATCATTGTGGGTAAGAGGAGGCTGGAGAAGAGTTGCCAGGGAGAGCTGCTTCAAAATGTGGAGGTGCATTATTCTGCGCAGCTATGCAGGGTCTCAAGGAGTAATTGATTCTCTTCTTCTTGGTAGGTTCTATCATGCTTGGCTCCTTGACAATGGAGATGCGCTCTGTCGATGATTTTTGTGGCAGCAGGGGGGTAACTCCTGTTGCACAAAAGCTTGAGTTCGGTAGGGGTGGGGGGGCTAGTGATGTCGACGATGAACTGTCGAATGGCGGGGGAATATCAATTGGAGGGAGTAGAAACTCGATGGGAGGGTATATGCCATGGGATGGGTTGTCTGCTGGGTTGTTCTCGCTTGCGACATAAGACGTTCAAATTGCGAAATGCTTGGGTATAAAACAGATGTGCTCGTGTATGCGTCTGAATACGGTGTTAACTTCTTTGTTGTGGCTTCTCCCTTTCCACCATCCTTCAATGACTCCTGTGTTGTCTCCATAGACGATGAAGTTGTTGCCGAGTTCTGGTAGAGTAGAGAGGGATTGAACAAGAAGTTCAAAGCCAATGGCTTCTGCCCAGCCAATGTCTCTTTGTCCATTCTGTGTTTGCCAGCCTGGGATGAGCCTCCAAGCCCTCCAGTGATGCCCTATTACTATTGCTATTCCTATGGTGGAGCTAGTGTCAGAGAAGGTGTGAGGGTGAGAATAGGGTACTGGGGGATAGATGGGCCTGGTAGCACTGCCATTTTGTAGAAGGTCTGACCACCACAATAAATCGGCTTCGATATCCTTAATGGGGCAATGTGGGAGGTAAGGTTTCCTAGCGCATAGCCCAAGCATGCTCTCTAGGGAAGTGAGGTAAGCTTGGCCACACTTTACTACTTTGGAAGCATGTAAAAGTTTGCCATATAGTTCGTGTATGTCTTGTCGAACATGGGACTCTCACCAACACCATTTGTGGATAGCTAGGAGGTATTTGCTGACTTTGGGTGCACTAAGGGAGATGACACGGTTTTCTACATCCCAAAGAAATCCTATACAAATGGTTGATGGAGAAAAGGGTTGGTCTTTTTGCTTTTCCCAGAAAATTCCTAGATCATCAGAGAGATCGTCGATATCTGCTAAACAATAACCAAAGCGCTTATCATGGTTTGATCTGGTGGACATCTCTGATAGGTCATTCAAGGGCCATGCGCAATCCTCATTGAATTCCTCTATAGATCTGTCATCAAACACATGCCCACCAAACCATAAGCGGCTCCCTGATTGTTGTAAGCCCTTTTTAGTGAGATCTTTGTGCCATTCATGGCACTGACGGTTGTACTCTAACAGATGTTCTCGCAGGATGCAAATGAAGAGGTGATCGTCCACCCACTTGTCTAGGGGTCTGATGCCCCAATGCCTGAAAATCTCTGCCTCAGCATCTGCTACATGGCTGTAAGCTCCCGCTGAAGGAGCAGCTCCGAACACCATGCAGGTGTCTATACAAAATTCGGAGTCTGATACTCAGACTACTCCTGCTGGCCATTGTGAGGAATGGAGAGGGATGGTTCTGTAAGCTTCTGCCACGTCTCACATCGTGACTTCGGAACCTGTGGGAAGTCTCGAAATTAGAAGGTAAATGATTGAGAATTTGCCCCAAGTGGTGGGGAAATGATTGGGTTCAATGAACGAATTAATGGAGGGATTAGGGTGGGTACTAGTGGGGGAGTGCGGATAAGAGAAGTTTTGGACTAGTCTATATTTGCCTGGTTTGCCAGGTTTGGGGATGATGGACAATGGCGAGGATTGCAAAGGCCCAATGAGGCATTCAAGGGCGGGAGAGAGGAAGGGACCAATGTATCTGTCTTTTCGGAGTTCTTTTTGGATAATAGAATTAAATTCAGCACTGAATTTGTCAATAGAGCTTTTGTTCGGGGGTGTTTGTACATGTGATATTATGGGGAAATCTAATATAAAACCAGTGTGAAAACCTTCCGGAATCTTCGAGAAACGCTTGAGTGTGTGAGCAAGTGTAAGTGCTTTCTCCCAGGCAGTGGCATTGTAGGGAGTGAGTGGTTTAAGCCTTCTGCGCGCAAGTACAGTGTTGGGCTCCATGCTCAGCTGATCCACAGCCTAAGCAGATGTGCTTGTAGCCGTGTGAGTTGTTGCAGCCTTCTTCTCACTGCCAAGAGGTACAGAGCTGGTGTCCATCTTTGGACCAAAGCGCTTTCTTGATATATTCAGAGAAGACATCAAAGAGGTTGTCCCATGTTCGGGAGGCAGAGCACTCGACTGTGCAGTGTGGGTTGCATCTGAGGCAGACGGCACAACAAGGGAGTGTGGTAAGTGTACTGTGTGTTTTCCAAAAGGAACGGTGTTTCTTCCTCTGGTCTACAGAGTCTGAGTTGGGCGAGGGTGGTCTCTTCTGTCTGCTGAAGGAGCGTGACCCTGCATTAGGGTTAACAGCCAGGATGGCCTGTTGGATGCATGATGCAGGGGGGGGATAGGAAGCAGCACATGTTGGCTGTGGGAGACACGTGATGGTCAGGAAAGGGAGGTTCGTCATACCCATGTGATGCAGGGTAGGAAGCAGCACATGTTGGCCATGGGAGACATGTGATGGTCAGGAAAGGGAGGTTTGCCATTCAAGCATGATGTTGAATGGTGATAATCAGTGAGTGTGGTAAAGGAGATGCATGGTGTGTGAATAGATTAGGAATTTTTAAGAAAGTGTAAAGTAGATTAGATGTCTATCAGGGGAATAATGGTTGAGAACAGATTCCGCACCTGTTTGAGAGTGGAAAGAGCCTGGTCTTGGTCTGAATTGAATATCTCTTCTCTAGCTTCTAGGATGAGCTCCTGGTTGAGTTCTGCTATGGACCAACTGTGTAGACCTCCGGCCGTGAGGTGCCACATTCTGTGTTGTTGACTCTGGTAGAGTAGGAGTACCTACTGCTTCAGAATGTCACTGGTGTGGTGCCAACAATGATTCTGAAGGGCTGTCCAAAAACTGATGTGCATGTTGACATGGTCTTCGGGCCATTCATGCTGTTGCATAGCAGTGATCATGCAAGGAGTGGCTTCATTGAGTTCTTCCCAAGTGAGATTTTTGTCTTTAGTAACAATGGTCTTTGAGTCGCAGGTTTCATCCACATTGACCCAGGTCTGTTGACCGTATGCTCCTGGGAGTAGTATCATGCCCTGAGGTTCCGTTGAAAGAAGGTTCTTCTTGGCTTCATTCAGACCTTTGTTGGTGAAGTAGTATAGCTCGCAGTAGTCTCCAGCTTTGAGTTTTTGAACAGTGTAGTTGGAAGGAATGACAACAGGAATGGTGGGTACCTTAGCTGCTGCAACCAGTACAAACTTTGATTTGTTCTTCTTGTGTTCTTCCTTGCGAGCTGTGGCTAACTCATCGTCGAGCACTTGCTGACATTCTTGTTCTTGCTCCTCAGCAATGCATCAGGCTTCGTAAGCTCTTCTTGCTGTTGCCTCTTCTTGGTCTGCCCAGGCGTCCTTGGCTGTGTCATTGTTCAAAGTCCATATGGTTTCTAAGGCTTCTGCTGCTAAAATATCATTTGCAACACCTTTGTCTATCAGACGGGCTCTAGCACCTTCATATTCAGCCGTTGTGAAATCAGGCAGGATATAATTGTTAGGATTGTCTAGCATAGAACCAAGTGTTAACTTGTGAGCAAATAAAGAGAGCCAAGGCTGCTGTTGTCTATGGTGATAGGTGTTGAATGTGGATGAGAACAAAGAGAGTTACTGTCACATTGCTTATTCACATGTAGACTAACTTCTACGTTAGCCTCGTTCCTTGGTTAACTTAGAAAACCCTCTTTTCACTGCGCTTCCAGGTTGCTGTCAAAGCTAAAGACCTGTGGAAGCAATTTGACAGGACTAACTCCAAGCCCGTCAGCCCACCCGTGACATCTGGAGGAACTACCACAGTATCCCCTCCCAACCCTGTAGTTCTCACTCAATGGCAGAAACATGAGAATTTAGCAAAATATTTGCTCACCCAGTGGATCCCAGACTCTACTGCATTACATGTATGGAACTTGCCCGATGTTGTTGCAATGTGGAAGGAGATTGTGCGCGAATATACTGAGAAGGGTGCTTATGTGCAGACGGACCTTTGCACAAAATTCTTGGAGTCCAGATGCCCTACCAGGGGAGACATATGCTCATTCTTAGACAAGCTGTGCACTAAACATGATGAGCTATCAGCAGTAGGTGTCCTGATAGAGGAAAAGGACTACTGATTCGCCATAATTCAATCTCTCCCTAACCACCTCGCCAATTTTACTTCTGGGCAACTTGCCACTGCCTGACTTTATGCCCCCACACAAACCATCACTCCTGATATCCTGATCTCCCTCATTATTGAGGAGTCTGAATGTCACAGCAGAAAGGATACTCAAATGATGCACACTCACACTGGCACCAGAACCCATGGCACTGATGAAGCAATGGCAGCCACAGAATCACCATCTCATGGCCATACAGGCAGGGGAGGCAGCAGAGGATTCCATTGTGAAGGAAGAGGTGGAGGTACCAGACCACATCCCCCATGTTAGAACTACAGCTCATGAGAACATTTCAAAGCTCAATGTCCTGAGCTGGACAAAAGTCAGTCTGCAGGAACCAACCACACTACACAAGGGTATGCCCACGCAGCTGCTGACTCTGATTCTGAGAGTGATGGCATCTTTACTATTGATGAACTGTCAGATTTCAAGACTGAGAGTTCAGTACCAGACTTGCTCACCCTATCCGAAACCTCCTACAATGACAATCTCCTCCTCAGTGCCGCATCAGAAGATGATGATCATTTCTCTGAAGTAGGAGAGGATGCTGCCTCCTTAGATGATCCCAACTGGACTTCTATCAGAAGTCTCAGCAACGATGAGCAAGCCAGGACTGATGGTGAAGTAGCCGCCAAAGTCAGCCCCAAGGCCAAAGGTGACAGACCCAGTGTTGAACTATATGACTCTGGCTCTACACACCACATCTTCCCGTACAAAGAGTGTTTTGACAGCATATCCCCAATCCCCGCGAAATCCTTCACAGCAGCAGATAAACAATTCTTTAATGCTGTGGGAACAGGAGAAATGGTCATTGAAGTCCCCAACGGTGTTGAAGTGTCCAAAGTATGACTCACTGAAGTTCTCTACTCACCTGAAGTTGGCTATATCCTTGTCTCCATCAGGTGACTCAATGAGTTAGGCTATTCAGCCACCTTCGCAGATGGACACTGCATCCTCCATAATCGTGCCGAAGACGTCACTAGGCAAATATCAAAGACAACGAGAGGGTTATACCATGTCGTCCATGATGAAGGCAGTGGAAGTGTACATGCTGCAGTAGAGACCATGACTGTTATGGAATTGTACAGATGCATGGGGCACATTGCCCCCAGCGCTACCTGTTGCCTTGCTGAGAATGGCCTCATTTCTGGTATCAAGGTGGATATGTCGTCTGGGGAACCCACATTCTGTGAGTTGTGTGTCTATGCAAAAGCCACATGAAAACCCATTGTGAAAGTCCATGAAGGTGAGCAAGCTAGCAAGTTTGCTGGGGAGGTCCATACTGACCTTTGGGGACCCACACCTGTTGCAACTCTTGGTGGCTGGAGATATTATATCAGCTTCACATACAACAAAACACAGCTCACATACCTTCACCTTCTCCGCCAGAAAAGTGATGCTTTCGATGCCTACAAGGAATTTGAGGCATGGTGTGAGACTCAGCACAACGCAAAGGTCAAGACACTGCACTCTGACTGCAGAGGCGAGTACCTGGGAAAAGCTTTTAGCATGCATCTCAAAGCTGCCAGAACAAAACAAAAGCTCACCGTTCATGACATGCTACAGCACAATGGTGTCACCGAGCGACTCAACTGCACCCTAGTTGAGGAGGTACAAGCAATGTTGCATGAGAGTGGCTTACCATGTATCCTCTGGGGAGAAGCCATGAGGCATGCAGTTTGGCTGAAAAACCACACACTAACCAAGGCCCTCAACAGTGGCATACCTCTTGAGACAGCCACCAGGAAGAAGCCTGATCTGAGTCGTATTCAACCATGGGGTTCAAAAATTTGAGTCAGCCTTGAAGCTGGTGACAAGCTCGG
This sequence comes from Suillus subluteus, assembly GCA_016647755.1. Taxonomy (NCBI): domain Eukaryota; kingdom Fungi; phylum Basidiomycota; class Agaricomycetes; order Boletales; family Suillaceae; genus Suillus; species Suillus subluteus. The sequence continues at coordinate 203,415 of JABBWI010000117.1, read as the reverse complement.
AGGATGGGTGACAGAAGGTCGATGGGTGGGCATTGACAAGGCTAGCAAGAACGGCTACTGGGTCTACTGGCCTGAGAAACACATGGTAACAGTGGAGCACAATGTGTATTGGGACCCTGCGGATAGTGTGACATTATCCCATGAGGGGGAGGAAGAAGATCAGACTCCAAATGCGATGCAGCCTAAGAGTACTGTAGTACACCCTGGGCCCTGTGGAGGCTATACAGGCTCCCAGATCATGAAAAAGTGGTTTATTGACTCATTACATCTACTTACATGCTATTCTACTACATACAAGCAAATAGCAATTGAAGGGAGTGCTGCAGTGAAGCAGTGAAGCAGTGAAACAGGAGGACCAGGGGGAGATAGGGTTTAATACAGGTAAATCCATGGGTGTGATGACCCTAACCCACACCCATATCCATCAACTACACATACCCTTATACCCAAGGTACTGAGGGGTGTAGGTCACTGTAAGGGTCATGTATGGTGTCATATATGGTATGCAAATCATACCATGACAGATACACAAGAAGTGTGATAAGAAAGGTATAATAGACCCTACTGTATCCTATTACCAAGTTACCCCATCATTTTCCCCCTAGTTATTAGCCAGTATTTTCATTTTCAAACTTCAGTTCTATTTTCTTCCATGTATTTCTATTTTGTTCTATGACATTCCATCTCTTTCTATTTTTCCTAGGCACATTCAGCCAACAGACTTTCTTTTCAGCCACCAAACATGTTTGTAAGCATGTCATGTGACTGGTAAACATCATGATTTGTAAGATTTCTAACTGTATTTATAAGCTACTTAGTAAGAAGGCTGATTCAGCACAACAAATGGCATTGTTTGTAAGCATATCCTTACCAATCCATGTGATGACTCATGCCATGATTCATCATGCTTTGTAAACTACACTGTATTTATAATGTAAATTAGTGAACAGGCTGACTCACCACACCAAATGGCATTGTTTGTAAGCACATTCTTACCAATCCATGTGATGATTCATGCTTTGTAATCAGGGCCTCCAAAAGGTATATAAGGAGCCCAATTTTGCCATGTAATAAATGGAGCACTTTCCACCTTCACTCATCTCAAACAGTACAAGATTAAGTAAGAACCAAAGTACAGGCAAATCATTAGTCTCAAAGTAAGACTAAGAAACATTTATTCAAGTTATATACTACCTTACAGGGGTTGATTATATAATCTATCAGCTAATCTAACTAAGTTAAACCCATACTATTTTCCTCTCTCTTTTACAGGAAGGGAGACATGATTCATGAGCACGCTAACTCTCAGACATATTTCATACCATAGACTCAGTATACAGAATTCAATTGTTTTAAACTAACCAAGGAACAAGGAAAGAAGGTATATTGAAATAAATCCTCCCAAGAACTCACACATTATCTACCATGAAAACTAGAAAAGTTGTAGACCGTGTACTTAAGGACTGGCAATAAGTCTTATCCTGTATAGTTATGTTGTCACTATATAAGCGGTGTACACAAGACCCTTAAGTAAGAGGACAACAGGTAGCGGGTACAATGGGTACACCTGCCACCTGCAGTACTTGCAAGTGTGTAGCCAGTAGATAATAACAATGTCCTACTCTAATATAATGCTATCTCATCTGTTATTGAGTTCCTCGTCCTCTGCATCAGCCTCAGGCAGGCTAGCCACAGCACTAATGTCCTTATCCCTCACTAACCCTAACCAGCTCCATAGTCCAACACAAAGTAGAGCATGGGTTGATTGAGCAGAAAGGTGATTTCAGATGTGTGACAGGAGCAGGTGTCCACAGCTGAATATCTGTTTGACATCAACAGATGTTGCTATAGTGATACAATTAAAGCAAATTCACCAACAATTAAAAAACACACACCCAGAATTGTTAAATAGTCTAGTGCCATTCAAGAAAGGTGAGGGTAGGTCTTGCAGTGTCCGTACCACCAAGCGATTGGATCTGCAATGTCTTCAATGTTGGTATTAAGGTATATTTTGAGTTCCTCACCACTGGAGGTGGTCTTAACATGTGCGAGTGTGGGAAGTCAGTCAAAAATGTTGCTTGATTCATCATCCTGAGTGTCAAAGTAAATTAGTAGCAAAATAAAATCAAAAGTGTCAGTACATACCTCATTAACATCATCAGCCACTGTAGGGTCATTGTTATATTCAGCATCTAGTACTGAATGCCAAGAAGCATATGAGTGTTTGAATTCTGAATGGACAAGTTTCTCTGCAGTGTTGATCCACTCTTGTGGCCAGCCTGCAGCTCTGAAATATGCTAGCTTATGGTGGGGATGGAGTACTACAATAAAATGAGTGAAATATATATATATAAACATGCAGACCATGCATTGCAATATGATAGGCTTTAGATGCATCGGTTAGTGAGTAGTAGCAGTTGTGAGTGCATTTTGCAAGTCTGAGGCCCACACAAATTGCAGGATCAAGGTGTTCTTTCTTGATGATGGCACTGGTGAAAATGTGGTCAATGTGATCCATAGCAGGGATCATCATGGCGAGATTTGGTGTTGAACGGGAAAAGAATAGTGATGTGTCCTTGCAGATCTGTAAGTACATTCATCCAGGTTAGCTGAGTCAAGTTGGCATGTCGCAGGTCACATCACACACCTTGAGTACATCGCACAACTGCTTGACAAGCATCCACTCATTTGATTTTAATTCATACTCACCAAGTCCAAGCTTCCTTTTGTCTGTCATTGCATCAATACCTTTCCAGTATTCAAGTGCAAAATTCAACATATTGTAAGTGGAATTCCAATGAGTTGATATATCACATGGCATGATTCTCACAGCCAGTTTCAGATCTTTGAGGATTGATTTCTATGCAGGAAGGAGTATGGTGGTGGAGTGAAGGATCTTGAATGTGAGTTTGCAAAGCTGTGAGAGAGTTAGGTTAGGGATGCAAGGTAAGTGTTTTGATATTCAGTTTTGATATTCACCTTAATCAATACCACTTTGATCAGATGGATACTGCGCATCAGCTCTGTGCGCTCATTTGTACTCAGCAGTGCAACTGCATCTACCCATCCCTCATCATCATCATCATCATCATCATCATCACCATTGCCACCTAGACTGGTGACCAGCCCCTCTATGAGGCAAATCCTCGATAGAGGGACTGGTAAAACTGGGTTTGAATTTGGATCAAGTGCAGTGTAGAGGCTCATACTGTCATATACCATATATCCAGGTACAGATCCAATCCAGATCCATTGGACATATCTGTTGTCTGGTCCACAGATCTGATCTGATCCTCATTTCATTTCCTGTTCATACAACTCTAACTATCGTTTATCTCCTTTCAGTATTCCTGTACACCGGTAATCTGGTTATCCTTACTTCCACTATTCTTACTGATCCGCTATGCTTACTGGTCCGCTTTAACTTATACTTCATTCCTGGTTCATGATTCGTGATCCATCTGACTTACCAATACACCTTGTGTATACTTTGCTTATACTTTGTACATAGCCTCACACCTTTGCTTATTGATCATTCCATTAATTATCTGTAGTATATAAACCCTTGCACACATTCCATCTGGACTCTAAGTCCCTCTGTTCATCCTCCATTATCCGTCTGGACTTGAGTCCTCTACTCTTGTCTAATCTGAGACTTAGGATTGATTCCGATAGTCTATATATCTGCCTCTGTCTTTGGACAGTCTTTATCTGTTAAGTTTCTAGTTCGGATCCAATCCAGATTAGCCATTACTCCATATGTCCGATATCTGGAAGCTTTAATGGATCCATTACAATACTTATCTGTCGTGCTAGACACAATATCTTAGTACTCTGAAATAAGGGGCAATAATCAGGAAAGGGGCACAGCGCATGAGCTGAGGCCAAAGCCCTTTGGATCCGATACCTCTTGAGTACAGTCTTAACACATGCCCCTACAGCCGCATATGACCTATATCACAGCTCAGGACAACTGGGCATCACTACACAACTCACACCATCATCATATCTACCCATTCCCTATAGAGCACCCCACTTCCTGCAAAGCGTGCTACTTTCCCGCACTAGCCGCAGCATTCCCGCATGTGCGCCTTGCACACTTTCTTGCACTTAAGCTCCCTGCATCGCCCATCATCCAGGAGCATCCATCCAATGTCCATCCAGTCCACAGGTACACATTAGTTCGCTATTTGTACTATTCATGTACCTTTCATTATTATCTACACTGTATGGCACCATTTCTCATGGGCCCAGTAGCTATTACATAGTGCTTTACCTCACTCTGGTTCACTCTGTGTTGAGCCGAAGAGGCATCATGACACTACTTCTTAGACACCTACTGTTACAAGAACATTGGGTTGTGTCAGGCCCCTATTCATTTCTCTTCCTTGCTCTCTTACTTTGTACTTGCTACATCATTCCACTTCGAATACACAACTCATCTAGATCGCTGTGCACGTTTTACTGTTAACATTGTCTTGTTTCTCTGACTCACAACCCTATGCCCTTATCGCCTGACCAGTACTTATCTCTGACTCACCTTTCCCTTTGCCCTTACCACTAATTTGGCAGTCCTGCCCTCAATCACTTCCTACCTATATATACCAGTAGGATATTGCTTGTATTCTCTAACTTGAATCTACTTGGTTCTACCTGCCTATCTGCTAGAAGCCCTAAGCAAGCTTCGCCTTCTCATCTTAATATCTATTGAACTCATTGTTCAATAGTCTTGCTAGTTGAGGAACATGATTAGAGACACGCCATCCTAATCGTCGATAATACTTTCATCTAAACAACGAAGCTATTGCTGTGAACTCTTGCTATTGAACGCCCACTGGTCTCAGCAGGTTTAGCAAGAACCCCAATCCAAGTTCTAGTTGTGAATTTGCATCATTTGTAACACCTACTACCACCCATCTACTATCACTGAGCACCAGTATAGAGCCACACTTTAGAGCCACAATCATATCCCACTTCATATAGACTTCATCCTGCACTGAGAGCTGCTTCCCCAGCACTTTGTGTGCTCCAGCACTTTCCCGTGCTTAGGTGCTCCCTTAGGCACTCATTCAGCATGTCTTGGATCATTTCTCTACTGCCATCTGCTTCTCCAGGTTGAACGATTCACATCACACCTGAACCAACACTTAGAGAGAGTATAGCCCTATCTCCTACTAGAGCTAGGAGCTATATTTCTTTCATTTGCTCTGCATTGCACCTTTGCATAGTTGTCATACCATCAGTGGATTCTCAGGATAACATGATGTATAAGCCTTTTTTGGAATATCAAAACCACATGAACTTTTGCTAAGGCCTTTGCAAGTATCGCTAAGTTTGATTGACATGAAACTGTGCTGTTCATTGTGCTCCTCCGTCAATTCGACCTCTAAAGCCCATGACTCAACCATTATGAGGTAAAGGCCACACAAGTTTCCATCTCACACAGCACAACCACCTTGCTGTGCAGCTTTGGACATATTCTTTGGGATCCCACACTGTATCACAATCATCACACCCTGGATATCAACACCCTGATGTGGAGTCAACTTGACTGAAACAAACAAACAAGACACAAAAAATTGAAATATCTTACTGTTGAAGGGCAGAGTAGGATAAGAATTATGATACATAATGTTTTTCCACTGCCAGTGCCTGCAGTTATAATTGTGTCTTGACTGTTCAATGTTGTGAGAACAGCCTCGAGCTGGAATTGTTGTGGAACAATAGCTGTCGCTGTCAAAATGAACACAATCAAGCATGCGCATAACACATGTGTTTGGTTAATATCACTGAGTGTCAGGAGATAGTCCATTGGGAGCCATTCTCAAATAAGATCACATGCGAAATGATCCAGCACATCCAGTGATGCAGTACGGATTCCCTCTATGAGTGAGTGTTGGTGCATCACGTCAAGAGAGAAAATTATATTGTTTATTTTGTATTCTACAATACTTGTTGAAAAAACCAGGTTTTTTCATTGGCTATACATCACATTATCCTGAGAATCCACACTTGATCCAAATTGCACAATATCCTGGCTTGCCACGAAATGCAATTGCACATGTGCTGCATGCTCATCGTCCTCCTCCTGTTGATCATGATGCATACTTGAATGAGGGAACAAAAGCAACTCATCATAATAGACTCCATTAGCAAAATCTTCGTCAGCAGCAGGAAAGACATGAGATAAGACAGCAGGCACAAGAAGAGCTCATGGCAGCTGGGATGCAGCACCTGCATATACCTCACATTCCTAATGAACCTATTCAACCCACTCTGCATGCACCTCCTGTATATGGTGCTATTCATTATGAGGGTGCAGTTGATCCTCACAACTTTAACAATGCCTACTGCCACTTTGCACCCAATCCTGCACCACCTTTACCTGCACTGCCTGAACCTAATCATCAACATTTTAATGTTCAGTTTCAGCATCATCTTGAGGCAGAGCATGAGCAGGCTAGACATGACTTGTATCAGAGACAAGCACAGGAGGCATTTCATCGAGAGCATATCCAGCGTCAATTGCAGCAGCAAGAAGCTGAGTGTCTCCTTAGACAAGCCCAGGAGGATCTGGCACTCTTTCACTTGCAGCAGCAGCAGGGACACAATGCTCTTCATATACAGCAGCAGCAAGCTGAACTGATTGCTAGACAAGCTGCCCTCCGCCTGCAGCACAAGCAGCAGGAGGAAGCTCAGCGGATATATCATCATAATCTGAATGTTGTTCACCAGCAGTAGCACTAAATACATCATCAGGAGGATATTCTGCAAGCAGGTCAGCAGGAGCAGGAGAACCAACACCGCTGGGAGCAGAGGGTTCATGAGCAGGAGGAGCATCTTGAGGAGGCACTGCGGGAATATAATGATCCAGTGTCTCAAGAAAACCATAATGAAGATGAGGGAAGAAGAAGAACTCAGGAGCTCCAACACCACCACCAGCATGAGGAAGAGGACAGAGAAAATATTATTCAGGTGGTTCCGATCCCTGATGGAGGTCGACCATATAATGAGCCTATCGAAATTCATACTCTTGGTCCTCTTAATGTAGAGTGTCCCAACTGCCGTGCAATGCACTTTGAATGCGAAAGACTCTCCAACTCCTCCAAACGAAATCCACGCTTTGGTATGTGCTGCTTGCAGGGCCAGGTCAACCTTCACCCCTTTCCAGCATGGCCACACAAGCTGCAGCAGGCATATGCAAACTGAACCTTTGTCACCAAGATTTGGCAGTACAACAGTGCTCTTGCATTAACATCAGTTGGTGTCAATATTGAGCATCAAGCCTTTCAAGGATCTGGCCCAAATGCTTTTTGTATCCATGGATCTCTCCATCACCTCATGGGCAGTCTTATACCTCCGGAAGGCCAGCAGTCTTCATATGCTCAGCTCTACATCTATGATCCTGAACAAGCCACAGAAATCCGCGCCACCTGCCCTGGAAATGAAGGTCTTGATCGTAACACCCTCAGACAGCTCCATGATATGCTGTATCAAAGCCATCCCTATGCTCATCTCTATGAGCAGGCCTATCAGGTCATGCAAGAGAAGCCTCCAGAGCAGCAGACAGATATCTGTGCACGCATTCATTTCCAACAGGGAACAGATGGTCAAAGATATAATCTCCCTACTGCCAATGAAATTGCTGTAATTATTCCTGGAGATGGATCTGAGGAGGTGTCTGACAAATGTGATATTGTCTTGCGACTTCAAGGCAGTGTGAAAGAGTAATAGCGACTAGGCTGTTAGAAACTAGCGCTACTTATCCAAATAGGCGCAAGTGTAATATTTGACCCAAGAGGACTGCTAATGAAGCAACTCCCTACTAATATGCAAGGGGTGCGATAGTGTGAAGGACTTGCTACCTATAGCGACCTAAGATCAAAAACCAATGAGTAGCACTATAGCGATTAGCGACAAGTGAGTCCCAACAGAGAAACATGCGTATAAGTGAGTAGTGCTATGCAAGGTGTTTTATGCGATAGCGCTATGCGAACATCTGAAAGTGAAATGCCTGATGGTGACTAGATTATAGTGCGACTACCGATAGTGATCCTGATGTTGTGACAGTCAAACTTATAAGGGATCCTTAGCGACACGCACTTAAAGCAAATCAAGCGACACGCGATCAGAGAGATTGGCAAGAGCGGAATCGATTGCATCAAGGCAGAGATATAGCAACTAAGGAGACTCTGACACACCAGCAAAGGTCCAGGGAAGGGAAGTATAGTACTGTATGTGCGATGGGTCATTTTGTCATACTGCATAAAAGTTCGGGAGTGCATAGGCAAGAATAGTAGTGACACTGGTGAGAGCACGATGTAGTGACAGGTAATAAAACATGCAGTGCAGCAGAACACGAGGATACATGTAATAAGACCTGCGACTGATCAGTAGCGACATGTAAGGAATAATAATGCACCAGCGGAGGTAGGTGGACATAGGCAGGACATGGGAGGATGGAGTGCCTAGGTGTTGGACTGGGCAGCGCACTATGGGAGAAAAGTGGTTCCAAAGCGGATAGCTTGAGAATCATAGCGCTGGTAACTAGCATCTTACTCTTTTCCTCTAGGCAAGGCTAAACATGCCTATGACACTCATATGTGCCTAGCGCTGGTATGATTGTCACAGCGGTCAACTTCAGCGCATCAGTCAGCTCAGCCATGCATACTCAACTCTTCACTATGTTCTTTTCTTTCCTTCTGGTGAGGAGGGCTGGCATCTTGACATCCCTCTCAATGTCAATGAGGGTGGACGTCAACAAGCAAAAAAAAGTCACTCAGTTGCTATATTATGCCTATCACCTTCATCCTTGCCCGGCTCACATAGACTACAACAACATCTTTCATGGTGGACGACTATTCCAGCAGTATGTGGTTGATGCTTGGGCCTCCATAGAGCAGAGCAATTTGAACTGGATCAGGAACAACCAAAAGTGGCTGAGGGCAGACTGCTACTGAGGCTTAACAGATAATGTTGTCAATGATGGTGTGGATGATCTGGCTCAGACAGGTTGCTCCATTATTCTTCCCTCCCCTCATACTGGGAGCCCTCGGTACATGCACCAGCTGCTTCAAAATTCCTTAGCCATTTGCCATGCCTGCAAGAAGCCTGATCTCTTCCTAACAATGACTGCCAATGGGAGTTGGCCTGAAATCACTGAGAATCTCCTTCCAGGTAATAATTCATATTTGATGCACTGTTTATGACTTCAACCTGGCAATTTTCTTATATAGATCAGAGTGCTGTGGACTGTCCCAACTTGGTGGCTCGTGTATTCTAAGGTAAACCTTGTGCTCTTTCAGCAAACGTCATGTGATATGCGTGACAAAAGCAATGAAATTGAATGAATGTATATAGGATGTTTGTAGCAACAAGATATAAAAAAAACAGAAACAGAAGAGTTGTAGTATATGTACTTCTCAATGGATTGCCCATTTCAGAATTATTATTTGTGCAAAATTGAAGAAGGAAATAGCAACACAAGCAAAATGCAAAGTATACATTCCTGGTGCCAAATGCAGTAATTACAAGTGAAGTCACAGCAAGTCACATTTTGCTTGTGTTGCCATCTCCTCCTTCAATTTTGCACAAATAATAATTCTGAAATGGGTGATCCATCGAGAAGTACATACACTACAACTCTTCTGTTTCTGTTTTTTTATATCTTGTCTACAAACATCCTATATACATTCATTCAATTTATTGCTTTTGTCACGCATATCACATGACGTTTGCTGAAAGAGCGCAAGGTCTACCTTATCAAAAGCAACAGGCTCTTTTGAAGAAGGTTCATAAAGGCTACTTTGGAAAGGTCGCAGGTTTGGTGTACACCATCGAATATCAAAAATGTGGTCTGCCTCATATGCACCTCCTCATCTTCCTGGAGCCAGAAGATAAGATCCGCACTACAGAGCAGATTGACTCCTTCATCTCTGCCCAAATTCCTGACAGAAATCTCCATCCACAACTCTATCAGGCTGTGGAAAAATACATGTTGCATGGTCCTTGCACCCCAGAACGTTGCTTGGAGAATGGACAGTGCAAGAAACATTTCCCAAAGTCATTCTGTCCCCAGACCTTGATGAAGGATGATGGCTATCCAGAGTATGCGAGACCTGACAATGGTCGCACCATCTAAAAGAATCAAGATGTCTTTACCAACAAAGATGTTGTTCCCCACCCCCCACAACTCCTGGTACAATTTAATTGCCACATCAATCTGGAAATCTGTGCCTCTATCAAATCCATCAAATATATCCACAAGTACATCTACAAAGGAAATGACTGTGCTACTTTGGAGATAAGAGGAGCAGTGGATGAAGTCAAATCATATCTTGACTCCAGATATATCAGCTTGACTGAGGCTGCATGGCGCATCTTTGAATTTTCAATGCATCTTGAATGGCCCTCTGTCTACCGCTTGCCAGTCCACCTCCCAGATGAACAGATGGTGTTCTATGACTCCAAGGATGATGCCCAGGATGTTCTTGAGCGTACAGCAGCCAAAGACACTTGCCTCACTGGATGGTTCAAAGCCAATGCCAATAAGAACTTGGTGGCAGCTGGAGCTAATGACCACCTCTATCAGGATTTCCCCTCAAAATTTATCTGGACCAAAAATGTGTGGAAGATACACCAGCGTGGAATAGCCATTGGAAGGATGTATGCTGCTGCACCCAGCTCTGGAGAGCACTTCTACCTGAGATTGCTTTTGACTGTAGTGAAAGGTATGATGTTTATGATAATTGTTATCAATCCAACTCACCATATTTTCTAAGGGGCCACCTCCTATGAGCACCTTCGGACATTTGATGGAATCATCTATGAGACTTTCAAGGAAGCATGTCAGTGCAGAGGTCTGCTTGATGACGATAATGAATGGATCCAGTGCTTGCAGGATGCCTCTCATATGTGCACTGGATGTCACATGTGCGATCTCTTTGCTATCATCCTGCTCCACTGCAACCCTACAATCCCCGATGACCTTTGGAACCACTTCAAGGAAAATCTCTGTGATAATCTGTGCCACCGCCTCACTCATGCTCCATTCAACATTCCTGACCCTAAGGAGGAAGAGATCCATGACTTTGGTCTCTATCTTATTGATGGTGTGCTTCGCAAAAATGGAAAGTCTTTGGAAGTGATCTCTCAAATGCCTGTTTCTCAAATGGCAGCAAGATGGGGGGCCATGGAGGGCAATCAGCTCATTGCTGAGCAGCTTCAGTATAATCCACAGGAACTTCAACAGATTGTGGAAGTAGGAATGTCTTTGCTCAATACTGAGCAGAGGGTGGTCTTTGATGCTGTGGTCCATGATGCAATGCATCGCAATGAGGAAAAACCTGGACATACATACTTTGTTCACAGTGCAGGTGGATGTGGCAAGACATATCTCTACAAGCTCATTGCTTCAAAACTGTGTGCTGAATGCAAGATTGTCCTTTGTGTGGCCTCCTCTGGAATTGCTTCCCTCCTCCTCCCAGGCAGACGTACAGCTCATTCACGATTCAAAGTTCCCATCCCCATTCATGAGGACAGCTCATGCAACATAAAGAAAGGAGATGTTGTCCATGAGCTTCTCAAGGCTACCTCTCTGATCATGTGCGACGAAATCCCCATGCTCCACCAACATATTCTGGAATGCCTTGACCGCACATTACGTGACCTTCTGAATGTCAATGCTGATTTTGGAGGAATAACCATTCTCTTTGGAGGAGACTTCAGACAGACCCTGCCAGTGGTGCCTCATGGATCCAGGGAGTAGATAGTGGGCGCTACCTTTTGCAGATCTCACATCTGGCCAAAGCTTTGTATCTTCCACCTCAAGAGAAATATGTGGCTTGGTCAAGACCCTGCCTCTGATGAATTTGCAAAGTGGCTCCTTGAGATTGGAGCTGGTAAGGGCACAGATGGAGATGGAACTGTGACCCTCCCTAATCATATGCGCTGCACCAACAATGATGTCCAGTCTCTCATCAATGCCCTATACTCTCCAGTTCTGCACCCTGGCCATCCTCCTGTGAATGATTTCTTCTTCCTGGAATGTACCATCCTCTCTGCAAAGAACACTGATGTGGATGAAATCAACACCACCATTCTCAAATCATTTCCTGGAGATAAAGCAGTCTTCACCAGCGCAGACTCAGTCACTGAGAGGGACTATAACTACATCCCCATAGAGTTCCTTCACACTCTCACCCCATCAGGCTTCCCTTTGCACAAATTGGAGGTCAAAACAGGTGTTCCTCTGATGCTATTGCACAACTTGAACCCCTCTGAGGGCCTCTATAATGGAACTCACATAATCCTCCTGTCTTGGACCATGCGTGTCCTTAGGTGTTGCATTCTTAGGGATGGAGTCAATGCAGCTCACCGAAATGATCAGGACACAGTGCTGATCCCTTGCATGACCCTGGATGCCACATCTGAGGACAACCCTATTCCTCTCAAGCGTTGACAATTCCCCGTTCGTCTGGCATTTGCTATGACAATCAACAAGGCACAAGGTCAGAGTGTCAAGCATGTTGGCCTTAATTTGTGCACTCCCATCTTTAGTCATGGACAACTCTATGTGGCTTTGTCTCGCTGCACTCACCCAGACAGTGTGCGTGCTATCTTTCCAGAGCATGAAGGCTCGAAAACAACAAATGTAGTGTATAAAGAAGTGCTTAGAGGCCTTACAGATCCCATTGATGATTGATGTGCATATCATGTACTTTTATATTGAGAAATGACTGATGCTTATGTGTTGTGTACTTTTATGTGGTGTAGTAGATTGTACTTTTAGTTTTGTGAAAATGCTGCTCAAAAATGTAATTTTTTCAAAGTCCACTATGATTATTATTAGTAAGTCAAGGTGCCGCAGGCACCTCCCAAAGGAGCATGAAGCACTCCTTTGGCTTCCTGTGCCGAAGGCACAGTGAGTATTTAGGATGAAGCCAAGGCCAGGAAGCTAAAAAGGAGTATGAAGCACTCCTTTTGCTTCCTGTGCCAAAGGCACAACAGGTGTTGGACTAGTATCCAATTGTGGGTATATTTTGGAAGGTAGTACCACTTCAGGTTGCTTATTATGTAACACTAAATGTGGTTACTGAAGGTGGGGGGCAAGTGATATATCATTGATATATCATATGTCTATGTCTATGGCTTACAGGTGTGGATGTATCACCTCCCTTCTACAATGACAGAGCATGATATATCATACTGCCAGGATATTGTGGACCACTCACAATATTAATGTTACGGCGCGCAGCGCTGTAAAGGTTAGGTTAGTGATCCCAATTTGGTGGCTTATATCATTGTTTGGCTGCGACTTGACACGCCTTGAACTTGACATCCTAAGAATTGAGCACACCTCTTCTATCCCCACCTATCGCGGAAGTAGAAGCTTCTTCCGAGTTGACCAGTCATTATCAGGGTCAGACTGACATGGGCCGTGGCATCACGAAAACGAAAGAATCTTCTTGGGTATGTGGATCTCCCTATCACACCTGAGCAAACCAATCAAGCAAATTCCAAGTTGTTTCGGTAAGTAATTACTTTGTAACAACATTGTGTGGAATAATCAGTAATTGCATGGACACAGGTTCATTGTTCATTCCAACATAGCATTCTCGATTACCGAGAATTGGTTCTTCCGGCACTTCCTCGATGAGATACGCCCCTCCTATCAAGCACCATCACGTTACGTACTTTCACATTCAATCATGGACAGTGAGATAGCTTGTGTCCAAATCGAGAATATTGCTTGTCTTAAAGACCGTAAACGTCTCGCCTATCTGCTTGATGGATGGAAGATAAGATTCGACGGAGCTTGCACAGCAGACCCTGATGACCAGGACTATCTCGCGGGTCCGGAATCAATTACTGATGAGGAGTTGATGGAGGAGTTTGACAGATTCGAGCGCGAGACACGGGAAGCTGACCAACTGCGAGAAAACGATGGGGCAGGGGCGTCGTTACTACTTGCTTCCACGACAAGAGTGGGATCTGGACATATCTGGACTTGGGGAAACAAGTGATTAGCGGAGCAGTTGAAATCCAAAGCGCACGCACGTGGGTCATTCAAATTTATCCATGCACTTCTCGTCATTCATACACACAAGCTGGCGAGACACTTCCCACACCGTTCTCCCTTACTTTATAAATACGTGTTTTGGATGTCCACCGCCGCACTACTCTAACCATGGTCCCTGCAGTTGAAGGTCGCCTTGCTATCCTCGTCATCTTCTCTGTTTCCTTTGTTGTCGTCACTGCCCTCAGGTGGTTCATTAAGAACAGACAGACCAAACCTTCCCTTCCTCCTGGCCCAGTGCCAATCCCGTTGTTAGGGAACATTCTATCTATCAACGCCAAAAAACCTTGGTTGACTTACACTCAATGGCATGCTGTTTATGGTATGTGGAAAGACAGTTTACATTTTGTAGTACAAATAATTCTCTTAGGGGACTTGGTATTCGTGCGGATTCTAGACCAGGATGTAGTGGTGATCAATTCTCAGCATATTGTACAAGCCTTACTGGACAAGCGCTCTGCGATTTACTCCGAGCGACCATACATGGCCACAGTCGAGCCGTGTGTCCTTCTAATATCCATGTGTTCGATCAGTCTGACGTTTATATAGAAGTGGCTGGTCGATCAACTTTGTATTCACAGGGTATAATGATGAATGGCGTCGTTGCCGACGACTCTTCCACCAAACTTTCCGTCCTGACTCTGCACGCAAGTTTCGTCCGATGCAGATGAGACAGGCTCGTCAGATGATCGTCAACCTAATTGAGGACCCTCAACATTATCATTCCCACTTTGCAACGTCGGCCAATGTGTTTGCAAATATCGAGTGATTATTAACTTATCCACAGGTTCACGTCATCGATCGGGATGTCTACTATATATGACTACCAGCCCAGGGCTCGTGATGATCCTCTGGTTCAAATCATAGAAAATGCACTGATGGTTGGCCTTGATGTGATGACCCCAGAGAGAGCAGTACTGCTCAAAGCCTTCCCCTTCTGTAAGCTCGGCGTTCTTTCTCATGGAAATAGTTGACATTCTGTCCCGTCACGCAGTACTGAAGTTACCTGACTGGTGTTGGGGATCCTCAATCAAACGCGATGCTCGAGCTTCAACCAATCAGATGAGGGAAATGACAGACGTACCGTTTCGGTATACGCAGCAGCATATGGTGAGCCTCTGTTGGTTTGGTCCCAGACACTGATTCTATGCATGCAAAGGCCGACAGCTCGTCACTTGGACAGTTGTCAATGGTGGCAGAAAATTTGCGACGGATGGAGAAGCAAGATGAGGCATCAAAACCAATGTTTGAGGCTACTTTGAAGAGAACCGCTACCACTGCTATGATAGGTTTGTGACCTTTTACGAGGGACGTTATGCTCTTGACAAATGCCTACTATGCAGGTGCATACGAGACGGTCAGCAGATGTCCGAAACACATCGTGTGCCACTCAACCTCTTTACAGGCTACTTCAACCCTGATGGCTTTTGCTTTCGCTATGGTGTCTTACCCAGATGTTCAACGACGCGCACAAGCAGAGATCAACTCAGTGATTGGAAGAGATCGCTTGCCTACATTTGAAGACAGAACATCACTACCATACGTCGAATCAGTTCTGCGGGAGACTTTGCGATGGCTGCCTGTTTCACCCCTTGGTAGTTTTCCCCGCTAATTGATCTCGCCTTCACTGAAGACGGTCTTACAGGCATACCACATGCTGCCTCGAGTGATGATATATACGATGGCTATTTCATTCCAAAAGGTCTGCTGTTTTCAACGTCACAACGAATCATTTTCAATATTTCACATCAGGAACAACCGTCATATACAATACATGGTCAGATATTATGATTCTCCCCAGCTTTCAGGATACTAATGTTACATCACAGGGGCATTTCACGGGATGAAAGGCGGTACCCTGAGGCATCTCGTTTTATGCCAGAGAGGTTCTTGGACGTTAACGGAGCATTAACCGATGATGACCCTGCGGGATATGTTTTCGGCTCAGGCCGGCGTGCGTGTCCAGGTTGGTCGAGTTATCTTGTTGTCGTGTGATATGTGATGAGATATTCTTTAACCAGGCCGGTACACTGTTGATGCCACACTGTGGTCCGCTATTGCGATCATGTTGGCCACGGTCGAATTTTCTTTTGCCAAGGATGACCAGGGCAAAATGATCGACTTCATCCCGCAATTCACGACGGGACTCACTCAGTATTTTATTTCCTTGTCATTCTATCCTCCTAGCACTAACAGTTTCATCGTTTTAGCTCCGTCATGGCCTTCCCTTGTAATATTTCACCACGTTCTCATATCCATTCAGAACTTGCGGGTCTTCTCTGAACTGGATTGTAGTATTATGCATACAAAGAGTCGTCTGTCAGAAAGTAGGTTTCAACAATGCAATGCCCCAGCTATAGTGATACGAAGTGTGTAGTACTATTCGATAAAAATTCATATCACTGGGTCTCATACAGACTTGCGGCCTCGGGACGTCTTAATTGCCGGACTACGCGTTGTGGCCGCGAAAACCGTTTATAGTCACGTGGTTTGCGTGCGATTGAGAGTGAATCCAATTCTGCAGCCACCATCATCATAAGACTACCGTCGTCGGTGTGCATCTGCCGCTGTCGTCGTGCAGTATGTTATCCACCACTCGCTCATCAGCTCGCCGGGCATCAGCTCGTCGTCTACAATGCCTTTCTCGCTCATTAACCACCGACTCCACTACTTCTCAAACTGTCCTCACTCCACCGCTTCCCCTCTCAAAGCCAGAGACAAGCAAGCCTCGTCAGTCACGATTACATCCGCGCCCGCGTCCAGCCGTTCTCCACCAACGACAAGCGCTCCCAACTCTTCCTGCAAGCTTCGGGCGGAACCAAGTCCTGCCGGTCCCAGACTCCACTCGGGCCCTTCTGGAAGATATCGTAGGATCATTCGAAGCGCCCATTCGATATGCGTTTGCCTATGGATCTGGCGTTTTTGAGCAGGCTGGGTATGAGAAACAGAAGGACAAGGAAGATAGGCCAATGTTGGACTTCATATTCGCGGTCACACATTCGGATCACTGGCACTCAATCAACATGCAACAGCATCCCGGTCATTATCCTCTGCATGCACGCGTACTAGGGTCGTCATTTGTCTCCAAAACGCAAGAGCTCAGCCCTGGACTTTGGTTTAATACTTTTGTGCCGATGAAGGGGGTCGTACGTCACTGTCGTTCATACCATTCCATTGTTCGCTTACTTTTACTGTCGTAGAATATCAAGTATGGGGTAACGACCGTCGACTCGCTATGCGCTGACCTACTTAACTGGCGCACACTTTATCTCGCTGGGAGAATGCACAAACCTCTACGGATCATCAAAGACGATGCACGCGTACGACTGACTCAGCAAGTCAACCTCACCTCTGCGCTTCGCACCGCCCTTCTCATGCTCCCGGAATCCTTCACTCAACGCGAGCTATTCTCAGCTATAGCAGGAATAAGTTATTCTGGTGACCCTCGGATGGTGCTCCCAGCTGAGAATCGAGGAAAGGTGGAGAACATGGTTTCTCGTCAGGAAGACCAGTTCCGGGAGTTGTATTGGAGGCTTGCGCAAGGCCTTCCTGGGGTCCGGTGGGCGGCGGGTTCCAAGAGCGTGGAACAGGATACAAGTCCGCATGCGAGAGCAGCGCACCTGAAGAAATTGCCGGAAGAGCTCTTGAAGCACGTTCATCAGCGTGCCGAGGGGCGTGGTCCGCCTAGAGAGGCGGATGATTGCGCTTATTGGCTCCGTATCGCAGGCGACAAGGAGCTCCCCTCGATTCTTGAATCTGGTATGATCTTCCGTTCGTATCTTGAGATCTTAATGTTGATGTTCCTTACCAGAAATAACCAAGATCGTGCGGTACCCAGCAACTGTCCAGTCACTAAAGGGCATAGTAAGCGCCGGTGTGGCTAAGAGTGCACGATACTCTGTAGCCAAGGTCAGCAAGTGGTGGAAAGGAACCTCTTTTTTGAGTTCGTCATAGTGCGGCCCTTATCCTCAAGGTGACCCAGTGACTATATGATAGTGATACCACATCTCCCAATTCCTACTCAACGATATAGACACAACCCCTCCTTTCATCCGTCGAAACAGGAAACATCTGTAGCTTTATGGTATAGCTGAGTATTACACTAGGACTGTTATGTACTTTGCCTAGTCGGGCTCACGATCTTTGTGTTGAAGTATATATTTAATTGTCAAGAACCGAGATGAGGACTTTAATCAGGTAGAACTCAATCAGAGATCGGAGAAAGAGATAAAAGCACAGAAGAACTAGCAGTAAAGTGAAATAGTTGCTGCATCTGTATTATTAACCATTGCTACATGGAGGATATGCACAGCAGAGAAAAAGCACGAGACGAGCCAACAACGTGAGGAGTCGCGACCGTACTGTTGGTGCACCCGTTGTGGTAGTACCTGGGGCAGGTGTCGTGGATGTGGCGGTGGCAGCAGCTTGATGTTGCGATGACGACCCCTGGCCATGGGTTTGGTTTTGCTGCTGCTTTCTGTTTTGTGGAGCGACTGCCGACGGCTGTAACCAAAATATTAAACTACGGCGAATGCAAACGCAGGCGAAGAAATACATACCTTTCTGTCTTGTACTGTAGGAACTTCAACAGTACGAGGACCGCGACGAGAGAAGATGCTTTGCCTTGGGCGTCGCTGGAGTTCGATTGCTTCGCCGGTATGGGAATGAGATTGGCGAAAGAGCGACATCACCCTATCGAGAAGCGCGCGCGGACTCCGCAAAGAACTTGAAGGTGCGCGAGAGCTGCGACGATGGGTACTGCGCTCTGTAGAGGACTGAGGGTAGAGGTTAGAACATGAACTGAATCAAACAATGCTGACGACGCACATGATCACGATCTTGCGCGTCATCGAAAAAACCTAGCGGTACTCCACGGAAGTCCTTGGGCTTACCTGGCTGTCGTGTAGCTTTGTTCTGGAATGCTAGTCTCAGAATGATTAAAAAGTTCAAGAAACACATTACATACGTTCATCGACAACTTTCCAGCTGGAGCCTGTGAGTGGATGAATTAGTCTGGATTATCGTGGTTCTTACCGAAGAGTCGTGAAACTCACATCAGGAATGGACAGTAGGTCTTTGAGGCCAGCTTCATCGAGGATGGCGTGGATGTCCCACACGTACATATTGTTATCCTCGCAACCAGTGACTAACAGCTTTCCATCAGCAGAAAATGCTGCACAGAGCACAGCTCTCTCGTGCTCGAGGGGGGGACCGACTGGGAGGTTGGTGTCGAGATTCCACAGATGCGCTGTGTGATCCCATGATGCACTCACAAGGAGGCGCTCGTTCCGAGACAAGACGATGACATGGACCCAGCTCCTATGACCCTCGAGAGTGGCGATTTTCTGCAAAGTGGATGTGTCGAATATCATAATTGACCTCATGGATCCCCCGATAAGCTTCTTTCCATCCGACATCCATGCTACGCTGCTAAGTTTCTCTGGTACGGTGGAGACTTTGGAGAGTAGTTCGCCTGTCTTCGCATCCCAGATATTTCCTGCAGTCTTGTCCACTGTCGCAATTTTAAATGAGTTGGGTGAATAGATCGCTTCCCAAGTTTCACTAGACACGGTTTCAATTTTCAGGATGGTTTTGCTGCCCTTGATATCCCACACTCTTGCTGTCCCAGAATCCCCACTGGCATCTCCGGATCCGCTCAGAACTCGCTTACCATCTGTACTCCAGCACACTGATTGCACAGAATCAGCATGCGCTGACCATTTATCGATGACCTTCCCCGTCTCGACATCCCACAACCTCACTTTCCCATCAAAGCCCCCGCTTGCCACAGTGGTACCGTTTGGAGACAAAGCTATGGCTCTCACGAGGGTCTTATCCCTCTCATCTCGCCAGTCCTTACCCACCTGTGCGCCGCTCTCCAACTCCCATAGTCGGAGCGAGCCGTCATCCGAACCTGTGATGATACGCCGTCCGTCTGGCAGGTGCACAACACCTCGGACATGTTGGGTATGGCCTCGTATCGTCTTGCAGGGCGTGATCGCCATTATATTACTGATTGAGGAAGACATGGTAGGTGCTAAGGGTCTCAGACACGGTAGATCCTGGAGTATGAATGCGAGCAAATCAGCCCAGGACTCGGATATTTGAACCAGAACGAGTTATCTGGCAAGGGGGCAGATAGTTGATAAGTTGACAGGACCACTATTGTCAAGAAAGCACAAGGAAAAGCTGACAAGAACGCCTGCTTACAGGAAACCACTCCTTATTGATTGACCACCAGGATGGTTTTGGCGCTGTGTATGCATGCGTGGTGTAATACGAGAGCCCGCAAAAGATCTGTGCTATATCAGCCTAAAGTACATATCACTTACGAGAAGCACCTACTCAGAGTAAGTCGCAAAGACGGACTGTAAACCAAGAGGGTGGGCGGTTGTTTTGGAGTTGAGGAAGTTGGGCACCCATTCGTCCAAGTTGTCTTTTAAGGACCAGGTCTTCGACCGGCGCTATGTACTTTGTGCGTCTTCCCGTACGTAAGGCGCTAAGTTAATGGCCGCGACAAACATTCGGCTGGGTGTCGCACTTCCTCTCATTTTCAGCAGCCATCCTACTGAATATGATGTCTTCATCCCACGTCACATCCAATACCAATACCCCACCGAGAAGAGGAAAGAGCAGCCCTAGGCTTTCATCCGACTTCATCCTCTCAGAGTAATTTGGAACACTCTTCTTTGAACAGTTAGCGCATACTGTCGAGCCCACCGGAAAACTCACAGCACGGCATCACACAGCGGCGGTTTCTGAGTTTTGCCTCAGGCAAGATTTTAATTAAAATGAGAACGATAAATTAGTCATTTGTACTTTGAATTTTATCACTAGGACAATAGGAAATTTCGACTAATGGCAAAATGACAAAGCACAATAATACATTTTAACACCAATTTGAAGTCCATCTAGATGTATAAAATACTCAAAATTTTCTCCTTTTGAAACATGTTGGCCCAAACGCAAACTTTTGCAATCCTATTTTATCCAAAGATAAATCCAGCATGTCGACGCGCAGGAAATTGTTCTGCAAAATATTACATAATGATGGGCATTTCCCATAACAGGCAAACCCAAAATTTTTCTTGCGATGAAATGTGATAAGGGAAATGCGAAGTTTCATGCAAGGGAAAATGACATGGGCATTCAGCGGGCATTTATCGCGCATTCATAAGGGATTCGTCGGGCATTCAGCATATTGTTAATAATGATTATGGTAAGGTAATGGGAATGGTAGGTATTAATGAGATTGGTAGGTATTAATGAGATTTGGTATTACATAGTCATGCGTGACTGCTCTACAAGACAAATCTGGTCAAAACGCAAATTGGTTAATGTCGACGGAGTAATTGCGATGTCTACAGTGCCCTTCTTGAGGTGACACTTAGCCACATTGGAGATAGAACCGCGATGACTTCCGTCCAGAACAATACACTGTTGGTTTTTTTTGCGCGGGGGAGCTGCGCTGAGATGTATGGCAGGTATGTGATAGTGCTGAATCGCAGCGCCTGCACCATTCGATGAGCAGAACACTGCAACATGACCCTCGGGGGCGGGTCCATTCAGACCGAGGAAGGGGTCGGGGCAAGCCGTCGACACAAATCGATTGTGTAGTTTGCCTCCCATGAAGGAGGGCGAGACTTTCAACATTGCGTGATGAGTAGTGAATTGAGAAGGAAATTCCTTGTTCATCAACCAAGCTAACGGGCCTAGGATCAAATAAGTGGGAATGTTGTAAACGGTTCTGTTGAAGGACTCACTCTCTTTGGGTTTCTCCATGCTAGCATCAATGTTATCTAGCATGTCATTGATATTTACAGTCCAGGGGTCTGGGGGACCCTCGGGAATGGCGGTCCAGTTGGTCCAGGTGGATGACGTGCTAGGATCTGCGATGGAAGCTGACGAGCTCGATGGAGCCGTTTCAGGGGGGGGGGTGACGCTTCGAGGTTGCGGGGCTAAGTATGATCTTTTCCGCATCTCGCAGAAAGATAACATGTCGGTTCCTTCGAGCATGGTACCGTTCAACCTCATACCGTACCTAAATACCTATGAAATTAATTCATCGCAAACATGTGCGTGTCACTTACCTGGTAGCAACGTCCTTGAGTTGGATTGTGATACGCCGCTGCCCATGCACGGCAACGTCACAATTTTCGGAGGAGACACTGTACAGTGTGGCTCGGTAACCCTTACGGTCACCCCCAATAACAAAAACTTCTTGGCCGATGTCCTTTTTGAACACATCCAAATTGGCATTGTGTACTTTGATCACGAATCCGATGGGAACGTCAACCTGTCAGAAGTCAGAAATGCATAAGTCGAGGAGAATTAATACTGACTAGCGAGTGGTCAATCTCAGAGAGTAGGGTCAGTCGAGCATTGGGAAAATCAACGCTTCGCACGACCCCTTTCGCCGGATACTCTGGCCCATGGGCGACTCTCACAACATCTCCAGGCTTGACGTCAAAACCCCTGTCTTGCGTATACTGCAGTGTCTGGAGGTTGGGGATCCGCTGAACAACTGCAACAGGAACTGGGATATTCAATGATCCCTCCTGGAACCACAGATAATTCCCTCCCTTGGAGAGCCAGCGCATGATGCCAGATTTCCCCATGTGCTCCCCCAAAAGCACATCTACGGAATCCCCAATTTGGATAGATTCAATATTAGGGGGAGGGTTAAAACGTTGCTGAGTGGGCAGCCGTTCTTGCACTGTGTGACTCAGAGGGCGACGGTCTAGGTAGTACTTGGAAACTTCCAACTATGCCTTCTATTAGATGGTTTTGTGTTTTTAAATTGACAAGAGACACTTACCTCTTCCTTCGAGACGGCCTGACATATATGAAATATATCATCCAACATTAGAATGATGTGGCCTTCAACACCCAAGTATGGACCTGCCACTACTCGGACTGTGTCGCCGACCCGAAACACGCGCTCTATGTCCTCTAATCGGATGTCTACCTTTCGGCAACCACTCAAGGTCAGCTCCAAGGTGACAATACCAGCAGGATGGTCGGTCGAAATGACCGGACCGATTTCTGAACTAAGGTCTCCTTTGAGAACCCTGGCCCAATCGCCTACGCGCAAGAACTGCATGGCAAACGCAACTACAGTTGACTTGAGAAAGGATTGGCCCCACCCAGATTGTAGGTGGAGTTGAATGTCGTCAGCATGAGGGCAGACGACACGTTCTAGGCGATCACGATGGACATTTTTAAGTAGGAGGCCCATATAGTACCTTTCTCCTTTGTACTTGCATCCTACAACTTCCTCGCCGCGAGTGATGTTGGAGACTGCGTCCCCGTTCGGAAGGCGGGATCAGTCGAGTAGTGACCGAGATCCGCGAGGCATGGGATAGGGAAACTCCCGTGGGGGAACTAAGACCGCGACGAAATCGTCCAGCAAGTTGGAATCGAAGACTTGGGCTATGTCGCCCTTGTACTTATCATGCTTGAACCTCACCCATGCTGGGCTGGGAAATTTCGCACGAGACCGCTCGACCTCTTCACGTTCTTCATCCGATATATAGACATATCGTTTCACGGCGAGGTAAAGTGAGAACGAAAGAGATTCGGCGATGGTTTTTGGGCTGTCCGCCACTACGTAAAGCTGGCCTCCCAGCCAAGCTGACACTGTAACGCGAAAGTTCTTCTTCCGAAGGTGTTGAGCAATATAGTCTGTAGCATTTCCTGTAATTGATCGGTCGGTGATGAATGGTAGATCACGTTCTTAGAAAGACTTATGGTCGACATGAAGGAGATACATCCTCCTGTCTTGTGATGATCGAGCTGAAGCCGAAACGATCAAGCCAGTTATAGAGGAGGGAAGACGCTGGTGATCTCGCGATGAGTTCTGCGGTGTATCTTCGAATCTATTCGAGAGGTTATCGATGACCGCGGTGAACCTAGCGGCCGATGATGATCCTGGCAAGCGTGTAACCTTCCACGACTCAGATGGGCCGTTGTCATCATGTTCTTCTTCCTCCTGCTCATCCTCTTCCTCCTCCTGCTCGTCATCTTCTTCTGCATCCAGATCGAGGTAGGGATTTTTCAACTTCGGTTGCTGTTTAGTAGAGATAGATTAAGATATCAGAACATTTCACTTACTTTGGCTGGTCTACGCAAAGGTCGAACACGCGCCCGGGACAATCGGCTGCCCGTAACAGAATGATCTTTGGGTGTACAGAAGGCCGGAGGTACGTGCCCCGCCTTCACAACGCGAAGATTTTCCAAGGCGACATTGTCATCACCGTCACCGGAGAACAGTGCATTTCGTGATTCCTTCCAGTCGTCTTCAGAATATCGATTACCGAGGTACGATAGAAAGGCTTCCTCCATCTGAGGGTACGTCATGTCGGTGGTGAGGAACTCTTCTAAAATTCTCCATGCACCCTCATCTGCCAGGGCTGAGGTCTGACTCTGACTCCCTGTGATATGCGTGAACAACGAGATCGACAATATGGTATCGCTACTCACCTTCATCGATTCTGATGCGCTTCGCCGTAGGTGCGTCATCACTCAATGCAGCGCGTTTGGACATTCTTTCTGTACAATTGATGTCAGCAGCATTACAAACGAACTCAATATATCACATACTGTATTCAACACGTCTACGTTAAGGCTACGCTAAGTAAAGTATCATAAAGCTTTCAAAAGCCTGTTAGTTATGACGTGTAGAGGTAGTGGTAGTGGAAAGAAAACCATCAGGGCGCGAGATCAGTATTTGTAGTGAATGACTTATTGTGGACTAGCTTACCATGTGACTGTGGAAATTTGCGATGCGGAACATCATGATCACCCATTGTCAATGTGAGGTATTGTGGTGGGTGGACTTCATAGGTTTTTGCGCAACCTGACTTCCTCCCGCCCGCCAAACTTATGGGAGCGTAGTGGGCGCGCGCGAACATAAAAAATGGGCGATCATTCACCATCATCGCCTACTACTCATCAGTGCTATTCTACGTATTACATGTATTCATAAATTATTGTACAGGGAAGTCAGAAGAAGAAGAAAAGGAAACTTTGCGAAGGACGGCCATAATATACAGAATGACTTACACAATTGAAACCCAGTTGCGAGCAATTATGTAAACACCTCAGAACATTCGAGACTGGTCCAAAATGGGCGCTTCGGTAAATCTCCGGCGGAGTTTGGAATAATCACAGATGGGCGCGTAAATCTCCGGCGGAGTTTGGATTATAGTCGTTCACTATATATGGGTGCTGATTTACACTCTGGACCTCTTTCTCACTTTCACTTTAACGGAGGCGTTCATTAGCATTCAAACTATAGGTTCTATAGGTTACTTCTACTTTGTATAGCTAAGCTCATAGTTAGAGTTGACTTAGAGATTTGATCATACACGTTCGCACATTGGGCGTCCTAATGATAGCTTTTTGCGCGCTCAAGAACGTTGTCGGCAATTGCCTGCTCATCCTACTGGGCCTGGGCCTAACTTAATCGCATCTGGATGGAGCGCGTGAAGGTTGTTCGGGAGTGCAAAGAACTCATAGGATGCACGAGGATGGTAATTAGTGCCCGCGTGCATAACTTGATTTGGTGTATTGAATCCATTCATTACAGTGACACCGTGCTAAGTACCGAGAAGAATAACGGCCTGCGACTCCCCGTCATGCCCCATGTCTTTGTCAGCTCTAGTCTTTCCTCGCCCAGTACGTATGCTATTTCCATTCGAGATGCCTACCATCTCCCTTCGGTGCTCAATATACTGCTCTACCCAGACACGGATGTCATGATTCGTCGGGTCATGCGGTCGAGCCAGGTTTCGCCAGATATTCCCCAGCGACTCTAATGAGATTGATGTGTTCATTGTGACGCACTGCACATATCAGGGGTAAGTCTTCATGAAAGAAAAATGACTTACCACATGGCTAACATATGTGAGCAGAGCTATCGCGATAGCCAACTGTACAATTCCCCGCACAAAGTTTTTGAGTGCCCTCCCAAGCGGACGTGGCGTCTCAAGATTGTCCCGTTGGCGGCTCCAGATGGAGATGACCGGCTCTGCATCGTTCTGAGATGTTGCCCCAACAATTATACTATGGTAAGTCCCGTCATAGGTCTTGCACTCTGTCAGATGCTTACTCTAACTTGAAGAAAATACCGCACTGTAACAGTCTGTACTCTCGCCTTGTCGGCATGTTTCAACACTTGCTTGAGGGTTCCTTCGTTCTTATCAAAAACATATATAACACCTGCGTCGCTGCCACCGACCACCACGTCAGTCTTTTCGCCAAATACTACTTGTTTCGGGAATGTTTTGATTGGGTTAGTATTGTAGGTTCGGATGCATGCCGCATCGTCCAATCGGTGCAAGCTAAATCCATTCATCACGTTGTCAATGAGGAACAGTGTTTGGGCGACGTCCACGGAAGCGTGCCCGCTATGGTTAAATGGTAAGGAACGCCAATCTTTTGGTGATGAAATCGCTCACATCATGGGCCCAGCATTGTTCGTGGCCAGAATAACACCATCCGTGCCCCAAAGAACATGACTACAAAGTATGTTAGAATTATCGTGAGTATTGGTGCATTGACGTACACCTCTCCGTCATACATTCCGAATACTAATAAGTTTCGACTTGCAGTGCGATTGAAGTGTATTGTGCGTGGAATGGTGGTAGAGAGCTCAATGCTGAAGATTGGAATCAATGGTCCTTTCAAGTCAAATGACCAGACTTGAACACGTTTGTCCCGTGTCCCAGTAGCAATGCGAGTGTCGTCCCCAGCGTGATCATACGTAATGCACATGATCTCTTTACCTGTGCCGATTCTTCTTGACACTTTGGTGTCAAAATCCTCCATGCCTTCGCCTTGCTGTTGCCAAATACCGATGAATCCCAGTCCTGTGCCATAACACAATGTCTCTCGTGTCGCCTCTTGGCGGGTGATCCAGCATGCGCATGTCACGGGATCGGCTGGATTGCGAAGGCCTACGTTTTGACGCGGAGACGGGAGCTGAATTCGCCGTTTCAGGTCCCAAATCCTCATCCCGTCCGAGCCTACTTCCTAGTAAGTCTATCTATGGGACTGCCGCATATTCAACTTACCACCACTTGCCAACAGACTGCCATTGCTTGAGACAGTCAAGCAATTAATTGCGTTCTTGTGTCCGACGAGGCGCCCTTCGAGGCGGTATTCCTTGCAATCTTTGGCGGATAGGAAAAACATTGGTAGTCACGATGTAAGTCAATTGTCTTATATCATTGCGGTCTTAAATAGTGACAACGTATCAGTCTGACGACCATGTCATACATAATAACAACAATACTTGGCGGCGACAACAACTAATCTGTGACGACATCTCCGAAGTAACTCCCTAGTGGGCACGTGTGTCCCCGATCAGGTTCCTTACGAACATTGGGGGATAAAGCATCGTCTAACTCGTAAGGTCAGTGTTGTCATGCCTCACAACTCTGCACCTGTCACTGCATTCTATCGGGCGGATGGTCCTCCAGACCAACTTCCATTACTGACATATCACACAGAGATGCTCTGTCCAACAGCATCTTTTGTCTGGATCTCTCCACAAGAAGAGATGGCATTCTCTACACATGCAGGACGCATCCGTACTCCATCACGTGTTTTCACAACCACGTCGTTTCGCCCAACTTCACCCATCCCCTTTCGCGCTTCTACTCCCAAAGTCACGAAGTCGGTATCGTTTTCGGCAGACAAGATTTCCCAGAATGGCGAGCCAGAAGTGATGTCAACGTGCTCTTCCATCTTGTCAACGGAGTCCAATGACTCCAAAATTCCTAAACCAGAGGGTGAAGCAGGGCGCCCGGGTCGTGGAGGATACAACTTGGAAAAGGCTCTTAACTGGGATGCTGATCGGTTCAAGAAGTTGAGGGTGAGATTCTTTTTGCCATGATTCACTCTATATTCATACCGACGTCAGGATCATTGCCACCGATCAATCAATCGATATTGCGACACTAGCAAGAGCAAGACAAATCAAACGCCTACTGCGTTAACCTCTGTTGAGAGCGAGGTACGTCTGCAGTTTCTACACATGTTTCTCTCTGACTTCATTTTAATAGGCTGTCGCTCACTTTCCGGAATTACATGACTATGTGGGGTGTTGGCCAGTGGGAGATTTGATTCAGATGCAATTGAAAAACATCTCCGCTAAGGAGCGACAGAAGCACGCGAAGAAGAAATAGTTATAAGTAGACTGGTAGTCTGATGGAACAGAAGTTGTTTGATTTAATGAGCCGAACGAGTTCAAACTTAGGTACCTCTTAAGGTCAACAAGGTGTATTGTTTCACACTTAAACCTCCGTGATACCGGATATTAAAGCACACTTGTCTTATAGACCATGCCCATTCTATTCGGATAGATGATCACATCATTGAGGTGAGTGTTCTTTAAAGATAAATTGCGCAAATACTGAACCAGTCTCGCAAGACACGATGTCCCGCCTGATGGCTTTTTTTTCCCCTCATCCTGATGAGGATCCGACCGACTCAGCTGTCGAGTCTTACTCGCTCCAGGAGCTTCCCGTCGTGCACACATATCCACCCGCACCCCAGCCAGCTTCTGCGACGATCCACACTCACCCGCTCGAGCCTGCCTCGCTTGGTGAGGACTTCACGATGGCATTATATAAACCTTCGGTGGCTCTCCGTAGGATGAGAGAGGAGGAAGATCAGCGTGTGAGCGCCTTCCTATACCTCCGTTCGTATCTCAGCTAACGTATGTATATTTAGCCAAATAAAGTTGTTCTCAAGGAATTGGATCATTCATCCGGGCTGCGTGATGATGTCCATGAGCTACGCTATAGCTACCACGAGCTTTTGCTACGAAAGCGCCACGTGCAGGTAAGCCATTTCGCAACATACATAATCGTGTCTCACTCGCCTCCAGATGGATGCTCACTCACGCGAATCGGAAATGCAATCCCTCATCGGGCAGTATCGTGACATGAACACATACCTTGAGCGCGAGAAAGTTGAGGCACTCACCTCATTGAAACAGCAGCACCGTGATGAAGTTACGGCACTCCAGGTAGAACATTATTTATATTGCAGGTTGAGCTGTGGTGACTTTTATTGGTAGAACCGGTTGGCACTAGACTTTGACGAGGCACAAAATGCCGCACGTGTGGAACGAGATCATGTATTGGCAGAGAAAGATGCTGTATATCAACGCGAGATCCTTGTAGCAAGAGAGAAGCAGTTGGCTGATAATGAAACAGAATTAACTCGCCTGGCAGCTGAGTATGGTTCCAAAATCGCTTCATTGAATGTACGTCTTAAAAGTCCTGGTGCGACGAGCTCTAACGATTTTGTAGACCCAAATCCGACAAGCAAACAATGCCGCACCTGTGTCACCTCCCTTATGGCGTCATCTCGCTATCATCACACCCATTATCTCCCAGATTCCTGATGTACGCGCAGCATCTGTTGCTGACGAAGAACCTCAGACTTCCGGCAGTGGCAACGCTGAAATTCCCTTGACTTCGTTATTGGCTGATGTTCCGATTGAACACGCCACGGTCGGAATGCTCGCTGAGGCGCTCGCGAAAGCTCTTCAGGTGCAACAGACACCGTCCCCTCGTGGAACTCGCTCGAGACGTAAAATCGCTGACCCTCCTGTTGAACATTTCACCGACGCTCAACATCGAGAGAATAAGGTGAGGGATTCGCTCTTTCAAATGGCGTTGCTAATGAAATATCAGGCGAATGTGCGGGACTTATTCAAAGAGGCGTTCCATCTCACGAAAGATGATGAGTACATGCTTCACGTAGGAGCATCACGCGAAGCCATCTCTTCATTCATGGGCGGCTTGGGTTCCGGTCCTGACCCGCTCGCACTGCAGTGGGATATGACGACCACGCACAAGTCGGATTGGAACCAAAAGGTCATCGATCTTCTCTATTCCCTGTATGTGACCCTGCAGGGGAGAAACAACTGGACCGGACGGTCCCAGCACTCAATCAGGAGTGATATCATACACAAATTTGATCAATGCCGCAGGTGCTGGAGAAAAGCCCATCCTCAGGTCCTTAGTGACGGCACTCACGAGACTATGCAACAAGTGGGAGATCGCCTGATTGACCATGCGAACGAGCGATTGCGGATGGCTAGGGTCCTGTCCCGTAGGACAACAGTACGTCATGTTTGTTTGTGTCCCCGCGGAGTGGATGAGTGTTAACTTGCTCCTCAGAAGTTCGAAACTCGCCGAAAGGTCACATCAGCGCTACTCAGTGACAGGAAAGCGACCGGAAAGGAGGATCTGCCTGTGTGGGTGTATTTGCACTCTATTGTGGAGACACTGGATAAAGATGGTATGAGCTCGGATGAAAGTGAGAACGAAGTTTGCGAGGTTCCGGTTTTTCGGTTGAAGACTATGCCTTGGAGAGCCGATTTCAGTCACGAGATGCAAATCATTGACGAGCAGCGTGCGGGTGCGGCTGTTTTCACTCCAAGGGGAAGCAAGCCTGCGAAGCGTCTTCACCTCGCCAAGCGAGGGTCTATCCGGCCCGCAGTCGTGGGTCTACCTTGCGCATTCTACAATCCATTGTGGTTGAGTGACCAACATCCGCCGATCAAGGTATCTAATTCAAAGTTCCAGAGGATGGAAATTATGGTTGCACGCAGGTGAAATCATTCGGTACAACTC
Source organism: Suillus subluteus (assembly GCA_016647755.1). NCBI lineage: Eukaryota > Fungi > Basidiomycota > Agaricomycetes > Boletales > Suillaceae > Suillus > Suillus subluteus. The sequence continues at coordinate 172,683 of JABBWI010000117.1, read as the reverse complement.
GGATGACAGCTAGTTCCCGGTCATCTCTTTTTCTTCTACTATTACACATTGTACTGTCAGCTATCGGACCCTGTACTACGAGATGGCTTTTTCTTCTACTATTACACATTGTACTGTCAGCTATCGGACCCTGTACTACGAGATGGCTTTTCATATAGTCAACTGGGACTCGAACGCAAACATGCGTATTCCTCAAATGTAGCAAACTCGGTACGTTCTATGTGCGGTAGTTCAAGTTCAACATCTCAATATCACTTATACAGTTGGATATCCTCCTGGCATTCCAGTAGGGCTGCATGTCCGATAGTTGCTGGTATGAATCTTCTGACGAACATAATTAATCGAGATTACTGCGACACCAATTCATAGCCTTACATATTGTTCATTGCCATGTGTTTTGAATTTTCCGCCTTTGGGGCCATGCCTGGGCATAATGTCGTCTATGTCTATGCCCAACAATACACCCTCCAATGTGGCATTGATACGCTCGCGCAAGAGGTTAGTAGTTGGCTGGCCCACTTTACAATGACGTTCAATACACTTGTTGATCGCCTTCTGTAGGCCGCGAATGAATTTGCTTTTCTTCGGAGAGATGTATCCCAAAGCTTGACTGGCGCTAATGTCGTTGGCAACATTGGCCGACAATGGCGCCTGAAACGCCACAAGATCGAGATTGCCAACCTTGAAATGTACTGTCAGTCCACGAGCTTGTCAACCATAACCTTGTTGCTAACGCTTTTGGGAACGTCTACGTCTTTAGCACTTCCCGATATCTCGCCGGGTGAATTGGGCTCGCCGGGTGAATTGGGCTCGCCGGGTGAATTGGGTTCGTCGATGATCATAGCGGATCCCATCCACACCTGGGAGGTTCAGTTCATTAAGTGAGTGCTCGATTACGAGCTTCCATCTGCACTTACTGCATCCTGTTCCAGGTGAACCTTGTACTCGTCGAAATACACAGCAAACCTCCTCGTTAGAGGTGCCGCTGGTGCCATATACTTTTGCGAGGGTCGAGTGTAGGGATTGAAGCGTTTGCGACGGACTGTGGTAGTTTTGCTGCGAGGTGATGTTGATGTGGACAGCATGAGTGAGTTGTGTGCGATCCTACTTTCGTGTAACTTTTAAATCGGCCCTGACAGTCGTTACAGTTTGCATTTGGACCGTCCCATTTGGTAGTGTATTGTCCTACCGTCCTACCTACTCGCTTCAGTTTACACCATTTTGTCAAAATCTGGTTATTCCCTCTGTGGGTGATTACATCTCTGGTGTATCCCCTCCGCAGGTGATTACATTTCTGGTGTATCCCCTCTGCAACTGATTGTATTTTATCCCTTTGCAAGAGATTAAACCCGTGGATCGAACAATACACTCCCCTCTTCCAGGACCAAACAATAAGCCTTCTCCTCAAACTTTGAACGATTTAAAGCAGGCGTAGATTGCTATCATCGTCTTCAATACATCTCTAGTTGACAACCCGTTTTTCGTGATGTCCGCTCCGTATATCACTTACTCTGCTTGTCGCTTACAAAATTTTCTTAGATGCATTCTCGGGACTCCATATCAATGATTGCAACCTCTGGCACGGTGAGGCTCCTCGTAGGCGTAGACATAGGCTCCTGTTAACTGCTGTTCTACAGGAATCTGTCACCCAAAACAGCATGGCGCGATCCCTGAAACATAACATCGACTTTGATGACGTGGTATCCCCTCGAAAGCGCCGTATCCTGGAATCCTATTCCACCGGCGACATACGCCAAGTTGCTACAAATTTGCAACCCAGAACTATAAGTCGTTGCACCACCGACTTTACAAGCCCGTAGCCAAACGTTTGTACAGGGAGGCGGTATGGAAAGACTTTCCACATATATTGGAATCTACTGATCTCGACTGTAGTCTGACATATTCTTGAAGCGTAGAGCGGATGCTCAACCAGAACCCTTCTCAATCAAGCGCATAGAGCTTTATGAGCCTTGTAACACCACGGCGTTACTTTGGTCCCTGCCTGCGGAAATCCTCATTCTTATTGTTGCTCTGCTAGGAGCACAAGATATGCGCTATGTTGCGCAAGTTTGTTCTCTGTTGAGAGAAATTGCTGGTCCGCTCTTCTTCGCCAACCGGAACTTTCCAACTTCTCCAGATGACCAGTGTCACATCCATGTAAACTCGCCCAACTTTGACATCTTGCCTACTTGGATACAGATGGATACCTTCCGTCCGCCCCGTATGATGTTGTGTTGGTTGGATTCTGATTTGCGAGCCCCACAGCTATCTGCATTTTCGCACTTCCTTCAATCTATCCCTCACAAATCAATACGATATATCACGCTTTTCTGGAATTTCGACATTCTCACTTCGCCGATTCTCCCTCAAATAATTACATTCTTCGAGAACGTCCGTGCCTCTGGTTGCCAAGAACTGACGTGCATGGGATTTTGCCACTTCTTTGGCTCATCAGCCATCACTAAACTCGCTCGAATTCAGGGGCGCGTGGGTGCGAATCACCTCAAAGCCTTTGAGGCGTGCTCGGGGATGTTATTTTCCCCAAAGCTCCTTCCTTTTACAATCCAGACTATCTGCTGTTCTCGTTTGGAGAAGCTTCGACTTAGTCACATCGCACTCAGCTCTGCACACTGGGACAAACTCCTGCGGAACTTGGTCATCCCAACGCTCGTCGAACTCCGAGTTGACTCTGATTGTGCGCCATCCACACTCATTCGTTTTCTGGCCTGCCACCCTGCTATTAATGACCTCAGTATCATTCCGTGGCCTGGTGGTTTCTGGAGGACCAATCGAACCATCATTCCTTTGACGCTATTTATATCTACACTAGATGGACCTTTGTCCCATGTCCTCCCAGTCCTTCGGAGTCTCCGTAAACCACCCGCCCTCGGCTGCCTTTTACTTTCATTGCAAGCTCGTGACGCATCGCCCGACTACATTACCACCATTTTACAATGTGTCGGCCATTGCGACAGTGTCAGATATCTCCGCATTTCCCTACCTCCACAGAGTCATTCGCTTTCGGCAATGATTTGGCCAGGCACTCGTTCAGCAGTCCACGTCAATCACTTGGCGATCGACACCTCAGACGCTGCAGAATCATCCTCAGCCCCTGCAGGAGATGCATTGGTATGTGTTTTGTTCGATCGCTATCTCAATACTGATTGTGGTCACAGGCGTTATCTGCGGTGTGGATCGAAGCCTTTCCCACAGTCAAACGTGTCAGTATGCGAGGTTACTCAGGTGTTACTGCTGGGGATCTTGTTGATGTCATGCGCAGAATAGTTACTGCTGATGTTGAAGTGTCTGTAAAACTGCAGTCATGAACGCTCCTTGCAATTCATTACTTATTCCCCCTCATAGATACGTATTTACGCAGTGTACGAGATGCAAAATCACAGAATTGATAAGCGGGCGCTGAGTGCCCATATTGGGCTATACCATGCTTCCCACCGGTACTAACTTTAGAGTCCGGCTCATCGGCATTTGCCAGTTTCGGGAACATCCGACTGAGTCATTCACTATATAAGCTCGAAACGATGACTGATTTTTTCTCTCTTCCCTCATCTCATTCGGGACGTACGGTCCGGTTTCCCATCATCATCACCGTTACATCATCCCCGCATTCCATATATCGATTTCATTGTACTGTAGTTGTAATACTGTATAATATCCATGCTTTTTGCACCTGACACAGTAGAGGGTCCCACTGATGGGACCGACACCCCTGCTGAGGGGACGGACGACACCCCTGCTGCACTACCGATAGTGCCTCTGCCTCCTCTTGCGCCACCCCCAGATCCTATCTTCGACACTCCCTTTAAATACCATACTTCCACGATGTTGCCCTTCACAACTCATACACGATACCGGGTTGAAACTCTCAATGCCATGGGCTACGAGATGAAAGATCATATCGTTGGCCCGATGCCAGTTGAGGACTTTCTCCAGGAGTTCCTGCCAACTTCACAGATACCCAATTATGACGCTTCGAGCTTCACTTCAGGCTTCGCTCCTGGCCTATTCAACAGCACACTCTCTGCTGTTGATGAGCAGCATGCTTATCAACCATTCGCGAGTGTCTCCACATCTGTGACGTTGAGATTATTCATAGAGTTCAACTACAGATCAACACGATGAGGTCTTTCGCTCCTCAATTATCGTTTATCGACTCCCACAACTCTGCAGACATGGTCAATTGTTCGTCATTTACATTCAACGTCAAGCCAGACGTCTGTGTATATGCCGATGCAACATCACGCGGCACCGATATTTCCACAGCAGAAATCGTCATCGAATTCAAGTGGGGTTATAGCCACGACGCATTCCGCGAAGACAGCGACAACATCATATCTTCCACCGATAACGGCATGGATACATTGGGACAAATCACGAGCTATGCTGCAGCTCAGCTTGGAGCCCAATACCGTTCCCACACATTCTCTGTCCTGATCGTGCGTGATCGCGCTCGCATCATCCGATGGGATAGGGAGGGTGCTATTGTTACGAGCATCATTAATTACAACACCGAGCCCCATTTAGCCGACTTCTTCCATCGCTACGCGCAAGCATCGCCTGAACTGCGTGGCGTCGATACTTCTGTATCTCCCGCTAACGCCAAGGAGGCTGCCCTCGCAAGGTTGCGGTTAAAGCTTCCAGATTCCACGCGCATGTTCAAAGTTTCCATCCCCGTTGTTGATGGCTCTGGTATGTTGACCCTGATCATTCCTCAACCCGTTGCATATGGTATTCCGCCCGTCGGCCGTGGGACGCGCACATGTCCTGCATATGATATTCTCAATGACAAGGTCATAATGTTCAAGGACTCTTGGCGGGTAACGTTACCAGACGTCCTCCCGGAGGGCGAGACCTACAAATTATTAAAGTCGCACGGAGTTCGCAATATCGCAACATGTGTTGCATTCCATGACGTACCCCGCTCTATCACTCAGCAAATCACCCAGACTTTCAGGTTTTCAAGATCGGCGTGGGCGCGTCCCATGCTTAAGATCACTCCACACACTCTTCATCGCCTGGTTCTCAATATCGTGGGAGTGAAGTTGGTCAAGTTTTCGAGCTCTCATCAACTTGTCCAGTCCATCCGTGACGCGCTGATTGGTGCGTATCTTGGAACTCAAAGTAATACATCTCCATCTTATTTATACACACAGCTCATAAGGACACATATGAACTTGCAAAGATATTGCATCGAGACCTCAGTGTTGGAAACATTGTCGTATTCGAGGGTGTTGGCATTCTCATCGATTGGGACCTAGCAAAGCTGATCACCATCCAGGGTCCTCGACAAAGGAACCGCACGGTACGTTGATTGCATTCCTAAGTGTTATTATATTTTGTAAACATTTTTTCTGTCACAAGGGAACCTGGCAATTTATGTCTGCCTATCTCACCGCGCAAATACACGCCGTTCATACTGTCGCGGACGACCTTGAATCCAGTCTTTATGTCCTTCTCTGGACGGCTTTAAAGTTCACAGTGACTACCTTGGATATCGTCGACCGAACACTACTCATGACGCAGGTCTTCGACGGAGGATCCTCGAAAGAGGGTTGGCTCTTTTCGAGAACCAACCTTCCGCGTAATGCGTTTGTCGGTCGCAAATCGCTCGACGACCTGGTCGATGAACTCTGCGTGTTCTTCTCGCATCGGTACTCTAAGGTCACGGCGAAGGCGATTGCTACGCTTGAAGCACTCCAGCTAGAGTTGGAGGCAGAGTCAGCGGTGAAAGGGCGACTCTACATGGCTGTGCAAGCATTCAGAGATGAAACTGTTGCTTACAAGAAAGAGATGGGGATGAAGCTTGTACATTCGCACGACGCCGTTATCGAACTTTACGACAAATACCTTCAAGCGCCTGGTTGGCCTGAAGACCCTGCTGTGGAACAAGCAGTACTTCCGATAAAGCCAGCAGCAGGTCACATGATCACGAAGTCGATACTCTCTGCGTGGGTAGATGTCACCCCAACTGGCAAGAAACGCAAGTTAGATGATATTGAGTCAGACGATCACAGTGGAGCGCCCAGCCTGCATAGTGTTTCGTCAGAAGTTGGCGATGGGACTCTATTGGGGACTGGCCTGGATGATCTCAAGCACCTACAGTCTCGTTTTAGTCCTTGACATTTTCATGTACCGCATTACGCATTTCGATTACGCATTTCGATTACGCATTTCCACTTACATATACCTACGATACCTTTACACATGTTCTCTAGCACTGTTACAATCCATGACCGACCGATCGCATGAATGAGACACTTTTGGAGTCAACAGTCGACCATTCAAAATCACCAGCGACATCTTAATTCATCAAGTCGTCAGTCTTCTATGCCTCCCCAACACTCTTTTTTTCGGAGGAAACATTAATATTAATTGCAGATCTCATGAGCATGTATTGATTACGTAATATTTCAAGAGTGGGCGCTGGGCCTAAAATTGTGGCGGAGTTTGATTATGTAGTCATTCACTACATTAGGCGCGCCTTCCTGTTAATCTGACTCTCTTCCGACCATCTGACTCTTTTCCGACCACAACGTTGTTTTCTAGTCTACAACCATTGTATTTCAAGTAGTTGTATTTCAAGTAGTAGTTGTAGAAGACTTCTAATATGACATAGAGTGGCATCGTCGAAAAATTAATCAAAAAGCATTGTCATTTATACCCGTTTTTTTGTAGACTGAAGACATTGTGGATGAAGGTCGCGTTGTTCTCCAAGGGCGGGGGCGTGAAGTTAGCGATGAAGACCTCCAGCAGCAAAAATGGACGAAATTGATCTCAGACCACAAACGGTAAGTGACTCTCCGATTTCCATCGTGATATTATTCATTGAAAGCATGCAGACTCGCTGAAATGATGCATAATCTGATGGTGATCTCCCTGTCGTCCGGTGCAAGTGCTAACTACATATGGTCAGCCCCCTTGTTATATTTTGGTTGTGATCGTCTGAATTGCTCGCAGGTGAGCGCCCACTAGCGGGCGCTGTGCGGCATCGACTGAAATGAACGGTATTTTACAACAACTCGGAGTTTCCAGGGCGAACATTGTACTTTGGTAAGTACATCGTTGTCTTTGACATAATTCCTTTCATCCTCACTCTTTTTCCAGTACTTAAACGCTCGCCGCTTTCCCATTCAATCGAGGTAAAATCATTGATAGCTTCTTTTTTGATCATCTAAAGTTTATTTAGATGCCTAGTCGAACTTTTCCTTGCAAATGCGCACGATGTTGCGATGTCGGAGTGGACGGTGTGCCTAGAAATCCTGGTGGCAAAGTTCTGTCCATCGCCATCAAACATGTGCATTTAGCGCACGCTGTCAACATTTCGCCCTCATCCGAACGTGAAAGTTCCATACTTCATCTCGCTCGTCAAGCCGTTCTCCAGACCAGCCCAGAACGCGAGCCACCGTCCCCTCGACATTTCGAACGCGAGCGCCCAACGCATCAGTCCGACATGTCAACGCCGGTGGACGATCTCGCCGCTGAATTATTCGCCATCACCCTAACCGATGACGACGCTGATTCAGATAGCCACCACAAATTGTGGGTTTCGCGTTCTGAAGTTCAGCAGGACAAGGGAAAGGCTTACCTGGATGCTGAACTCACTGTCAACGATACACAGTGAGTGATCTATATCACGCTTCATGTGTGCGCTAACGGTTCGCTTCGCAGACACATCACCCGCGCCCTCCAGGCTGCTGAGATGTGGCTCTGGTCAAGGGCTGAAGTAACTTTGAACATGGTGGAGTCACGGATTGAAAGGGCTCGCATTCAACTTTCCCGTGCAATGTCTCGTGATATGTTGCGGTCCATCCGAAATGACCTGGCTGCGACAATCAAGACCCTCGCGAAAGTGAAGCACAAGGTTTCCGCTATAGTCTCTCGCAAGACTCGACTAGAGACATCGTGTGACGAGATGCAAAAAGTTATCATCAGGAAGGAAGATGGGCTTCTCGTGTCGTCTGGGCCAGTTGAATTTGATTCTTGTGAGTTTTGTTTATTCTAACATTATGTCCTTCCCACTAACATAAAGGCAAGCACATCATTACGATTTGCCTATCGATTATTCCGACGAGATTGCCCAGGTATCCCTTTTTCTGGGAGCCGTTTCCGTTGTCATTTTCGGCATCAGTCGCAGACATGGGGAGTTCCTGATGGGTGTCCTTTCCCTAATTTTGAGCCTTGCCATGGATGCGCAAACCCCCCATTCCGAGTCTCGTCGACAAAACACACTCTCTCAGATCCCGCGAACGATGGAGGCCGCCCTTTCGCGCTTCAAGCTTGATGGCCAGACAACTACCTACGCGGTCTGTCCTGCGTGCAATTGCACCTTCAAACCGAAGGCCAATCTCAATTCCAGTAATGCGCGTTACCCCCCCAATTGTTCCAACAGACCAAAGCCCGAGGATGTTCCTTGTGACGAACCATTACTGCGTTGCTCCCCTGGTGGGCAACTAGAGCCAATAAAAACTTTTGTTTATCACCACTTCCACGACTACCTCGCTGGACTGCTGTCTCGTCCCGACCTGGAAGCGATAATGGATAGGCCTTGCGATGATTTGCTATCGTCAATTGGGAGCGCACCGCCGCGTATCATCAAAGATGTCTGGGACGCCGGCTTCTTTCGCAATTTCGAGGGTCCCACGCAATCATTATTTATCGACAGAGGCAGCGAGGGTCGATTCGCTTTCACGCTCAACGTTGATTTCTTCAACATTGAAGGCAATCTTCAGCGGAATGCATCGACTTCCATGGGAATAATCTCCTGTGCGTGCTTGAACCTCCCCCTCGATATCCGGTACAAGCCAGAAAACATGTACTTGGCCGGAATCATCCCGGGACCTTCGGAACCCTCGGGAGATCAGTTGAACCACTTCCTTGATCCCGTGGTTGACGACTTGGTAGAAAGTTGGGAATGCGGGATACATTTTTCCCGCACTGCTCTCCAGGCACATGGTCGGGTCACGCGCAGCGCCATAGCATGTTTAGTGTGCGACCTCCCAGCGGCGAGAAAGGCCGCCCAGCTAGCTGGTCCAACCAGTCACTTTTATTGTACTGCATGCCATTGCTGGCACAGGTCTACTTGTGGTAGAACCGATATTCATTCTACAGATTGGGCTCTTCGGGACAAGACTGAAATGCGCCGTCTTGCTGAGCTGTGGAAGAACGCTGGCACTTCTGCTGAACGCAACAAGTTGTTTGCATCATACGGGGTGCGATGGTCAACACTTTGGAGGTTATCGTACTGGGATCCCTCTCGTCAACTCGTTGTTGATACCATGCATTGTCTACTGGAGGGCCTTGCGCACGATCATTTCCGCGAATTCTTGGGTCTTACAGCTGATTCGGCGCAGTGAAAGTCTGATCCTCTCCCTTCTTTCCATCATGCTTTCTCCGACGTTGATCTTAACAAGCCTGAAGGCTTTTGCGAGAAAGACGTCAAGAGTGTGAAGTCCATTCGCGACCTCCTTACCGCAGCGGTTCCTGACCTGGAGGGCAATGATACTCAGCTCGTTGAGACTCACATGGCCGAGTTGGAGAGGAGGCTTTCTTCGAAGAAGGTTGCATGCCTTCAGTTCGTATCGGTGGAATTGGGCATTGGGCCAGATGTCACGCACCCTGGAAAAAAGGTGTACAAGGCCCACTGGGTTAGATCACTTATTGGTTGGGTATGTAATTTTCTTGGCGTTCTCCTCGTACATCTTCTCAATCCGCTGCTTTAATTGGCTATGTAGCGTCGAACCAAGCCTTTCACTACCAAATCATCAAAATTGCGCATCAGTACCCCTGAAGTCATGCAACGCATTGTTGACGTCATTCGAACAACAGATACGCCGTCCTCGTTAAGATCAGTCCCATATAACTTTGGAGAAGCAAAAGCTGGAACCCTGAAGGCTGATGAATGGCGCACGTTGACGACTGTGTACTTACCCATAGCGCTGGTTAGTTTATGGGGCGAAGGATCTCAACATCGCACCTCAGAAGTTGCAGCCAATCGTCGCGCCATCCTCGATCACACCATGTCCCTTGTCTCCGCGGTACATATTGCATGTCTGCGATTCATGACAGCCGCTCGAGCAGAAGCATATCGCGAATACATTGTGGCATGGGTACGGGACTTACGGATTTTACATCCCCATGCACCCCATCGTACTAACGGCCACATGGCGTTGCACATCTGGGACTATTTGCAGCTCTTCGGTCCTGTGCGGTTGTGGTGGTGCTTCCCATACGAGCGCCTCATCGGGCAGCTGCAGCGTTTGCCCATCAACCACATTTTTGGTATTATTTTTACCTTCTTGGTCGTGATGGATTTCTTTCTAACATTGGTGGTTCTAATAAAGGTCAGCAAGAATCAACTCTCCTTACCTCGTACATCAAGGCTGCGAAGCTGAAATACTGGCTGAACCGGCCTTCCTGCCCTCCCGTATTTAGGGATGTAAAATCTTTATTTGACAGATTTGTATCTCCCACAGTTGATGCTATACTTGAAGATTGCCCGATACCTCTTACACCTAAAGAAGATCTTCCAGAAGATCTACGATGCCTCATCAAAGTTCAGCGAGCAGTCTTGCATGCTCGCATAATCTACAAGGGATCAATTTATGCCCGCGAATCCACTCACGTGGGCAACAGCCTGATCCTCTACTATCCCGACGGCGTTATGCACACGCAAACACCAGGAACCATCAAGTATATTTTCAGGACCGAGCATGGAGTGGGCTTCGCTGTGCGGCGTCACCTCCCGCTACTCTCTTACCCAGACCCTTTTCGCCATTATCCTCACTTCCCGGCTCAATTGCACTCGTCGGCGCTCGCTGACCATCTTGAGGTTGTCATGCCTGAGTGGGTAGTGTCGCATTTCGCACGGTGGAACTTCTCCCCGCTGCATATCGTTGCTGTGTCTCTGTGTCATGTGCGTATGCGTATCTCTCTCCGACATTTACAATGGTCTCACAACTAATAGGATTGAGTTCTTGACGGAGAAGAATGAGAAGAGGGTACTGACATGGAGCAAAGAGTCCTCCGAGGTGCAGCTGCTAATTATGTACATAGTTATAAATTTCTCTATGCGTATCGGGCGTGAGCGGGCAGGCGAAACTGGTGTGTTTAATTTAAGAAAATTTATCAGGATGGAAGTTAGTGGGCATTTGTATCGGACGGGAGGTGGGCGTGCATTTCTAAATTACTTATTCATTACTGATGCGCCTGACCCGGGACGACAGCATAAGATGCGGCTAGATTCCCTCTCAACAATACCGTTGCTACGATAATCTTGCAGCTGCCGCTTTGCCATTCTTCCTGCGTGGCACTGCCTTCTTCTTGGTGGTCGGTTTAGGCGATTGAAAGACTGTACCAGGCACACGGGATCGCGCAAACCTAACCGAGTGCGAATGTCCTGGATCGCAGACTTGTTCGCGGTTGCGGTGAGTGCCATGATGGGCACGTCATGGTACCGTTCGCGCAGCATATGGAGCTCGGCTTACTAAATATAGAAGAAAGAATTTGTGAATGCGATCATAGACCAGGTTGTAATACAAATCACAGCAGAATTGGCAGCTGTACGCTGACGAGACGGGCAAGCCAAGCAAGTACTCGCCCCCCGGCTCTTCCTCCCGCACCTAAATGTGCTCTAAACCCAATAGACGCTCCATCTCTTCCAACTCCTGCCATAGTCGGAACACCGCTTCGCGCCTATCCTCCACCATCAATGCTAGGAGGCATTTGTCGCGACGCGACATTTGGATGGGGGGGTGAGAGGGACGTGGCGCACGCGGATGAGTTTCCCCATGTTCCATATTGTCTTGTACAATTTCCTGTGCGTAGTCCCATAACACCTAGACACGTCAATTTGCTTACAGTGGTGAGCAGCAGTGGACTTACTATCGCGGATGGTGTTATCGCAAAGCTTTCTTGACCACGCTCTATGCCTCCAGCCTGCCCCTCCTCCACCTGCTCCTCCTCCACCTGCTCCTCTACCTGCTCCTCCATAACCTCCCCAGCTAACTCCTGCTAATATTGTAGAATTAGTGTACTCAGACGATAGCATCACTTACATGATTATTTTCATCAATGTGAACTTCCTGCAGACAATGGATCAGTCCCTGCGTGTGATCGGGCTAACGATAACTTACATTTGCGTGCATTTCAGCCATCGTCGTTAATAAAAGTCAGAGTGTCTGTTGATCACAGTAGGATTTACGCGTTTGATTTCGAACGTGTCACACGTCACACACGTTACTTGTGCTCAGTGTGAATGCTTATTGAATGCCCAGCGAGCGCCCAATGAATACCCAACGAATGCCCACTACAATTCCCCATTGCTTAAACTTCGCATTTTCTCGAACTCATTTAAATTTCGGGCAAATTCAAAATTTTCTAGAGTGGCAAAACGCCTATTATTATATAATATTTTGCACCACATTTTTTTGCGCTCAAAAGTTTGTATTTACCTTTTGTTACAAAAACTTCATATATATATTAGTATTTTCCCTGGCTGAAAACCTCAAATATTCAGCCAGAGTATAAAATGTTTGTGGAAATGTGCCACTTTGCATTGTCCTTTCCCCGTTCATCCAAATTTCTCGTTGTTCTCAAGTCGAAATTCGAAGTGAAAATGTTTGATTTATCAACCCCATTTTGATTGTAATCTTGCTTGTGTCAAAACTCCGAAACCGCCGGTGTGTCAGTAAATTCATGAGTCCTTGATTTTGTAGTCGTGGGAAGTATAGGATGATATCATTATGCTACGGCTGAATATGACTATGTATACGCCAATAAATATTAGTTTTCGGTACATAGCCATGAATCTCTGAAAATTCATTTTACCATGAGGAGTTCATGACAAGATCACGACAGTGCGCCGTTACAGCAATCAATGTGCAATAGCATCGTTAAGTCACACTTCTTGACTTATGCCATATTTCATCATTTATTTTTTGAACTATCAACTGATATAAGACTTTATCGTGGAAAGCGCCGTTAGCATTTTTAACCTAATTTAGATTCCTATGAGAGTGTCCGACAAGGTCATGAATTTGCGCCATCACAACTGACAAGGTATGATAGTGTATTTAGGTACCGTTTGTTGAGCAATATCATATTCCCTCATTTATATTTGACTTACAAAGCTATATACATTGGTTCAAATATTGCGTGAATTACAATGGTATCTAAGGTCATGCACGTGACTAACCCCAAATCATGTGAGCAGCGCAAGTGGTTGAAATTGATTTGTCATTATTTGTTCCATGTTTGCGCAGGACAGAAAATTTCACGCAAGTCCCTTTCAACTTCATTTCACTGCTACTAATTGATTTGTCATTATTTGTTCATTGTTTGTGCAGGACAGAAAATTTCACGCAAGTTCCTTTCAACTTCGTTTCACTGCTACTACCACCACCCTCTCGAACTCAGTGTCTTTACTTGTGGTTCCTCCCTTGTCCCTCGTGGTGGTCCCTCCCTGGCCTTTCCTTGTGGTCCCTCCCAGGCCTTTCTCCCTTCATGGTGGTCCCTCCCTGGCCTTTTGGATTTCCTCGTGGTTCCTCCCTGGCCCGTTGTGGTGGTTCCTCCCTGGCCTTTCCTCGCGGTTCCTCCCTGGCCCTTCGTGGTGATCCCTCTTTGGCCTTTCCTCGCGGTTCCTTGCTGGCCCTTCCTCATGGTCCCATCCTGGCTCTTCCTTCTGGCCATTCACTCCACTATCTTTCCGTGTCTTTTTTTTTATATCATGTAATTACATATGTATTTTAATATGAATAAAATTGATTTTTATCGAATTTTTTCACAAAATGAGTGCTAAGAAACAATGAGTGGTGACAATCTGGTGTTTTTGGTAGTTCTGTTTAACTTATTCCAGGTAGTATCATTCTGACAGATACCATAAAAATTTCATGCTTAGATAAAGCTTTGCAAAGCTATATAATATCGGGTCAATTTTTTGATGCTTCGGAGTCGTGAACCTCCCTTTCGTTATGGCATTATTAATTAATCTAGCTCAATGTTCAACTTTTGTCATGCCTTCACTTCAAGTGTGAGTTTGAATAAAATCGGGCCCTTCTCTCGATCATAAAATTTTATACGATAATGAGTGATGCATCTTTCCTCTATAAGGCCAAACATAACAATGTGATTGTCGATAGCAGAATTATGCTAGTTCTGGTGATTGTGTACTATGTATTGTTATTTATTGCTATCTACTTTCCTCACGAGTTCACTGATGGCCACTGTCACGGTGGGAAGGGGGGCCCATGACTCTGAGTACTAGGAGAAAATGTTGAAGACAATAGGGAGCGCACTGTGCAGCCACTGACTCAGAAACAAGCGCAATGAATCAACAGCCATCCTACTACTGTATCCATTCGACCTTAGGTTCGTCACAGCGTCGCCAACACCTCGAACTGAACCTATGTCATGTGACAGTCACAGGCATCTGGTGAGGACGAACCTAAAAGTGTGACATCTGGATCTCTCGTATTTTTCTGCAAAATAAAACAAATTCTAACTAGTGTGCGTCATATTCTCCGTATTGTGTGTTTGCAATGTGCCGTCGCTTTCCTCTGCCGGCCTCCTCAATACCCTCCGAGTCACTAGGCGAAATCATGTCACAGTGCTTGTCAGCAGCACCGTCCACTATCAGGCATCGATGAAGCGGCCCTTCATTGGTGTGGATGATAGGAACTCTGCAAGATCAAGCACCTGGAGTGCTGCAGCTGGGCCGCGGAGAGTAGTACCCCACCCAAGTACCCGAAGGCTACTAAAAACCTCGTCAATGGCAGCTGCAAGATCAGTATCTGCATTTTCTCGCTGGCCTGATAGCCAATCACGAGCCAAACTCCAGCGCTCCTTCACTGCAATAGCGCACCCTAAATCATGCCAGTACTGAACCACCCAAAATGGAAGATTACCCAGAAACCGTGGATCCTTGACAGATTTCACGCCATCATGATAGGCCTGACTGAAGGTATTCAGGAGCTGAGTAGACAGACTAAGTGGTGGAAGGGAACGATCCAGGAAGTCAGCGGGCACATCATTTGTAACACAGTGCTCGGAAGTGAAAAAACGATGTAAGTCGGCCACCATGAGGGAGTGATCAAATGGTGGTAGATTGGTGAAGTCGAGAAGAGCCGAGATGGGGAGGTGCGGAGCTGGAATAAATGAATCATAGCATTGAGGAAATACAAGCAGATGTGCGTAATGCTGTTGCAAGTCGAGAGAAAGATCAATAGCGCTATCCTGGATGAAAGAATTCATGGGTGGCTGAGACGGGGACAGTCAGAACAGACAAATAAACTTACTACATTATATCAATGAACCCTTGTGTTCAATATCCCACCAAGGCACTACAGAAAGCTAGAAAGAAGTCAGGTATGGACATGTAGCAATCCCCGTCGTCGACTGAGGATCAACTGAGGATCAATCCGACTCGGAGTCTCCGAGTCCTTCAGCGACGCAGCGCACACGTCGGAGAACCTATCTTTAAGTTCGTCACAGGTCACAGCGATGAATGAACATGCGAACCTACCATTATGTCATGTCACACCACAACCCCCACGAACCTAAGGTCGAATGGATACAGTACATTGCATGTGGAACTTGGTCGACTGGTTAGCCGGACCTTGATGTTGAGTTCTATTCTTGAGATTGTACTACAATACAAAAATGCTGCGCTTGTAGTACGTCCCGAGACAAGGTCAAGGTGAAAGTATTATGTAATTGAAATATGTTGCACAAGTTTCTTTCTCAATATTGCCTTCCGATGTCCAAGCTCAAGCTTAGGCTCATGCACGTGTTTCAAGTGCGGAGAGCATCTTGCTATCTGAGTTTGACTGCGTGTCTATTACTGAAGTACTGGCGGAATGGACCCCGGGCCGGTCAGGACTG
This sequence comes from Suillus subluteus, assembly GCA_016647755.1. Lineage (NCBI taxonomy): Eukaryota > Fungi > Basidiomycota > Agaricomycetes > Boletales > Suillaceae > Suillus > Suillus subluteus. The sequence continues at coordinate 156,789 of JABBWI010000117.1, read as the reverse complement.
TCTTCTCATACTCGCCGATCGGATCCGCTCAGGGCCACCATCTATTGTACGTGTGCCTTGTTGATTTGTCCCTGACATTTCCCGTCTCCACACAATAAGGGTACTCAGAGTAGTTTTAGGATTTTCGGTAAAGCTCGGTAAAGCTCGCTAGAGCTCGGTAAGAGCTTACAGGAAACACGGCTAAGAACCTACCATAATCCTCAGCGCACATCGGCACGACGTCGGACTTGCAAACGACACTTAGGATTTTCGAATCATGCAGCACAGAAAGTGAAATTAGATAGAGTAGGAGTCTAGGACACAATCTAGGATATGTATTTGCAACGAGTAGCAATAAAGTACATCCCCCCAAAGCGCTTTGTATTTAAACTAGCGGATATCAATAAATTTGCGGAAAAAACACCAAGTCCATTGGGGTAATGATATCAGAGTGCGTGCTATAGGTGGAGAGCGTCGGAAGGAGCTGAACACCTCCAACGTGAAGATCTTGCTGATAATGAGGTAGAGCACGGATGACAAGGTGGAAGATGGATAACGAGGTGGAGGTCGGATAATGAGGTGGAGGATGGATAACGAGGTGGAAGATGGATAATGAGGTGGAGGTCGGTTAATGAGGTGGAGGGTAGACTCCTTCTGGGCGTTGTATAGGTGTACTGACTGGTATTGCAGAGAGAAGTGAGCTATGGAGAGCATTCAGACATGCTTGAATGAGATTCTTGCCCTCTGGTTGAGTGACAAGAGGTTGCAGCTTTGACGTCGTAAAGGTGTAAACAAGACCTGTTTCTGACATGACAAGTAAAAGGACCTGAGTGCCTGTGAGAAACGAGGTGGAGGGTAGACTGCTTCTGGGCGTTGTAGTTAGGAAGAGCAGCATGCCGGCGAAAATGAGACGCCGGATGATCATGTGCAAGGGGAAACCTAAAATAGATGTCCTAAGGACAGAAAGTGGTGAGGTGCTGCTTGCGAGATGCAAGAAGAACATACCTTGTGCACAACACCTCCAACAACTTCATGAGTCTGGGTTGACGCTGTCTCTCAGGAGTCCAAGGTGAGGTCAACGAGCACAGCAACTTACTCCGTGAGACCGTGAGATGAAAGATCGGAAATTTCTGAATTTTAAAACTCCGCCGTAAACTTTGTCACATATACACCAAATGAATGGGATTTTTGATCCCCCCAATTCTCACTATGCCTCATCAATCTACACGTGTACAGATGCTGAATGACCTTGACCAGGCTGCCCTTGTGGTAGCCAGGGCAAGATACCAGCATGTCATGGAAGATGATGACTCTACGGACTCCGTCTCGAGCTTTGACTCCAATTTAGATCTTACCCGTGATTCTGATCTCGATATTTTCCTGAATATCATGCTTTCACCCCCTTCACCTCTTTCTCCAGCCTTATCTGGCTTCTCTGATTTGTCTGATGGGGATGACTCATCAGATGATGATGATTATACTATCACTCGCTATAATCGCCTCCAAGATTCCATCACAACTCTCCAGGATGAAATTTCGAAGGCTCGCGTACTCAATATCCCTGGTGTCCCTATCCCACGCGCCCCTCAGCTACACCTTCTAGTTCATTTCGGGGAACACCGCCCTCTCTTATTTCGTCACAAATTACGTGTTGACCCAGAAATCTTTGACGACATCCTCGATTTAATTTCTGACCACCCCATTTTTCACAACAACTCCAACAACTCCCAGCTTCCTGTTGCTATCCAACTAGCAATTTTTCTCAACCGTGCTGGCCACTATGGCAACTCCATATCTCTTCTGGATGTGTCTCAATGGGCGGGTGTTAGTGTCGGCTCGGTCGTTAATTGCACTAATCGTGTAATGGTTGCTCTGCTTGACCAGCATGATACTTTCATGGGTTTCCCGCCCCACAATTCGAAGGATTTCGAGTGTGCTCGGAGGTATGGTGCAAAGGCTAGCACTTGCCCTGAGTGGAAGAATGGGGTCCTAGCTGTTGATGGGACAACAGTTGATCTATATGCAACACCGGGTTTTTTCCACCAGGCTTTTTATGATAGGAAATCCAAGTATTCCCTTGGGTGTCAGGTATGTTTTTTATTTTTATTTTTTTAAATTTCTATGGCTAATTTTTGAAAAAAATTCAAGGCAGTTATTATGCCTCACAATCTTCTCATAGTCGATTATGCTCTTGGTCACCCTGGTAGTGTCCATGATGCATATGCTTTTAGATCCACCCATATCTATCAGGAGCATGACACGCTTCTGCCACCTGGTCACTGGGTCTGGGCAGATAGTGCTTATCCACTAAGCACTTGGTGTATTACTCCTTTCAAGAAGCCCCGCAATGGACGCCTGACAGCAAACCAGAGGACATTTAATTTTCATCTTTCTTCAGTTTGTACATTTTTTTTCCTGATTTTTCCTGATTTTTCTAAATTTATAATTTATTTAGGTCCGTGTCCATGTTGAACATGCATTTGCTGCATTGAAAGGGCGGTTTCAATCCCTTCAAGATCTCCAACAGAATATCAATTCGGCCGATGACTTGCGGGCAGCTGTGCATTGGATTCAGTGTTGTCTCATCCTTCACAATATGATTATCCGGTTTGAAGAACACCGAGGTCTTAGAGGATCCAGTGGCTCAGTGAAATGGGCTTATCAAGAGGACAACAATTCAATACAAGGAGCAGAGAATGAAGGACCTGATGGTAATGAACAAGTGGGTGACAGGTTGTATGAGGGGACTCCAGGTCATGCACAACGTGAGAAGTTGAAGGATCTGTTGTTTGACAGTCCCTACTCAAAAGCACACTGTAGGGAAGACTGGGAATAGTTACAAACTATATTGACAAGCTAGTACAGAAGATACACCAGTGTATAGTAGAAGTAGCACAACAGAACAACATGAGTAACATATGCACAACACAATAGTATGAAAGCGGCATGAAACAAGAACAAATGAGATATTGAAAGCATCACACTCAAGACCCAGAATTAGAACCCATGAGCTGAGCATACTCAATCTTGAGCCGGAGTGTTGCGGCCTCCTCTGCATGTGCATGCACCACTGCGTCGCGCATTTTCGTCTCCGCCTCACGAAGGCGTATCTCAGAATTCTTAGCCTCCAGGCCGCGTATATGTGCAGCGGCAGCTTCGGCGTGATCATCTGCGCGCTCGGTTTTGAGGTACTTGTATTCATTGACCTGCCGAGCGAGGTTATACTTGGCCATGTAGCGCTCATTTTTGAGCTCCTCCCGCGTGATCCGGTCAGACTGCGCATTCTCGATTTCATCATTAAGTAACTCAACCCTACTCTGAATATCCGAACGCGGCTTCTTCGCCTGCTTCTGTTTGCCTGTGGACGAGGAATTAGCTGGAGACGTCATCGGCGTCGACGTCGACATGGGAGCTGAAGATACTGATGCGGGCTTGGACCGCAAAGAACCTGAAGAGCGACGAGACGTGGGTTTGAGTGACCCCGTGCTGGTGCGTCACTTCGGATCCTTGAGATCGGACATCCCAAACGAGGCACAACTGTCTCGAAAAGAGGCCTGTGAGGTGCGTGGTAGCACGAATTCGGATTGAGCTGGCGGGGGAGTGATGGGGGGCGAAGGGGATGACGGAGGAAGCGGGCGCTTCGACGCAGCACGTCTCGAGTTCGGTGGACTATCAAGGATAGTAATGTTCCGCTTGTTATGATAATCATGCTGTGGGGGGGGAGTAGGCCGTGGTATGTCACTAAATGAAAAATCCATCCCCCCGTCATCGTAATTGAGCGGGCTAAGGTAGTCGGGCATGTTGATGTCGCTGTCGTCATCGTTGTCGAGAGGGGAATCAAAAAATTGATTGCCGGCGGGCTGACCGCCATGATAGTGATGACCAGGGGGAGGGTAAGGCTGAGCGCCAGAGGAGGGAGGGAAAGGCTGAGCGCCAGAGGAGGGAGGGTAGAACTGACCACCAGAGGGGGGAGGGTAGAACTGACCGCCAGAGGAGGGAGGCTGAGGCTGGGCAGAGGGTAACTGAGCACCAGAGGAGGGAGGGTAAGGCTGACCGCCAGAGTGGGGAGGGTAGAACTGACCGCCAGAGGAGGGAGGCTGAGGCTGGGCAGAGGGTAACTGAGCGCCAGGATTGGTACTAACAGGCTCAGGACAAGCGCCAAATTGAGCGCTCCCAGAGCGCAAGGTTTCAGAATAAGAGCTACCTGCCGCAGATGATATTGCAAAATAATCTGCGGCGTGGTCCACGCCCGGGCGTGATGAGATCGTTTTAAGAGATAATGCAGGGTTCCCCCCCATGATGCCAACAAGGTCATCATACCACGGGAATTCTTGTAGTATTTGCGCTGTGAATTTAGTTAGTAAGATTATAATAAATTAAAAGAAACACGCACCATGCAAGTTCTGCACAGTGTTTTCATCCTGGGGCATGATACCAGCGCCGGTCGCATGCAACCTGTCGTGACATTCACGATACTTTTTCCTGAGGCTTTGAGAGGAACATCAGTACACAACACGACGGATGCATCGAGAGAACATACCTGTTGATATGATTGTTCGTCGAGTCTTGAAATTTTTCTGGCGCAGCCTTATAATGGTCCTTATATTCTTCATCACCCTCAAAAACGTACTTTGCAATAACAGCACATATTGAAACCTTGTCTTTTCCTGAGGGGCGGTCACCATCACTGTGCAATTGCTTCCCGTCTGAATAAAATAGGACTCGGCAATCCGCCTGATTGTTTTGGAGGTGGTCGATGACCTTCTGCATGCGGGACGGTGCAGATAGCCATTGAATTTGGATTTTGGCGTGATCTAAGCCAGTACTAGCAGCAGGATTTCGTATTCCTCGACTTTTGCTACCTCTTCCGCGAGTCACAGGCCCCTGTACTTGTTCCATGGCCTTTTGGCCCCTTCGGGAGGGCGTCTGTAAAGCCCGTAGTCGCGCAGAACGACGACGAGATGATGGTCTAACAACAGGCATGAGTTTCGAAGTCCGCCGGGATGCCGAAGTCTGCCGCATGTCTGGGGCATGTCGAGCCGAGTTTGGTGAGTTTCTTACCGAGCTTTACCGAGCTTTACCGAAAATCCTAAAACTACTCTGAGTACCCTTAATATTACTATCCCTTCCGCTTGTAACAGTCTTCCCAATGCTATGTCGACACTGCTGCCTTGTCATCCTCATCTCGCCAGTCGTCTCCTATCTGTGCACCGCTCTGGATTCAGAGGTCCTTGGAGCGAACCGTCACTTGAAAATGTGATCCGTTCGACAGGCAGCTGCACAACCGAACCTCTTGTGATCGAATGATTCTGTACAGGCTTTTCATCTGCGAGATGACAATCTGAATCATCATACTTTTTTCGGACGACAAGATGGGCGGTGTAACGTTGAGACCCGGAGCGCCAAACATGTCTTCTCGAATCTCCAGACATAGCATACGCTAGCGATCACGTCCTGAAAGATGATGCGAGGCCACACCGGAGTCTTTTCAAGTGCGAGACTTCGGCTATCATTGAAAATTTATATCAAGAACCATCAACTGTTTTCCTTCTATGGTCTGACTACGAGAGGCTACCATTGCAAAAGGAAGTTCCACATCAAATGGAGGGGGACACACGTGAACAACGGCATCAAGCATCTCCCGTTTACCCGGTCCTGTTGTTAATAACATTGTAAGCAAAGTTAGCAAACCTTGACGTAGCGCTTGCACAAGCGTTGCACAATAAGGTACACATTCTTGACCGGTTCATTCTGAACGGACATGGTGTACATGAGAGAGGAACTGCAGCTCCCCCTGCATGTAGCACCATCACACCTTATGATTGTGCAGGTCGGTCATGACTCATAGGTTGTTCGACACTTTACTTGCGACGCCCGAGAAACTTACCTGGAGCGCCCAGTGGAGTGCCCGCTATGCCGAAGCCGGTGGCGCGATAAACACGTCAAATTCTTCCACCTGCTCTTCTGTATTCTTCAGTCTCTTCCACCACTCTGCAAGCACGAGGTATAGGGAACCACGTTGAATGATCGTAAGGTCCGTCCCGTTCTCGGGATGTGTGGTCTATTATCGTGATAATTTTGGCTACAATGGATGCCTTTTCAGTCAAAGATAATGATGATCAGGGCGAAGTTATCGACTTCACACCCCTGCCCCAATTCACAACTAGACCTACTCATCAAGTTCACATATTTGTGATGTAGATTTGACATTGGCGGACAGGTAATATGTGAGTGTATTCTCCAAAATTAACTCCATGTCTATGTCGAGTTTAAACCATAATAGCATGAATTTGAGATGCTGGCCTCGTTTTCTCAGCTGCTACACTGAATTTATCCTTCTCAACTCTTCAGCCCTCTTCCGACTCCGGCACTTCATGGACTCCAGGTACGGGATCTGATAAGTGGCTCCCCGTGGGCCGTGTAGTTATAAGGTCTGTTTCATGCTTTGGATGTATATCCGCGTACTGCTCTAAACATGTTTCCTTCAGTTGGTATCCTCGCCGTCTTACCACTTTCCTTTGCTGTCATCATAGCCCTCAGGCGGTTCATTGAGAACAGACAGAGAAAGCCTCGCCTTCCTCCTGGCCCAGTGCCGCTCCCACTGTTAGGGAACGTCTTATCTATTGACACCAAGGAGCCTTGGTTGACTTATACGAAATGGCGTGCTGCTTATGGTACGTGGACCAATAGTGTGGGCCATATATAGTGTAAATCATTCTACCAGGAGACTTGCTCTTCATGCGAATCCTGGACCAGGAAGCGGTCGTGATTAATTCTCAGCACGTTGCTGAAGCCTTGATGGACAAGCGTTCTCGGATTTACTCCGATCGACCATACTTAGCCACAGTCGAGCCGTGTGTTCTTTTAATTTTAATTTTTTTCATTCAACCAGTCTGAGGTGCAGCTAGATTTGGCTGGTCCACGATCACCTTTGCATTCACAGGCTATAGTGACGAATGGCGTCTTTCCCGACGACTCTTCCACCAAACTTTTCGTCCTAACTCTACACTCAAGTTTCGCCCGGTGCAGATGAGACGGGCTCGTGAGATGATCGTCAACCTAATCGATGACCCTCAACATTATCATGACCACTTCGCAACGTCAGCAAATGTATTTGCCAATATCGAGGGATTACTCACTTATACACAGCTTCTCGTCATCGGTTGGGATGTCTGTTATATATGACTATCAGCCCAGCGCTCGTGATGATCCTTTGGTACGAATCGTAGAAACTGCAATGGCTATTGGCTTTGAGATGGCGACCCCAGAGAGAGCAATCCTGCTTCAACTCTTCCCCTTCTGTAAGCTCACTCCTGCTGATGAGAAAGACTTGACATCCCACACGCTCACGCAGTATTAAAGTTACCCAACTGGTGCTGGGGATCTTCCATCAAACGCGATGCTCAAATTTCGACCGATCGTATGAATGAAATGAGGAACTTACCATTTCAATCTGCGCAGCAGCATATGGTGAGAATCTTTATTTAACCTAGTTCGAAGCTAGACGCTGATTGCATGCCTGCAAAGGCTGAAAACTCGTTCCTCGGCCAGTTCTCAATGGTGGCAGAAAATTTGCAACGAATGGAGAAACAAGACGAGGCATCCAAGCCAATATTCGAGGTTGCCTTGAAGAGAGCAGCTGCAGCTGCAATTTTGGGTACGCCACCTTTTGATAGGAGATGTTATACCCTTCACCGTGACAAACATACTATGCAGGTTCATATGAGACGGTCAGCGGATGTCCCGAACCATATCGTGTGCTGCTTAACCTCTTCACAGACCTCTTCGACCTTGATGGTTTTTGTTCTCGCCATGGTATTGTATCCAGATGTCCAGAGACGCGCACAAGCGGAAATCGACTCGGTGATCGGAAGAGATCGCTTACCTACGTTTGAGGACAGAACATCACTACCCTATATTGAATCAATTCTGCGGGAGACTTTCCGATGGCACCCCATTCTACCTCTTGGTAATATTCCTCGCCGTGTGATTTTGCCTTTGCTGAAGATAATAATGTAGGCCTTCCACATGCCACCTCGAGTGATGATATATACGATGGTTATTTCATTCCGAAAGGTCTGTTGTTTTTGTTTATTGATCATATCATTTGTAACACCATACATCAGGAACGACCATCATGTGTAACGTCTGGTCAGAATGATTTTTTACAAGTTTCGAGATGCTGACATCACATTGCAGGGCCATTTCACGGGATGAAAAGCGGTACCCTGACGCATCTCGCTTTATGCCAGAGAGGTTCATAGACGTTGATGGTGCCTTGACGGATGATGACCCTGCGGGATACATTTTTGGCTTAGGCCGGCGTGCATGTCCAGGTGGGTTGATCCACTTCACTGTTAATATGGCATGTGATGAGCCAATCCCTTCTTCAATCAGGGCGGTATGCCGGTGATGCCTCTGTGTGGTCTGCTATTGTGACCATGTTGGCCACGGTAAACTTTTCTTTCGCCAAGGATGACCAGGGCAAAGTGATCGACTTCACCCCTCAATTCAATACGGGACTCATTCGGTACTTCGTTTCGTTACCCCGTCCTCCAGTCACTAACAGTTGCATCGCTTTAGCTCCGTCAAGATATTCCCTTGCAATATTTCGCCACGTTCTCATGTCCATTCAGGACTTGTGGATCTTCTCTGAACTTGATTGCAATATGTATATGTATACAAACACTTATCTATCAGAAAGCAGGTAACACAAGCACACCTCGCAAAGTGCATTTAGCAGGACGCTGAGTGCATGAATTGTAACTCAAACTTGAACGCAAGAAGTCAACATGTACAGTATGTATGTGTTCAGTTATACTCGTATGTATGCACTATGAATGATTTGGGTTGCCATATCCACATGATCTACCCAGCTATGCGGTTCCTCGAACGTGCCCACTCAAACTCTGTAGTTAAATGTGTTGGCTTCAAGTTCGACATTGATATTCCGAGTGTCAATGTATATTAGTAGGTCTTGCAAGTGGACACTGGCGGAGCGCTACGAATAACCCGCGAAATGTAACGATAGGTGGACAAGATACCAGTACGCAAATAAAAAGGTGCGAATGCACCCCACAAGCCTCGCGACGAGAAAACACGATTCTCGGAGTAGCAACACTTGAAGGTGTAGAGAAAGAGATGTAGAACTCGAAACAAAGATGGGATAATTGTCCGCACGTGCAGTATCAAGGGCCATTGGCGTTGGGAGATGCACAGCAGAGGAACAGCACAAGACGAGCCAACAATGGGATAAGTCAGGACTGTGTGGTTGCTACATCTGGTGTGATGTTAGTAGTAAGCACCTGGAGCAGGTGTTGTGGACGTCAACGGAGCGCCAATGCCTGGGCTTGCGGTTGACTGTACTGCTGCTATCTTCGTTTTCCTGGCCGCGGAGCGACAGCCAACGTCGGCTGTAGAGAATAGGGTATGACAGGGGTAAGACTTACCCATGTACCCACCCGGGCACCATGTCGGACTGTGAGTCTGTGACACCCCTCTAAGCATACCATCGGGCGATGTTTTTGAGCTCGACTCCTCGCCGGCCAATAACACGCAGTCGTAAGTGCACAGTAGTCTCGCCGGCTCCCGTGTTAATCAATACCTACTGATTCATTCGTGGACTCACTAGCCCTTTTGCCTGATGCATCGCTAGCCAAGAACAAGCGCAGTGGTATCGCCAACTCCCATGTTAATCTCCCGCAAAAAAGCGACGAACAAATGCTGGTGTTACGGATCTCGATGTCTGGGACAAAACCGATGACGAGATTAGTATATTTATGTCCCCCTCATCATTTAGTTCCATTCACAAATTCGCTGACCTTTCAGCTGCATCCAAAGCTCTGTGGAATTTCGCTGCATATGATCACTTCACGATATCCTTACAACATTGCTTGAAAGCTCACAGCAGCCGCGATTATTTCGAGTTCAAAATTTACGTGCTGCACTGACCCTGTCAACATCACCAAAAACGCATACAAACTGGACAATGGACGAAAAGCCTCAATCGGGGCATCAAAGAATGTGTGGTGTCTCGACCCAAGGTCCGAATGCGAAGGGTGCCCAGCAAATCATTAGCGGCTCGATTTCAAAGTATACACCTGAGGCCCATCGTGCCTTCATTGCAATGCGATGCGCTGTCAACAAGACAGAGCAACGAGATTGTTGTTGACTCAGACTAAGCTTGGTACATACTTTATTTCGTTGCTCAGCACATGTACATACCAGTTTCGCGAAATACGTCCACTCACCGATGCTCTGACCCGAGTGGGTACGAGTAGGCCTATGAGAATTTCGGTACCCGCGGGTCGGGTGCGAGTATGACCTAGGTCGACCCATGTCATAGCTAGGCTAGGTAGAGAATATATTGAACCATGGCGATATCAAACGTATGCGACGAAAGTCGTCCTGCACTGCAAGGACTTCAACAGTGAGAGGACTGCGACGACTCACGAGAGAAGATGCTTTACCTTGGGTGTTGTTGGAGTTCGGTTGCTTCGCCGATTCGGGCGAGTTGAATTGCAGGAAGACTGCGCAAGACTTCCTTTTTTGGTCACACGTGCGTGAATTTTTTTGCCACTTTTCTCAAACAGCTGTAAGTGACTTGTAACTTGTGCGAATTTCCAGCTATACGACCTATTACAGATTATTAGCGTGGTCAAGCTTTGGTCAAAAGCCATGGCATTACGCTCACAAATATTAGGAACTTCCAACTCAGAATTGAAATAGCTTATAGCTTTTATTACAGTGGGATAAGACTCGCTAGAGCGAGTAACAACATAGCAAAGAGAATGACAACGATATTGATTGCACTGTTTCTACATACACGAAGTTCGACCATGCAGCACTGCAAGAAGACCGACAGTTTACAGCCCGTTTTCCCTCGATGAATGCTCCTAAGTCATCTACTCGAAACTCACCGATATTCCTCTGACCCTCGATCGACTCCCCTCTTTGAAACCATCGATTAAAGGCCAACGGCATGTGTGGTGCGTCCGAGTAGATGTCCCAAGGTCATGGCTAATCTCTTTTTCCAATAGTGCCTCGTCAATGCCTCGTATCAGGTGCGTCAGGACCGCGTCAATATTAATTTCAGCCTAAGCTTCTTTATCAAACGCAATGCTTAAGTAAGCCGGTGCTGGACTAATCGCTACTTCGACACTTTGTTATCTGATGTGTCAGTGACCCGACAGCTAGGTGACCCTCCCCTGATTTACTCCCTTTCCCAACTTTCTCCGCTGTCCAACGTTTTCCCTCGGGCACGTTTTGCAATTTTGGATGGCACAGGTGAGTCTGCTTCAATGGCGGCACCTCGAAGAGGTGTGCTTGTATTTGCGGGAGTTCACATCATACTGCGATACAGCGATTTAGTTAATTCATTACTGGACATGCTTTTATCTAAGCGAGTGGGACTACAAAGGGAAATTCCATCCTCCGTGGAGCGGTACTCCTTACCAAGTTGCGGAACAACCGTACAGTGAGTGCCTATTGAGGGTACTGGTGTGCTGAAGAATTTCACATGCGATCAAGACTGTATATTACTCGACTATTACTCACGAAATAATATGACAGAAAATATAATCGATCGGTAACAGCATAATATGCTGGCCTCGTTTTCTTAGCAAAAATTTACTCTCAAGTGAAACATTCTGACAAAAAATCTGTCGGGATTGAAATTGGGGCCTTCATTGATCTGGGTTCCACGGGATTTCTTATGGGTCCTTTATAAGACCTGTTTCGTGCTTCGGATGTATATCTGCTCACTGCTCTAGACATGTATCCTTCTGTTGATGGTCGCCTTGATATCCTCGCCGTCTTACCACTTTCCTTTGCTGTCATCATAGCCCTCAGGCGGTTCATTGAGAACAGACATAGCAAGCCTCGCCTTCCTCCTGGCCCAGTGCCGCTCCCACTGATAGGGAACACCTTGTCTATTGACGGCATGGAGCCTTGGTTGACTTATACGAAATGGCATGCCGCTTATGGTACGTGGATGAATAGTATGGCCCATATGTGGTGCAAACCATCATATCAGGAGACTTGGTTTTCGTGCGACTTCTAGGCCAGGGAGTCATATCGATCAATTCCCAGAATGTTGCAGAAGCCTTGTTGGACAAGCGTTCTGAGATTTACTCCGATCGACCATACTTCGCTACAGCCGAACAGTGCGTAGTTTTAACATTTTTCATTCAATCAGTCTGAGATGCAGCCAGATTTGGCTGGTCCGCGATCACCTTTGCATTCACAGGCTATGGTGACGAATGGCGTCTTTCTCGACGACTCTTCCACCAAGCTTTTCGTCCTAATTCTGTACTCAAGCTTCGCCCGGTGCAGATGAGACGGGTTCGCGAGATGATCGTCAACCTGATCGATGACCCTCAACATTATCATAACCACTTCGCAACGTTAGCCAATGTATTTGCAAATATCAAGCGATTGTCAACTTATCCACAGGTTCTCGTCATCAGTTGGGATGTCTACTATATATGACTACGAGCCCAGCGCTCGTGAGGATCCTCTGGTTCAAATGATGGAAAATACAGTGGCTGTTGGCCTTGAGATGACGACCCCAGGGAAAGCAATCTTGCTTCAACTCTTCCCCTTCCGTGAGCTCACTCCCGCTGATAAGAAAGACCTGATATCCCACACCCTCATGCAGTACTGAAGTTACCTGACTGGTGCTGGGGATCTTCGATCAAACGCGATGCTCAATTTTCGACCGATCATATGAATAAAATCAGGGACTTGCCGTTTCAATCTGCACAGCAGCATATGGTAACAATCGTTTTTTAATCTTGTTCGGAGCTAAACGTTGATTACATTCCTGCAAAGGCTGAAAACTCGTTCATCGGCCAGTCCTCGATGGTGGCAGAAAATTTGCAACGAATGGAGAAGCAAGACGAGGCATCCAAACCGATGTTCGAAGTTGCCTTAAAGAGAGCAGTTGTAGCTGGTGTTATGGGTACGTTACCTTTTTGTGAGGGATGTTGTACCCCTGACAAATATACTATGCAGGTTCATATGAGACGGTCAGTGGTGTTCCAATCATATCGTGTGTTGCTTAACCTCTTCACAGACCTCTTCGACCTTGATGGTTTTTGTTCTCGCCATGGTATTGTATCCAGATGTCCAGAGACGCGCACAAGCAGAAATAGACTCGGTGATCGGAAGAGATCGCTTACCTACGTTTGAGGACAGAGCATCACTACCCTATGTTGAATCAATTCTGCGGGAGACTCTCCGATGGCACCCCATTCTACCTCTTGGTAATCTTCCTTGCTGTATGATTCTGCCTTTGCTAAAGATAATCATGTAGGCGTTCCACATGCCACTTCGAGTGACGATACATACAATGGTTTTTTCATTCCGAAAGGTCTGCTATTCTTATCCGTTGAACGAATCATTTGTAATATCGTACATCAGGAACGACCGTCATGTGTAACACCTGGTTAGATACTATTAGACTCTCCACAGGGTTCGAGATGCTGATGTCACATTGCAGGGCCATTTCACGAGATGAAAAGCGGTACCCTGACGCATCTCGTTTTATGCCAGAGAGGTTCCTAGACGTCAACGGTGCGTTGACGGATGATGACCCCGCGGGATACGTTTTCGGCTTAGGCCGGCGTGGATGTCCAGGTGGGTTGATCCACTTCACTGCTATATGGCATGTGATGAGCCAATCCCTTCTTTAATTAGGGCGGTATGCCGGTGATGCTTCTGTGTGGACTGCAATCGTGACCATGTTAGCGACTGTGGACTTTTCTTTCGCCAAGGATGACCAGGGCAAAGTGATCGACTTCACCCCTCAATTCCACCCCGGACTTGTTTGGTAATTTTGTTTCGTCATCCCACCCTCCAGTCACTAACAGTTGCATCGCTTTAGCTCCTTGATGGTATTCCCTTGCAATATTTCGCCACGTCCTCATATCCATCCAGGAGATCTTCTCTGAATTGGATTGCAATATATGTATACGACCCGTCTGTTAGACAGCAGATAACACACAAGCACACCTTGCAAGGTGCAGTTTGCGGGACGCTGGGTGTATGGATTGAAGCTCAAACCTGAACGCAAGAAGTTAACATGTACTCAGTCATACTCAGTCTGGGTGCAATATCCAAATACTGTACCCAGCTACCCGATTCCTCGAACGTACCCTGGGTAGTCTCAAACTCTGTAGAAAAATGAGCTGGCATCCAGTTCGATATCGATATTCCGAGTGACGATGAATGTTAGTAAATGGAAATATTGGTGGAGCGCTACGAGCAACCCACGATGTAATGGGACAAGGATGACGGTCCGTACATAAAAAGGTGCGAATGCACCCCACGAGCCTCACGACGAGAACACACGATTCATGGAGTAGCGAAGCTTGAAGGTGTAGAGAAAGAGATAAAAGATAAAAGATAAGAGCGCAGAAGAACTCGAATCAAATATGAGTTAGTTGTCTACAAGTGCAGTATCAATGGCCATTGGCATGTGGAGGAGACGCGCAACAGAGGAACAGCACAAGACGAGCCCACAATGGGATAGGTCGGCACTGTGCAGTTGCTGCATCTGGTGTGGTGATGTTAGTACCTGGAGCGGGTGTTGTGGACGTCAAGGGAGCGGCAGGCTGAATTAGCGATGACAACGCCTGGGCTCGCGATTGCCTATGCTGCTGCTGTGTTCGTTTTCCTGGCCGCAGAGCGACAGCCAACGGCTGTAGAGAATATATTGAACCATGGTGGTTTCAAACGTATGTGAAGGAAGTCGTACCTTTCTGTCCTGTACTGCAGGAACTTCAACAGTAAGAGGACTGCGACGAGAGAAGATGCTTTGCCTTGGGTGTTGTTGGAATTCGATTGCTTCGCCGGTTTGGGGGCGAGAATGTCGAAAGAGCGATGGAATGCGGCTGAAGAGCGTAGTTCGACTCCCAGAAGAGGTTGAGAGAGAGCTGCGGCGGCGCGCAGAGGAACGATGATGGATGTTGCGGGTCGCGGACGACTGAGAGCACACATGTCAGAACGAGAAGTGATTAACAAAACCGTTGAAGACACACATGGGGTGCGTCATCAAAAAAGCTTGGCAGTCCTCGATGGGCATTCTTGAGCTGGGTTGGGCGCCGTGCTGCATTACTCTATAACATCGATCTTAGATGGTTGGAAGGGTTAAAAACACATCACGCACATTCCTTAACGGGCTTCCAGCTATGACCTATTACGAATAGGATATTATCGTGGTCTTTGGTGAAAAGTCATGGTATTTACACTCACATTAGGAAGGGACAGTAGGTTTTCAAAACCTGCTTGTTTAAGAATGCCACAGATGTCCCACACGTACATATTGTTGTCGCAACCGGTGACTAGTAGCTTTCCATCAACGGAAAAGGCTGCACATCTCACATTGCCTTCATGCTGGAGAGGTGCACCGACTGGGATACTCTTGGTAAGATTCCACAGACGCACTGTCTGATCATCAGATGCACTCGCAAGGAGGCGGCCGTTCTGAGACAAGCATAAGGTGTGGACATCAAATGTGCCGCCTTCCAAGATGGCGACCCGCCGCCAAGTGGCAGTGTCGAATATCCTAATCGAGCCATAAGACGCGGAGACAAGCCTCTTTCCATCCGATGTCCACGAGACCACGCTCCAAACTTGATAATCGTGTTTGAGTGTAGCGAGCAGCTCGCCTGTCTTGCTATCCCAGATTTTTACACCGCTCTCGTTGTGTACGCCAGTCGCGATTTTTGTTGAACTGGGTGAGTAGATGACTGTCAACACCCACTGGCTCCCGGTCTTGATTTCCAGGACTGTTTTCCCGCTTTTGACGTCCCACACCCTTACCGTCCCGTCGTCGGATCCGCTAACCACTCGTTGACCATCTGTACTCCAGCATACTGACCGCACCCAATCAGTGTGCCCTGTCCATTTGGCAATTACCTCTCCCGTCTCGACATCCCACAACCTCACTTTTCCATCATCGCTTCCGCTCGCAACGGTATCCCCGTTTGGAGACAATGCTATGGTGAACACCGCTGCCTTGTCGCCCTTGTCTCGCCAGTCGTCGCCGACCTGTGTGCCACACTCCAGGTCCCATAGTCGGAGTGAACCGTCTTCCGAACATGTGATGACGCGCCGTCCACCAGGTAGGTGCAGAACACCTCGTACCTGGTCGGTGTGGCCCCGCATCGTCTTCCTTGGCGTGAGCGCTGGTGTATTATCAGTCGGAGAATCCATGATGGCGCTCTCAAGTGGACTATGCAAGAAGCCCGCCGAGATATTTGAATGAGAATGGGTTGTCCGACAATGACAAAAACAGTCGACTGGCCTATGTCTGTCAATAAAAGCACGAGGTACAGCTGGTGAGGACGCGTGCTTACAGGAATTCAGTCTTGACCCGCAGGATGGCCTAGGGACTACGTATGTAGTAGGTCTTGCTGTGATGTAATGCGAAAATATTTGCGGTATCCAAGTTGCCGGTAAGCGAGTGGTCGCTTTACAGCCCTGAGCCTAGAGTATCACTCGCCACAGATTTTTCAAACCAATTTAGGCACTCCGACCACCAATGCGAAGGACGGACTGTACACTGAAACGGTGGACGTTTGGTTTGGAGCCGAAGAAGTTGGGCATGTGTTGGTTTAAGTCATGTACTATGGTGTGTATCCCATGTGTTATCCACGTGTTTGCATCACAGCTCAAGTGCTGTGTCCATCTTCCTATGTATGTATCGGACTATATTGATCAGTGTTGACAACGTTTGACGATGAACCCGTCCACTTCACTTTTTCTTTCAGCCAATTTCGAACTCGATGATATTCGTTTTTCTGATGTAGACCCCTCCCTCGTCACACTCTATACGAGATTCGTGGCCTCACTGAATTTCAATACCCTGCGAATCAGTCGTTGACCACCTCAGGACAATCTAACTTCGCGTCGTGCGAAAGAAATTAACATTGTCACCTGGAATGATTTAATTAGGTTTATAAGATGCCTTGTATTTTGTGTGCGGTATGTGCAATACAGAAAGAAGAGCACAAACATCATGCTACCACAGTACATGCAAATACAGAATCCGGGGCGCCACAACGCCACAACTACAAGGGTAATGCTGCGTGATAGACGAAAGACGAAAAAGCAGGTCGCACCAAGAGTAGGTCACCTCATCTCTGATCCGGAGTCAAATGCGACTCATACAATCGACATTGGCATTGGAAGGAGGGGTCTAACCCCATCTAACGAGTGAGCACAAACTGACGCCTGGTAAGGACCATGTTGTCACTGACCGAGTTGTCTATAGCCTGACCCTCTCAGTCGGTATCCTGAGTGCTTTGATACATCGTATCCTCAGTGTAGGGACTTGCAAAGTTGATGAAGATGTGGAAAACGACTGGTCTGCTTTGAAGGGATCGACCACTTCATTGAAAAGGTGTCAGCCTAGGGAGGTACTGCTTGTGAGGCAGTCCTACAGACTGCAGTACTACTAACATACACGTAATCATATGCTCATGAGAGTCATACATTCAACGTATCGGCAAAAAAAATCCATAAACGTCTTGCTTGATTATATTAGCCCACTTTTTGCAACTTTTGGAGACATACTGCAACGCTCCGTCAGATGAGAGCTTCTCAGATGCCCCTCTTATCCATGCTTGCTTCCGCCCGTCGGCAGTAAATAATCTTTCGAGA
Source organism: Suillus subluteus (assembly GCA_016647755.1). NCBI lineage: Eukaryota > Fungi > Basidiomycota > Agaricomycetes > Boletales > Suillaceae > Suillus > Suillus subluteus. The sequence goes on along the minus strand of JABBWI010000117.1, from coordinate 139,143 downwards.
GGGTCGCGGACTGCGATTCTTCATAGAGATCTCTGTTTCTGCCGTTTAATCTATTAGCAGCGGCGATGCACGCATGACCAGCGACTTGGATATGATATCGTTCGAAGGTGCCCGTCCTCCATCCTCTGCTCTCCTTCGAGATTTGTGATTGCAAGAACCATGAGAACCTTCTTCTCGCAGAAGAATTCGTGGGAGAGCCAGTGAAACGTAGCAGGGACTGCGCCGGCTCCAGCGTAGAATAGAAGGAGATCAATGCCACTTTGTCTATCCAATTCGTTAGTGATCCGATAGGTGCTCTCGACAGACTCAACGAGCCTTTTGGTTCTCGCCTTGGGTTCCTCGAGTCCAAGAGTATTGAAGACATCATCATAAGACTCGTCGCTCAAATTGTTGGTGTACTCTTTCCAGTGCAGCATGCAGCGTTGACTCGGGATGCCAGAAGATATGTATACCACCTCTCGCCATCACGACGGGGTTGAATGTGAACTCTTGACTGCCCTCATAGTACGACGATTTCATGTTTGTCGGAAGATACGGCACACAGCGTATGAAAACTTCGTACCTTGCAGCCATACAGCCAATTTAGGAGGGACTGTCAGAATACTATGGTGCTTTGTTAAGTGTGTACTACGAACCTATCGTATCAAAGACAATTGAATGCAGATCAAGTTTCTTGTGCCCTCGCGCAAGCCCTAATCTGCCAGACTCTCGAACGCCCGATAAATCACCCCAAGGTTGGCGGATGCGAATGACTCTTCCTTCTATCAACGTCTGACTAGATGGGAGAGCAGTCATCCTGTTCATGCTAGGTTTTTTCTGCAACTCATACCTGCAATTGATGTGTTTTGCAAGTGTGTGTCTACCAGAGAAGACAGTCGTTCCTTCTTGGCTTGGATAGTCAATATGTCAATGCACATGAGCGGAAAATGGTCCTGAGCATTTGCTCAGGTATTAGGAACCCTCTGGCAACGGTTAGGTTCGACGCACTGCCCGAGTCTCACGATGAGCTGACGACGTTTGTCGGAAAAAAAGCCAGTTGAACAAAGTTCGCACCAAAGATGGAAAGAGCTGAACGGAAGTGTTCACGCTCTTTTTCTTTTTTAACTTTGATATCTAGCTGGGCCCAAGGTGGTACGAGACGCAGTGGTTGCTCCCAAAATCCTTGAATCAGTCTGACTCTGAGCTGCAGGGATTGTTACGACCGCAATATTGTTGCCTCCTCTTTTATCATTGCTCGAAAATCGGGCTTCCCAGGCTTCACCAGGCTCAAATTTTATAACTCTTGTTCCAGGCATGCCGCAGACACGCGCAAAAACTACAGCGTCCACTCATACCCATGATATTTCATCGTCATCTCCTGCACCAGCAACTAATTCTTCGCCAACTCGTGCTACACCGTATACGCGTTCCAAAGGACCTGCGGCGGCATCAGCAGCACCGATTAACAGTACTAGTACTGCTCAGCCTCGCGTTCGTACACCACTGACAATCCGCTTGCCAAGAGCATCGGTTGCAGGACATTCAACGACATTATCTATCACAAATAACGCTTCTAAATCGTCTCTTACCGCCTCTGCACCCGCTATTGGTATCAATATTGGTGCTGGTGCTCCTATTCCCACCTCATCCATACGCACCCCCATACCCGCACCTACCTCACTGATACGTACACCACCGCCAACGTCATCCAATGTATCACAATCTACATCCACTGCTCCTCTACGGCCTCCTCCGTCCGCGCCTACGCCAGTTACCTCTGCACCAAAATCTGCACCTGTATCATCTGCGCACTTACCTGCACCTATTTACACTTTCCCACCACCCCCACCACCTCCAAATCATGTCGCTGACCCTGCAGCTGCAGCGCGTACCTCATCGACCACACAACTCCCCGCATCTGTGACACCCAATGCTAATGCAGCAGCCTTATCAGCCCTATCCGCGCAATCCGCAACATTAGCAAATACCTCAGTTTCCACTTCTCAGCGTTATCCTACTCCTCCTCCCGCGTCATCACACGCTTCACTGTCCACCTCAACTACTCTACGTCCTGTTCAGCGCTCGCTAGCAATGGCTTCTGAGTCGCAGATTGCTAGCCGACCGCAGGTTCAATATCCCACTCCATCTTCAGCAGGAGCCTTACCTTCCCCAGCTTCTGGCGTAGACCCTGGGTCTGATTATGCAAGGGATGCAATGGAAGTGGATACAGAAGGCATTTCAGCGATGATGAATAGTCACAATAACTCGGTGTGTTGTTCTCAGCCATTCTGGCCTGTTTATTCGTTCAACTTGTTTCCAGACAGGTCACAAAACATCAGACAAACATCGTGAGGCAAATAAAAAATACAGGCAGCGGCTGAAGGAAAGAATAAAAAATGGCGAGATGTATGTGTTCCCCGCCTCAATCCAACTAGCTGACGTATTGATTTCCATTAGTGATGAATTAGAAGCTCAGAAAATGAAAGAGAGGAAGCGTGTTAATGCCCGTAATTCACGGTGAGTCGAACATAACTGCTACGTCGTTTCATCAATTCAATCATGTTGGTAGTGCACGAAGGAAGCTGGCGATGCGCAACGAAGCAGCTAATGGCTCCATGTCAAGTGTCGAGCCAGGCCCGCTTCTCGGTCCTAGCATCCACCCATCTCTCCCTCCATCCGTTGACCCAATCCCAGGTCCTGGCGATTTCATGCTATGCCTCCCTGATACGAATCCACCAGTGGGGTCTTACTACTCCACCACATTCCACGAAATTCTTACCAAAGCTGACCACAACAGCGGGAGCAGCGACGGCGCGAGCATCACCCACCCACACTTCGAGCCCGATAGCCACCCCAATTTTGACTTCGACGCCGCCATGCCCCCCGCTCTCTTCCCACTTACCAAAGCCCGAGATTTCCGCGATGCCTGTACGATGACAGAACCCTCTCCAGACCTCCCAAAAGAAAGCGACCTCTCTTCATCTCTAGAACCCATCGCCCCCGCCCTCGCCCGTCGTCCCCACAGACAACTCACCCCCGAACGTCTCCACGATTTCGCCACAAATGCACTACAGCTCGTCAACAAAGCCTTCCTCCTCATCGTCCCTGATCCAAGCAGCACCCTCGGAAAACTGGTGTTATGTAAAGTCCTCGAGTACCGGGTGTCTTCTACTGGACATCGGTTTCTTGTGCAGTTTTGGGGGGATAAGAAGACCAGCGAGATGGATGTGAATAGGATGATGGAGGTGCTGGAAGGTGGGTACGAGATTGATCCTCCGTCTGCTGGTCCTAGTGCTGGACTTCAGGGGGTGGGGTTAGCGGGGAGGGTGTTTGGCGCGTTGCGTTCGTTTACTGGATTTTAGATGCTTGCAAGAGGTGTTCGTATCACCTTCGTTTCATTTGTTCGTCTTGTTGTTTTTATTATTTTTCCTGTTATTTCCCCCGAGGCTGTTGTGCGTTGTATCCACTTTGTTGTTGTGCTGCACACCTCGCGTTGCTTTGGCTGGTGTGGATATACTTTTTATCTGCATACTGTTATTCATCTTTGTTGTTTATTTTTTTTTTTCTGTTTATGTGTTACTTGTTACTTACTATGTCGTTATCATGTTGATATTGATAGTAATGACGACGCGGTTTCCTTGCAGGTGACGTAGTCGGACTGGAGTAAGTCGCCGGTCGCACCGTACCGTGAGTCCGTGACGTCTACCCAGTGAACTGTCTTCTATCGTGTTTGCCCACGAGACTATACCTGATACTCAGTTGCATCCCGTGCACACGCAAGCAGGTGGTTGAATGCTAGTACATGGTACATATTTCACATAGCACGTACACAAAACAGAGTTGAGTAAAAAAAAGTTGCGGAGAAGGGTCAAAAAAGTTGTCGAATGTTTAACAGATTGGTCAGGTAGTGTGAGCCCAAGAAGGAGGGAAGATATATACATGTATACGTTCATTCACCAGAAAACATGTCATACTCCCGTTCGGAAAACATCTACAAGTTCTGAGTGGGCGCGAGAGCGTGTTGAGACATTACAAGGGAAGAGCTAAAGCGATGGAACTGTTAGTGACGGGAAGATGGATGATACGAAAAAAAAACCAAGTATTGAATGAGTCCCGTCGTGAATCGGGGGGCGAATTCGATCACCTTGCCCTGGTCATCTTTGGCAGAAGAAAACTCCACCGTGGCCAACATAGTAACAATAGCGGACCACACAGAGGCGTCAGCAACATATCGGCCTGATCGAAGAAAGTATTAGCTCTCTACGGTAATGAAATAACTCAACCCACCTGGACATCCACGCCGGCCAAAGCCGAAAACATATCTAGCAGGATCATCGTCCGTCAGCGCATTATCGACGTCCAGGAACCTCTGTGGTATAAAGCTAGATGCATCGGGGTACAGCGTTTCATTCCGTGAAATGGACCTGCAATATAACATCAAAAATCTGATATCCGGAGATGATTTATCTGACTATATGTTGCATATCACAGCTGCTCCTGATGTACGATATCACCAAATATTTGTTCACTAGACAAAAACGGCAGACCTTTGGGAATGAAGTAGCCATCGAATATATCGTCGCTTGAAGTAGCATGTGGTCCGCCTATAAGATTCTCTTTAGTGAAGGCGAGACCACTCGGCTTGAAGGAAGAGTACCAATGGGTAAATGGGGTGCCATCGCAAAGTTTCGCGCAGGACTGATTCAACGTAGGGCAGCGAGGCTCTGTCTTCAAATGTAGGCAAGCGATCCCCTCCAACCACTTAGTCGATCTCCGCATGTGCGCGTCTCTGAACATCTGGATACAATACCATGGCGAGAACAAAAGTCATCAAGGTCGACGTGGTCTGTGAAGAGATTGAGCAGCAGACAATACGATTCGGACATCTGCTGACCGACTCATATAGTCTTGACCCTTGGAATGCAGATAATTCACAACACATTTATAGTAAATTGAGAATGCGTAGCACTCACTGGGTTGGGGCCGTGAGCAGGGTATACAGCCAGGTAGAAAATGCTTCAACTGCAAGCTTGAGTGCTTGCTTCCTTGGGGCGACAAGTCCTCCACCCTCAACACGAAATTGGGGATCGCCCAAGATGGCGGGGGCGGGAGATCATGAGGAGGTATGACTAAATGGTGTTATCGAGCAGAGGAGGGTGCCGGATTTGAATAACTTCCTTTACTTAGTACTCAGGAGTCGAATGTACAGGAAATGAAAGTTGCGTCTCGCGCACGCGCAAGCAGCTAGTTGAATGCCAGTAATGTTACATATTTCACATAGCATGTACACGAAACGGAGCTAAGTAGAAGGGGTCAAAAAAGGGTTGTCGAGTGTTTGACAGATTAGTTAAGTAGTGAAGAAAGAAGGAATATATGTATACGATTCATTCACCTGAAAACATGTCATACTCCCGTTCGGAAAACATCCACAAGTTCTGAATGGGCACGAGAGCGTGCTGAGATATTGCAAGGGAAGACCACAGGGCAGCTACAACGATGGAACTGTTAGTGCCGAGAAAATGGAATGATACGAGAAAAAAGTACTGAGTGAGTCCCGTGGTGAATTGGGGCGTGAATTCGATCACCCTGCCCTGGTCATCTTCGGCAGAAGAAAACTCCACCGTGGCCAGCATAGTAACAATAGCGGTCCACACAGAGGCATCACCAGTGTGCCGACCTGATCAAAGAATGTATTAGCTTCGTAGGGTGATGAAATAACTCAACCCACCTGGACATGCACGCCGGCCAAAGCCGAAAGCATATTCAGCAGGGTCATCATCCGTCAGCGCATTATTGATGTCCAGGAACCTCTCTGGTATAAAGCTAGATGCATCGGGGTATCGCTTTTCATCCCGTGAAATGCCCCTGCAATATAACATCAGTATTTTGAAAGCCAGAGAGGGTCTATCTGACCATATGTTAGATATGACGGTCGCTCCTGATGTACAATATCACAAAATATTTGTTCACTGGACGAAAACAACAGACCTTTCGGAACGAAATAACCATCGTATGTATCATCATTCGAGGCGGCATGCGGAATGCCTACATAATTACCTTCATTAAAGGCGAAATAACACAGCGAGGAAGATTACCAAGGGGTGCAACGGGGTGCCATCGCAAAGTTTCACGCAGGACTGATTCAACGTAGGGTAGCGAGGCTCTGTCTTCAAATGTAGGCAAGCGATCTCCTCCAACCACTGAGTCGATCTCCCCTTGTGCGCGCCTCTGAATATCTGGATACAATACCATGGCGAGAGCAAAAATCATCAAGGTCGACGTGGTCTGAAGAAGTTGAGCAGCAGACAATACGATTCGGACATCTGCTGACCGTCTCATATGAACCTGCATAGACATCTATCAAAGAACACGGCGTCCCTTGTGAAGAGTTGACGAACCTATAACACTAGTAGCAGCTGCTTTCTTTAAGGCAGTCTCGAAGATGGGTTTTGATGCCTGATCCAGCTTCTCCATCCGTTGCAAATTGTCTGATACCATAGAAACATGGCTGAAGGACAAGTTTTCGGCCTTAGCGAGCACGCGATCAGCATCTAGGACCGAACTAGATTTTAAAAAATTGCCCACCATGTGCTCCTGCGCATATTGGAACGGTCGCTCCGTCATTTCAGTCATGCGACGGGTCGAAATTCGAGCATCGCGTTTGATCGCGGATCCCCAGCACCAGTCAGGTAACCTCAGCACTGCGCCAGAGCGCGGAATGTCAAGTCTTTCTCATCAACGAGAATGAGCTCACAGAAGGGGAAAATTCTAAGTAGGGTTGCTCTCTCTGGGGTCACCACCTCAAGGCCAATAGCTAGTGCACTTTCCGCGATTCGAACCAGAGGATCATCACGAGGACTAGTTTGGTAGCCGTATGCCACTGACATCGCAACCGATGACGAGAATCTGTGAACAGGTTGATAATCATTCAATGTTTACAAACACATTGACTAACGTTGCGAAGTGAGAATGATAATGTTGAGGGTCATCAATTAGGTTGACGATCATCTCACGAGCCCGCTTGATCTGCATAGGACGAAACTTGAGTGCGGAGTCGGGACGGAAAGTTTGGTGGAAGAGTCGTCGAGAAAGACGCCATTCGTCACCATAACCTGTGAACGCAAAGACGACCGACCAACCAAACCTGCCTGCACTCCAGAATAATTGAAATGAAGAATATTAGAAGAACATACGGCTCGACTGTGGCTAAGTATGGTCGATCGGAGTAAATGCGAGAACGCTTTTCCATTAAGGCTTCTGCGACGTGCTGAGAATTGATCACCACGACTTCCTGGCCTAGAAGTCGCACGAAAAACAAGTCTCCTAATATAATGATTTGTACCACATATGCACTATACTATCTGCCCACGTACCATAAGCAGCACCCCATTCGGTATAAGACAACCAAGGCTCCTTGGTGTTGATAGATAAAATGTTTCCTAACAGTGGGAGCGGCGTTGGGCCAGGAGGAAGGCAAGGTTTGTTCTTTCTGTTATCAATGAACCTCGTGAGAACTTTTATGACGACAAGGGATGCGGGTAAGGCGGCGAGGATAGCAAGGCGACCATCGACTGAAGGAAACATGGTTAGAGCAATGTGTGGGTAGATATTCAATGCATGAAGCGGACGTTATAACGGCACGAAGAGTCGCTTACTACACCTTGTACCTGGCGTGTCGGAGCTGGTATGGAAAAGGACGATTCCCATGTTAGTGGGAGGGGGGCTTTGTATAACGCAAAAAAGTTCCCATCACTAACATTGACATTGTCAAGATGTGCCAGAATGCTGTCCTAGTGACCGTATATACCCGTCTTGAACTGTTTCGGGCTCTGGTGTGGCCAAGTATAGAGGAAGGAGACGGGGTGAAATTTAGGTAATGTGAACAGAAGACAGGCCTTCCCTGGGTTGGGCGGGGACTACATACAGTCTCGTCGGATTGCTCATCAGACTCATCTGGAGACCAGGTGTGTGCAGAGGAGAGGATGAAGAACTCCCAGCCATAGTCACGGGCAAGCCAATGCTGCAAATGAAGGTACACCCTTTAAACCAGGAAGGAAGGTAAAGCAAGCCCGAAATAACTAGAGATTTTCCGCGTGCAACGGTGCCAGAAATTCGAGAGAGCACCAATAGCGGAAGAAAGAGTTGGAGGACCAACGTCCGCTAGAGCTTTAACGACATCGGGTGGGACTCCCGACAGTAGAAATTCTATTGTTCAACCAATGCTGAACGAGTGACTTGAGTTGAAGTGGAAAGATCAGAACTGGCCCAAATTAGTAGTGTAAGGGGTAGAATTACTTGGATTGACATTCCTAATGATGACAATGTTAATGTTGCCTCGTCTCAGCTGGCATGTCTGGACGATGACTCGTATCAGGGCTGTATAGGCCCCAATTTTGAGCAAAATTAGTGCACCATCAAGCTGGGTTTACTAGTTGTGTATCTTTAGAATTTCCAAACTCCGACACGCATTACGCGTCGTTTGAACAGATTCTTTACAGCAGCCTAAATTTCATAGCGTTTATAATGTCGGTCGACCTCACTAGTACTAGTGGCCGAACCATTCTTGCCTTCAAGGCTGGTCGTGCTTTTCGACGCGCTGGAACCAACTTCGTCGATGCCTCCCCCACCAAAGGCGCGATTATCTTGACCAATGAGGACGGCCTCATACACTTTATGTGGAAAGACCGAACGACAGGGGAAGTCGGCGAGGATCTAATCTTGTTTCCTGGCGATGCAAAGTTGGAAAAGGTCCAGCAAAGTAGCTGGGGCAGGACCTATGTCCTCAAATTTGAGAGCTCCGACCAAAAGCATTTCGTATGTGTCTCACTCCAAGCTTTTGGTTTTTCATTGGCTAACTTCGCTCCCTCTATGTCAGTTCTGGCTGCAAGTGTGTTTTTGCCACTGAATTATTTTGATATATATCTGATGCTCATGCAGGACTCGTCAACACGCCGTGATGAGGAATTCGTGACGAATTTGAACAGAACCCTCGCTGATCCCAACATTATCGCTATCTGGGATATGCGCAACGTTTACCCAGCGTCGGAAGCCTCTACATCCGCTGCTGGTACATCCACTACTCAACCCTCGACAATGTAGGTCCTACTTTCATTGCAGAATGGTGGGCGACTCATGTACATCATAATATCTAGACAGCCCATCGTTCCGGCGACTAGTGATTCCACACTGGCGGGTACCACCCCGGAACAACTCGCGCAACTTCGTGGGATTGTTAGCTCGATGACCGGTTTCGCGAGTGAAGATGGTATCTCTATTTCTCAATAACACTGCATCATCCCTAACAAATTCCACAGAGCTTTGGTTGACAGACGTCCTGTCCTCACAAAATTTGCTTCCCCTTTTCCAATCGCACCCTGAACTCCTCCCAGCACTCTTCCCTCTCCTTCCACCTGAACTTATCCCATCGTCAGACGCTACACCGCAACAGGTGGTAGAGATATTGCAGCGTACGACTAATTCTCCACCTTTCCGCTCGGCTGTGGGGCAGCTTGATCGGGCACTTCGGACGGGTGCCCTTGGTGAATTTGTGAGGAGCCTTGGTCTCCCTGAGAGTGCTGCGACGGGTGTTGGCGCGTTCCTCGCTGCTATCGCTGAACAAGCAAGGCAGGAAGGGGGTGTTGAAGAGCGGATGGAAGAGGATTAGGGAGCGTGATGGTCGATTGGACTTTTCTTTAGTTACCACTGCCATTCCAAGTGCGCTGGGATTCCTTGGTGTTGATGTGCAAGCTTATACATTTACCGTTTTGTTTGTTCCGGGAGACTTCTTTGCGGGAAACTCGCGGTAGGAACAATGCAGCGGATGTACATGTGTCGCCGAGTTGAATTCATGCACAGGAGCTAAGGTGAGTGTTTTCTGTTACATCACATGATCACCGACAGTGACAATTGCTCTGAGGCAAGACGTTCAGTCGCAGGATACGTGGCGTGAAGGACAGACTGATTTACTGGATGGCTTCTTCCAGTGATATACCGATTAACGTAATCTACATGAGTAACATGCAGTTTGTCATCATGTTTCGCGTTGTTGTCTTTCAAACTGAAAATTTACATTGGTAGTTTTTCATCTATGCGGCCCTCCGTGCGCAGGTTCTTGCAGTGTCTGCGAGCACGCGGACATATTATTCGGTGGCGACAGTCAACATATCACTGAAATCTTTGGACAAAGTCTATCTGAGACCAACCAAGCTCGCTCATCGCGTTTTCAGTGGTATGGAAAAGTACCAGATCTAGCAGTCAGACGCGACACGTCCGAAATTGCTTGCGTCGGACACCGACGATGCAGAGGACGGCAGGACACATCAATCAAGTGGAGTTGGCGAGTGGCAACAATTCGCCAGCGAGAGTGATGTCATCGAGAAAGTCACCACCTGTGTCAATGATTCTCCTTCCAACGTACACCTCGAATGGCAATTATATCTTCCTCCAATTCCTCCTCTGCGCAGGTGGTTCGTTGAAGGAGTTTGCTAGTGCTTGCGAATGCCTGCAATCAGCCTTGTTCTTCCATTTGCATCAGCGCAAAATTCACCGTATGCGAAACCGTAGTGGCTGGTAGCTGTGAGCGCACTACGCCAAATTCTCCGAGAGGCCAATTCTAACAAGGGTCCGCCTGGGCAGCTCGTTCATACCAACACATGCTTTGTATGTCAACCCTGGACACATTTTTGTGGGTGGTACTTCGTGCCGTCGCCCGCTCGGAGCACCACGCGTTTGGCAATTGCACTTTGCAATGTGTACGTATATACTTACGAACAGACTCCACACAAAAATTGAAACTAGAAACACCTGCAAGCTCATCGATGCCATACGAGGTTGAGTTGTGTGCTACAAGTGCAAATCACAACGTGAATAGGCACCTATAGTGAGGTTGTTCTGTGAAACAATGTGGGTGACTGTGCACTCTGCGGGGTTAGGACGTGATTCCCAGCTGAATATATACGTAATGGAGGTTCGGAGTGCATGTATTTCCAGAGTATTTTGAAAGTGAGCGACGTGGGCTATCTCATCATACACCAAGTAGGGAAAGGTATGCGCAACAATATGAGGGAGCTGAAAGGCAATCGCTGATCATGAATTGAGCAACGCGGTGCGGGGTTTGAGGGATGAGTCAGGCATCGTCAATTTAATTCATTCACAAAATTTGAATCTGACGCAGTTCTTCCCAGTCCCCATGCCTTCTCAAGTCGTGGGTGATCTCATAATAATATGTCTGCATTAATACGAATGTCACACATTGTGCTTCAATCCTACTAGATGTCTGAAAATGGGTAATGTTGACTGCGTTCCATAAACCATGTGGTGAGTCGGGATAGCACCTAATGACTACGATCTGAGAGCCAGCGGAGGACTATGTCCCTAGAATAGACGATCGTACAATTAGTCAAGAATTCGAGGTTCAAGATGAGTTCATGATAGAGAAGTGGAACGCACAAATTATGTTGGCTCTTCATCGAACACTGATAGAGAGTTAGCGCACACGGTATCCAGTATGAGAAGACTCACCGAGTAACACTAAAACGATATCTCATGAGTGCGTTGGAAGCATACAATAATTATAAGACGTACTGAGACTGGGCGGTCTTGTATCTTGTCCAGTTGACTTCCCTCAAGATGAGTGGGTATGCAGTACTAAAGACTCTCTCTACTCACAGGTCGTGTATAAGATCCTTGACAGATGCATGCGAAGGAACGTCATTCTTGTTTCCAAGCTGTGTCAATGTAAGCAACGCTAGAGATGCCCCGAGGTAGTAAACTCACCACCAAAAGAGGGACACCTGCTAGATTCGGCTGCGCCAATAGTTGGTGCAATTCGAAACGTGCCGTGTCGAACTTCTCTTGCTGTAAGTAGCATGGGCGTTAGAGCTGAAACCTACCAATTACATAGTAAAGCCTACATCAGCCGAGTCAACTACGAATCTGCGGCGAGAGAGCATTCTGCAAATGAAACCGACCATCAACCGCAAAGAAGCGGACGACGTACACGACAGCATCAACTCCGTTACAATAACGCTCCCACATTGAGCGAAACTTGGGCTGTCCTGCGACATCCCATATCTTCAGGGTTACAGCGCCTTTGCGTACCTTGCGGTAGTTGAATGCGACAGTCGGAACAACGTCTTCCGACCACTAAGTGAGGGTAAGCCGCTTGGGCGAAGGAAAAGTCCGTGAATAAAACAGTCGCACCTGCCCCGACCCGATGACATTCACAAACGAAGTCTTTCCAGAAGCCTTCGTGAAGGCATGTCAGTACCATTTTCTGAACTTGGAATATACGAATCCACGCACCTGCAGCCCAACCACAGATATCTCGGCGGCTTTGGAAAAGAATATGCTGCGGTATTCAATATGTGAAGCCTTGTCCACTTCAAGAAAAGGCTGGCATACCTACTAAACCAGGAGAGTATCGAAGATATAAAGGTCATGGTGGACTGTGCTCCGTGCTCGACTGCCGAGTCCTTGAAGTTTGAAGCTTTGAAGGTCACAGCGATACTATTAATGACGATACAGACTTCATGGTGCGTGGGAATTAGATACTAATGAAACTCCCGCAGCCTAGGCCTCGATCAACTTCAATTGACTTTCATTGGTTACCAACAGCTGGAACCCCCACTAGTTTAATTAAGTTTTATGGTAAGCTTAGAAGTTGGAATTACCGCATGGTTCATGGCAGAACGATGTACATGTGAGTCTTCAACCTTGTCTGCTCAAGTCCCGTTTGCTGGTAATATCACCCATCTCACAAGCAGATCGTGTTCGCAATATTTCCTCCACTTTGCTTTCGCCAAACAATATAGGCGAATCAGTATCCTGTTCGGATCAAGCTTGATTTCTAAACTTGCGAATCGATTGGGCTGTCCAGACTCCACATCCATCAAACTTCCCCGGCGTTAATATTGTCCACTGCACATTGACACTACTATGACACTGCATACGCTTTCCACAGCCAGTGCGATATGTCAGCGGATTTTTTTCTACGACTGTTCGCCGTAGGAAAGATGTCAACAACAACTTGAACAATGCGGAAGATTGGGAACGTTGCTAATCGGTTCCGAATTTGCACCATTTCAGTTTTTTCTCCTTACCGCTTCTGCTTACTTGTGGAGCTGGATAAATAAAAGGGTCCAAATACCTTGGTCATACCCTTGAATGGCAAGGACGCTCTGCCTGGACAATCCACGAGTGAAGGCGAGAGTCCGAGTCTGATTATGTTGCGGAACCTTGGGCTATCAGCTGTCTCAGCTCAGATACACTACTTCTACTTGTCGGCCCCCTTGCTTTCCATTTATTCGGTCCAGATGATGGATATATGTATGTATGTATCTCGATCGGTACTTTACTTTGACGGTCGTGCTTAGCAGGATGGGCTCCAACAGATCATTGCAAGGATGCAAACCTGACGCACAATTTGCAGTCGCATTGGCGGAGCATTACGATGGCGCGGCTCCGACCAACGTACGTATGGATGCAAATTCAGAATATCGTGGTCGATGTCTCATTAATAGTGAGCCCCGATTCTCTAATTCTCTACTCCCCGCTCAGCACACCTCGTCTCTTTGCCATGCTCATTTGCGATATAGGCATATACAGGAGTTTATCGTGGCCCAGATGGACAAATGCGCCTCTGAGCACCAATGACTTACAGCCATCCGGGGTTCATCCTTCACGGTCACTTTTTCATCATCTATGTGCTCAGACAGCGTAACTCCGCAAACACGTAGAATCAGTTGTCTTACCATCAAGGACTGGGTTGGTTGCTAGACGTTGCAGATAATTTCAGCTTGCCACTTGGTGCAAGTGTGGACGGGCAGTTCACTGACTTCCAGTAGTGATACAACAAGAAATGAGTTTGTCTACATAAGCCTTGTCTTAAATATACTTTGAAACAGCATAACTTAAATAGATAGCACGACAGATCCTTGACCACATTTCTCCTCCCTGCAGAACACTCGGCAAGCATTTCCCTACACAGTACTGCTAGTTGATATTTGTACATGCTCCTGGAAGACAATCGAATTCATGCTAGTTTCTGTGTCGGAGTTGGCCACGAGCTTAGCGTGATACGCTCGAACACTAAGGATGAGGCGTGGTCCCAGCACAAACAACTGTACGGCCAATAAATTTTCAAGAACGCCATCGAGTATCTCAGTTCCCATAGAATATGAATTCTACAGAAATGGTGAGCAGTGGTTACCAGCAGATGTCTGCGACAGGTCGGCTCACCAAGAGGGATGGAGAGAGAGAACCAAGCCGAAGGCAAGAGACACAAAGAAAGCTAGCACATGTGGAACTTGAGCTGAAAAAGACGACCACATTTACATTACATGCTCACCTTGCAAAATAAAGCACGTGAGATTTTATCAGCACTCTGAAACAGTCCCCTATGGTCGATCCTGTCGATGGGCCGAGTCGTCGCAGGTCACGGAAATGTTTCATAGCAATCCAGACTGCAAGACACAGTGCAAGGACCTCCCAAACAGTGTTAAGCGTCCAAATCATTGAAATCAGAAGCTGGACATCGCCCTCATATCCAATGTTGGACATATACATTCCAAAGAGTATCAGCTCCTCTGATGGTTGTCCAATGAGCGGTGTTTTTCAAGTCAACAAGTAAAGCTTACCCCCTACAGAATGTTTGAGTACTATTGCCGCGATCACTCCGCAGGCGATGATAACAGCCAGAAAGATGACAACAAGGAAAATGAGCATCCTCCTAGATCTCTGATACATGGCATGCAAGCGAGCAATCATGATGACTTGCATCGTGTTTCAGTCGAGTCAATATCACTGATGTATGCGGCTCACCGCCCAGCATGGCAGTTACGACCACATTTGTCCCACTTTTTATGTAGTACACAATACTACCTGAAACATTCAATTAGTGATCACTCTCGTACTAGTATTAAACATTCCAACTCACACCTGTCGAATCATTATGTTGAGCCAAGTTCAATGGTCAGAATCTCACTCACTCCTACATATGAGTGTATTCATTGGATAGGAATGAGATGATTGCGGAATACTCACTCCATCTGTCAGGGAGACCAATGGCATATTTGCTGTGTGCCGCGGGTCAGAATAATCGAACAGAGTGCATATGAGACATACCCAGAACGCTGATACTGATAACGAGAGATGTGCTATTAGTACAGTGCCAACTTGTTGGCCTCAAACACATACAAAGAATATGGTATTCCAATATAGCGTATCTAGAATATTTTGAAGTCAGCACAACTTGCCCGGCCAACCACGCTATAGCATAATATGAGGTACGAACAACCAAATATATCACAGTCATGAGAGACCAGCGTTGCCTCTGTCGCGAATTCATTGTATTCGCCTGTTTTTCTTCTGACTCGGATATGGGACTCTGTCACTCACCCAGATCAGTTCAATCTATGACACCATTCTTAGTAAGTTGGCTACTCCGGCAATAGCACCGACATACCTCTTGTTCGAGTGTTAGGACTGGAAATACTATGAGAATATGAGCGGTTTTCGAACACTGTGCTGCTCACCCCAATCGTATACCACCACGACGGCGGCGGCAACTGCGAAACCGTAATTCAATGTTAGATCGAGACATCACCGATTGATGTGACGAACCCATCCAATAGATGAAAGAAATATTCAAAGTGATGAACGACCACCAACTGGGATCAGTGGAGACTATGGTCATATTCGAGAGATGGGTGTGAGCGAGTGGGGGATGTTGGGTATTCAAGTTATAACATTAACAACATGGTGTTCGTATTAATAGTAGATGTACCACCATTCAGCGCCGCAGCGCTCAGTGCTTGTATCTCCGAGATCGGTATATAATGGTGATGAAGATGTAAGCCAGATGCTTACGACATCAACAATCATGTGGACTGACAAAACCAGATGAGTTCGCCCTTGAAAGCGCACTCTGTGCCTTCATTGTGCACATATGCACTTCATCATGCTTCACACTTCTCAACACGCTCCATCGCGCTTCAATGCGCTTGAGCGCACTTTCGCATTGCTGCGCACACACTTGGCGCGCATGCGCTTGAGTGCGCTTCGGAGGCGCTCGGGTGTACACGTAATAGTGGAGAGGTTAGGGATTTCTTAGGCGAGCCTCATGGTAACTTAGCAAGCTCGTTCCTATCATATAATGGACCCTTGTTGTGTATTTTTCCCTCAGTCGTTCTCTCATCCTTCCTTTGGATAGCGGCTGAGGTATGCACTTACTGTCATTAATGTTTACTTTATATCTGACTTTGTAGTAGTGCGGTATACACCGCTTTTACTTAGGTGAATAAAGTTGTTCTCTCATCCTTCCTTTGGATAGCGGCTGAGTGCGGTATACACCGCTTTTACTTAGTTTTGTCAGGTTATGAGCCCTGGTTACGCTAACTAGCCAGCAACCTCTCAGAAATGACTCACGAGGTCGTGCACCTCTCGGACATGACGTCCTCCACCAGCAACACCCTCGCAACCCCAGTCCTTACAGGCCCAGAGAATTTCCAGCTATGGAAACTTTGCATCACTGGAAAACTTCGCCGAGAGAAAGTACTGCGCATCGTCACAGGCGCAGATCCTGATCCAACCATTGCCACCACTGCTCCTGCCACCGCTCCTAATGTCTCCACTGCCTCAGCCTCTTCTGCCCCACTTCCATCAATCACTAGCAGTAGCGTGACAGACTCATGGGCCGTGCGTGATGAAAAAGTGCATGGTATCATCCAAGATCATATCTCAGACGCACTCCTCATGAAAACGGAAGCATGCGTGACAGCAAAGGCGCTCTTTGACGAACTTGCAACCATTCACAATACGTCAAGCGTCGCCAATGCCTTCTACACCTTCGAACAACTCATTGCTTTGAAGTGGGATGGTACTGTGCAGATTAGTGACCACATCACAAAGTTTTGCAATCTTGAGTCGCGCCTAACAGGCATGCGCTTCGCAATTGATTCCAGAATCGTTGCATTTGCGCTTATGCGCTCCCTTCCTGACACCCCTGACTGGCGCACTTTCGCCTCCTCTGTTCTCAACACCATCGCAGAAAAGGACCTCACCTTCAATGCAATTGAGACCAGAGTCATTGCAGAGGTTGCACGCCAACCTGTCGATGCCTCAACCGCGCATACTGCTGCAAGCGCGAAACCTGAGACATGGTGCGCGCTCCATCAGACAGCTACGCATGATACGTGCAACTGCAATGCGATCAAGGAGCAGAGCCGCGCTCTCAAGGAAGGAAAGAAGCCAAACTGGGGAGATAAGAAAAAGAAGGATAAGGCAAAGAAAGTGGACTCGCCTGCAGACTCGGACTCTGAAGTAGACACCAAGAGCACCGCAGTTAGAGAACGTGTACATATCTCTAAGGCTTTGGCAAAGCGCGTTCAGGCTTATTCTGCGTCTGTCACTAAGGATTGTTTGGACATCATCATCGATTCAGGCGCCTCATCGCACATGGTCCCACACCGCACTTGGTTCAAACCAGGAACATATCGCGCAATCCATCCAGTGCGCAAGATCAGTTTCGGTGATGACTCCACAGTGGACGCAATTGGAAAAGGAACGGTTACTTTTCGCACCACCATAAAGGGGCAGATATATGATGTCGAACTATCTGATGCACTGCACGTACCGGCCTTCACGATATCACTCATATCAGTTTCCAAACTTGCGCGCCACGGACTGTCCACGCGCTTTGATGCCTCAACAGACAATTGTGGGGTTCACAAAGGCGCAAACCTTGTCCTGACTGCAAAGCATAAGGGCAGCCTATACCACATTGAAGGTGCTCCTCTCACCTTCATGGATCAAGCGCTCATGACAGTGGATATCAACCTTCTTCACCGAAGAATGGGACACATAGGCATGGATCGCATACAGCGCATGATAGCAAACGGCCAACTCCCTGGGATTGACTCTGTTACTGGACATCCAACCTTCTGCGAACCATGCATGCTAGGGAAGATGTGTTATGAACTAGAATGGTTCTGACGTATGGCCACTCGATAAGAGTGATCGGCCAAGGTCGGTTCAAGGCTTTGGCATATACCGAAGTTCAATGGTTTAATAAGACAAGACAAGGAGAGTGTCCTTGACTTGAATCAAATTCAGACGACTTAAGATTGGGAGTCTTAAGCGAAAGCAAGTTCCAGGTAAAACCTAGTAAGATTAAAGTAAAGAGCTACATAGTACAAAGATGAGTTTATATACTGGTAGGAGCGTCTTTAGGGCAGGCATAAACGAGTCAGAATGAGTCAAAGATAAGACGAGTCAGAAATACCAAGAATAGGTCATCTAGTGACGGCTAGATAGCGGTCATGATGTAATACAATGAGTAATCAAGAAAGAAAGATAAGTCTAGCGGCGGCATCATGCGGCTCGTGACGTAATACAAGTGAAGAGTAAAGAAAATGAATAGGGGTGTACTTGACTGTAACATTACCCCATTATTATCGTTGAAATCACCGATTTCAACATTCAAAGTTATGGTCATATTCGTAGTCGTCGCGATCTCCTGCGCATTGACTGAATAACCTCTCGTCTTCTTCGACCGAGATCTGTTCGTGTTCCGCATCTTTATCAGCTTCCCATTTAGCGAGAGCATCGTAGAAACCATCATCCATCCAAACCAAGGGTATAATCTTTTCTCCGCGAAGTTCCTTGCAGAAGGCCGACAAGGTTACAGTTGTGGCATATAAAGTTATTGCAGTTCTTGGTTTTCACGATGGTGATGGTGGACGTCTGGGGTGGTGGGGACGGGGTCTTAGAACGTAAGATACGGTTGCGGGTGGCAGGGGAGACGGAGAGCTCTCTCTTGAGCTTGGATTGATTTCGGCGGATAGGATGAATACGAGCGGGTTGCGTTGGGTTAGACGTAGCAGCAACCGGTATGCTAGGTACGTGAGGAGGAACGATAGTATCAGGCGTGTGCTCAATGGGAGTAGTCTCAACCGGAGGTGGGATAGGGACGGCGACATGAGGTGACGGTGGTCTAGCGACCGGATTGTTTGCAATTCGCTCGGTGACGATGTGGATGGCTTCTCTAACAATCTCCTTGGTAGAGGGAGGCATAAGACGAACTGCTGTGTTGCGAATACGGATATGAAGATGACGAAAGATCGTCTTGATACGTTCATCATTAAGGAGCTCGGAGGTATGCTCAACGAGTTTAGCGGCACGGATAATATTAATGAGGAGGGTGCTGGAGAGGGCTCCTCGTTCTGCGAGAAGGTTGTCGATCTCTATAGCGTACTGCTCAGAGAGGAGGGCGGATTCGAATATGGTATTGATTTCGATGTCGTCAAGGACAGCGAAGTAATGAGACGAAGAGTCGGAGTCGTTGGCTAGCATGGTGGAGGTGACAGTAGGAGAAGCAAGGGTATCAGTCATAGTATCGATGTGGGATATAAGAACACGGAGTTGTGCAAGGCAGATTTCAAGGTTGCGAGTGTGTTGGGAACGAGTAGACATGATGGTTTTTGGGGGTTCTTATAATCCATGAGCTTTCTTATAAGCGGTGAGGATTGAAGAAGCGTTGCCGAGATTTTCTTGGGGAATCCATTCGTTACTGGCGGAAGAATATCCTTTCCAGGATACAAGATAGCGTCTTCGTTTACCCGTTCCCTTATGCGACAAGATAGCTTCGACTTCGTATTCTTCTTCGTTATCGATGATGTCAGGTGGGGGTTCGTGGAAGTTAGGGCCATGGATTTCTGTTTCATGATAGGATGATAGCTCGGAAGCGTGGAACGTGGGGTGAACTTTCCATTGCGTAGGTAACTGGAGTGTGAACGTGATCGGGGATAGTACCGCAGTGATGGTAAAAGGTCCGTAGCGTTTCGGGGCGAGTTTTCGTGATGGTAGTTGCGTGATGAGGTTCTTTCCCGATAACCAAACCTTATCTCCGATTTTCCACAGTTGATACTTCTTTCCGTGCGATCGTTCGGCCATTCGTTGCATTGCGAGGTTATGGCAGGAAATAGCTTCTTCACGTATCTTTTGAAGAGTACGGAGTCGTTCTTCTGCTGCAGGGACAGTGGATTCTGGGAGTACGTGAGGGAGAGCTCGTGGCTCGTATCCCATCATGAGATGGAAAGGGGAGGCATTTCGGGAATCGTGCTTTCTGTGGTTGTGGACAAATTCGGCCATAGGGAGGTGTTCGACCCAGTCTTCTGGGTTGTTACGGCAATAGATGCAAAGGTAGGTTTCAAGTTCTTGATTGAGACGTTCTGTCTGTCCATCTGTTTGCAGGTGATAAGCGGTAGAAGCAGCGATGTCGTATTTCAATAGTTTGGCGAGGGCTTTAGAGAACTTGGATACAAACTGTGGACCTCGATCTGAGATTACTTTTTCGTGAAGTCCAAAACGGCGATAGACGTATTTGAAAAACTTCTTGGCTACTCCTTCCGAGGTGATGGTTTTCGTACAAGGGATAAGAATTACCCCCTTCGTAAGCCCATGGTCTACCACGACCATGATAGAATCAAAGCCGTTACAGGGAGGCAGATCAGTGATGAGGTCGACGGATACCTGGGCAAAGGGAGTGGAGACTGAGGACGGGATGGGGACGAGCGGGGGGGTTGTAGGGTGAGTGTCGGATTTCATCTGCTGACAAAGGGCGCATCCTTCAACATATTTTCGGATGTAAGTACCCATAGAAGGCCACCAGAAATCGCGTTTCACCAGTTCTTCGGTTTTAAAGCGACCGGGATGTCCCGCGGTAGCATGATCATGGGTGCGTTCCAAAATAGCGTGTCGTCCGGTGGGACGGACGTAGGCACGATCTTTATAGAATAAGATGTCATCCTTAATAGTCCAGTCCGAGAGAGCGGATTTCATAGGGGGAAGGCAGAGACCGTTCAATGCATCAGAGGCGGCTTGGAAGATGGGGTCGATGTCATCGGGATCAGGGTTTGCGAGGGTTGTCATCAGTTCTTGATCAAGAAGGCGAATAAAAAGGGAGTCGGGGAGGAGGGTAACGTCTTCGTTATCAGTTTCAGTGGGGATGTGATCAGCGCGGCGAGATAAGGCGTCAGGGGCAACAAGTTTGGTACCGGCAACATGGTGGAGTTCTAGATCATAGCATGAGAGGATTAATTGCCAGCGGGCTTGGCGACGAGTGAGCTTCTGTGCGGTTCGGAAGTAGAGAAGATTCATGTGATCAGTGAATACGATAACCGGATGGGGGTTTCCTTCCAAATAGTGACGCCATTCTGTCAGGGCTTGGATAACGGCGAGTAGTTCCCAGTTGAAGATCTGATAATTCCGTTCTGCTGGATTCAGAGATTGCGAAAGATATCCACATGGGTGGTAAACACCGTTCTCGTCAGTCTGAAGGAGGACGGCTCCAGTGGCCACCAGTGATGCATCGGTTGCGACTGCAAACTGACGCGAGGGATCAGGGTTATGAAGGACCGGTTGCTTCAAGAAACATTCTTTCAGTGTAGTGAAGGCATCTTGACACGCGGTTGACCATAAGAAAACATTGTTTTTCTTTGTCAAATCAATAAGTGGTCGTGCGATATCGGAATAATGGGGAATGAAGTTCCGATAGAAGTTGCAGAATCCGAGGAATGATCGTGTTTCTTTGACGGTGGTTGGAACTGGCCAGTCGCGGATTCCATCAGTTTTAGCGGTATCCATGGCGACACATCCGGGACGGATTATCATTCCAAGGTATTCAACTTCTTGTGCATCGAAGGTACACTTCTCCGGTTTTAAGAAGAGCTTTTCAGCCCTTATTCTGGTCAAGATGCGGCGAGTCCGTTCGTGATGTTCAGCAAGGTCGTTCGAGAAGATAAGGATGTCGTCCATATATATCACTAGCCATCCTTCGTTGATTTCCTGCTGGAAGGTACGGTTCATGTAGGCTTGGAACGTAGCCGGGGAGTTGCAAAGACCAAAGAACATGACATTCGGCTCGTAGAGCCTGAACTCAGTAGTGAACGCCGCTTTCCATCTATCATCGGGGTGAATACGGATGTTGTTGTAACCGGACCGGACGTCCATCTTGGTAAAATATTTGGCTCCGTGTAACCGTGCGACCAGGGATAATGGAAGTGGTAGTGGATATGCGTTTTTGATCGTCCAATCATTGATGTACCGGTAATCTTGGCATGGTCTAAGGTCCCCGCTTTTCTTTCCGACAAAGAAGAATCTGCTAGCTTGCGGTGACTTTGATTCCGAGATAAAACCTTTCTGTACATTTTCGTCAATGAACGCTTTAACAGCAGTTTGTTCCGTAACAGAGAGGGGGTAGATTTTCGACGTTTTCGGGATAAATCCGGGTTTTGTTTCAATGCGGTGGTCAATGCCAGGTCGTTCGGGAGGGAGAGTGTTAAGTCTGTCTTTAGCGAAGATATCGGCGAAGTCGTGGAGATAGGAGGGTACGAGTTCTTCGAAAGTTTTCTTCTTCTGTTCTAAACCCGCAGCTAGAGCGAACTGCTGGGCTTTGTTACTAACTTTCGTGTATTCGTTAGACCGTGGCAAGGGTGCGACCGTGGGTTTCTGTTCCGAACGGCTTGTTCCGTCGGAAGTTAGGGGGGTATCCATAGAAACGTTTGTAATAACCCGGAGTTCGGATGCGTCAGAGGAATATTCTACTAGGAATTCGTCGTCATCAAGGTCGTATAGAGAGACTTCTCGCACTGGTGCGGCAAAGTTCTCTTGCGTCCATACGTCTTCCTTGGTATCAAAGGCTTCATCATCGTCATCTGGGATGGGGAGTAAATCGGGGATAGGGATGGGAGCTTCTTCATCGATTACTTCTTCGATAGATGCTTTCGGATAGTAAAGGGGAGGGTTTATTGCGATTGGTTCCTCTTTACGAAGTTTGGAGTTCTTCCACGTTCGATCAATTGGTTCAGGCTGAAATAGAAGGGGAAGGGCGCCTCTCTTCCTTTCTTTGTCAACCTCTTCTTCGACTTGGCTACTCTTCGCTGTTCGCGAGAGGACAAGGGTTTCAGCGGCCCAGTCGATGACCGGGTTCATCGCTTTCAACCAGGGAATACCGAGAAGGATCTGATCTCTTCTTCCTAAGCGGGTGACATTGAATTTCCCGATCATGGTGCATTCATCGATTTTGATGGTAAGAACGCAGTAGCGGCGAATGGCTCCGCTTTTAGAATAACTTCCATCAGCAGTAGTAACCTTGAAAGGTTTACTAAGTGCGTGGGTTCGAATCTTGTGCTTCTTTACGAAGTCTTCGGAAATGAATGTTCCGGCTGCTCCGGAGTCGACGACTGCGGTTGTTTCAACGGTTTTCAGACAAGTTTTCGAGATAAGAGAAAGTGGAACCCGGAGTTCCTTACGTTCACCAACTTTTCATACAAGTCTAATGGGTACATTGGAAGATACTGACGTTGATCCAGTCTTCCACATCAAAAATCCTCATTGAGGCGACGGACTTCTGCTTCTTCTTCTTCTTCATCATCACTGCTTTCGACCTCCTTACGACGGACCGGGGTTTTCCCGTTCTTCTTCTTCTGAGGACACGCTCTAGACAGGTGTCCTACCACGTGGCAGGTGAAACACTTCCCAGTACGGAAATGCTCAGTACGTTCTTCTTCGGTAAGTCGGTCGACTACCATAGCGTTTGGGTCTCTAGAAGGTGTGTACCGGCTAGATCCGAAGTTCTTCTTCTTCTGGGGTTGGTTACGTGCCCTGATGGCATTCAGCTGGAGGCAGGAGTTGTCGAGGCTAATACAGGTGGTGAGGACTACCTCAAAATCATCAGAGACGTCACCCGTGCCGAAGAGTCGGGCGGTTAATCCCGGGTGTAATCCGTCTAAGAAGAATTGCTTCTTCGAGACGTCATCATGGATTCCAGAGCGTTGGGCGAGCATAAGGAATTCTGAAATATAATCCTGGAGCTCTGCCCCTTGCTTCAGGTTTCGGAGTTTAGCTAAGGCGGTTCCTGCGGGGTCAAGTGGTTTAAATGCTTTGTTAAAATCGGCAAGGAACTCCGCCCAAGTCCCATAACCTTTGATGGTTCCGTCCGTCCTTTTGTAGGTCGGATCTTGCGCGTGGGAGAGGAAGTCTTCCTTCCAATAGCGGGCGTTCCCTTCATTCATGAAGGAGGTGACGAAGATGATTTTCTGTTTATCGTCTACATAGATCTTCTCATTGATGTCGAGGTAGGAGTTACATGACATGAGAAAGCCTCTAGACTTGTCTCTATCGCCATCGAAGATGGTAGGGGTTCCGATCTTGATTTCAATGGGCTTTGAAGACATCTTGGGGTTCAGGGGTGGTAGTGGTGGTAAGGCGCCTAGTTTAAGTGTGCCGATCAATGGAGTCAAAGAGGTCGTCAGTTTGGACCTGGAGTTCTATCTGTCGTGATGACCAGGGTTTATCGTTCTTTCTTGGTTTCAGGATATGCGGCACGCGATGGTGGCGCAAGGGATCAGAAGACTTTAATCTTTTGTTACGAACTAGAATGGTTCTGACGTATGGCCACTCGATAAGAGTGATCGGCCAAGGTCGGTTCAAGGCTTTGGCATATACCGAAGTTCAATGGTTTAATAAGACAAGACAAGGAGAGTGTCCTTGACTCGAATCAAGTTCAGACGACTTAAGATTGGGAGTCTTAAGCGAAAGCAAGTTCCAGGTAAAACCTAGTAAGATTAAAGTAAAGAGCTACATAGTACAAAGACAAGTTTATATACTGGTAGGAGCGTCTTTAGGGCAGGCATAAACGAGTCAGAATGAGTCAAAGATAAGACGAGTCAGAAATACCAAGAATAGGTCATCTAGTGACGGCTAGATAGCGGTCATGATGTAATACAATGAGTAATCAAGAAAGAAAGATAAGTCTAGCGGCGGCATCATGCGGCTCGTGACGTAATACAAGTGAAGAGTAAAGAAAATGAATAGGGGCGTACTTGACTGTAACAAGATGAAGAAACTTCCATTCCAACCCGCAACCAGTGTGCGCGCAACACGCACCATTCAAATCATCCACACAGACGTAGGTGGGCCAATCACCCCTAAATCGCGCGAAGGATTCTGCTATTGGATGGTCATTGTCGATGATTATTCCAGGTTCCCTTGGATCTATTTCCTGAAGCACAAGAGCGACGTACTCGACCAGTACAAGCAATGGAAGAAAGATGTTCAAGCATTCTTCTGCTCTGAAATTGGTGAAGAGCGCTTCTCCACACTTCACACTGAATTTATGCGCAGCGATGGTGGAGGGGAATACACTGGTAACAACATGCAAAATGCGCTCCGCACTGATGGAACCATCCTTGAAACCACCGCAGCTGACACCCCAGAGCAAAATGGCATTGCAGAGTGCATGAACCAAACACTCTCAACGCTTGCTACAGCCATGCTGGAAGAATCCAAATTGCCGAAGTCTTTCTGGGTGGACGCAATGTCAACCGCTGCCTATGTCACAGGTTGCAGCCCAACTGCAGGCCTGAAAGGGAAGACACCATATGAAAAGCTCTTCAACCGAAATGCAGATCCCTCTTTCTTCCGCCCATTTGGATGCCCTGCATATGCGCTCATACCAAAAAGCAAGCGCACAGGAAAGTTTCACTCTAAAGGACGCAAGGCGATCATGATTAGCTACATGCATGGTCAAAAGGCATACAAACTCATGGACCTGGCGCAACGCACGGTGTTCTCCAGCAGACACGTCACTTTCAATGAAACTGACCAGGTTCCTGACACTGATCTAACCCCTTGGAATGTGCACCCTACTGGGCAACAGTGGGAGGGTCTGTTCCCATTTCGGTGCCATCACCCTGATGCATCTGTATCTGATGAGGAAGAGGACATGGATTTCTCAGACAGCGTGGAAACCCCACTAGATCCTGACGCACTGCCAACCTTGCCAAATGCGCACCCGGATAAACTGGAAGAACTGACTGAGCAACTGGAGAACCTGTCAATTCATGACAATCCACATATGCCTGTGTCACAAGCAACATCTGAAGCGCGCTCGCACTCCCAAACGCGCATGCACTCACCAATGCGCATGCGCTCACCAGTGTGCACGCGTGCACCTGCCCAAATGATTGGAGGGGTCCGGCGCAGTGCGCGTGACTGTCGCCCAGCTGACAAGAACCGGGATTACCAGCACGCACTTGATGAAGAGCAGCAACAGTGTGAGGAGCAGGCCACAGCAGACCCGGAACCACTTCCTGAGCGTGCTAAATCTCATCAACCATCTGTTGAAGATGAAGATGACGACTATGTGCACTTTGCAGGTATAAGCGCAACAGGTCCTGCTGAACATGACCTCCCACAGTCACTGCCAGAAGCCTTTGCCCATGCAGATGGACACCTGTGGTGCTCCGCTCTCGAAGAGGAATTATTAAGCCTGAACTCCAACCAGGTTTATGAGACAGTGCCAATTCCCGAAGGCATCAAGCCCATCACCTCCAAGCCCATTTTTCGCATCAAGCTTGATCAAAACGGTAATGTCGATCACTACAAACTCCGCATAGTTGCGCACGGTTTCATGCAGCGCGAAGGCGTGGATTACCAGGAAGTTTTCGCCCCCATCGCAAACCTGGAATCTATCCGCATAATCCTGTCATTAGCTGCAAAACATGACCTTGAACTTGATCAGATGGACGTCTCCACAGCATACTTGAATGGTGAATTGGAGGAGGAACTCTATCTCCTTCCACCTGAAGGCGTCCCAATCCAACCAGGGTACTGCTGGAGATTAAAGCGCTCGCTGTACAGTCTGAAGCAATCGGGGCGCACTTGGAACAAGACCCTTGATTGCAAACTTGGCGAGATAGGCTTCACGCGCTTAGATGCAGAAATGTGCCTGTATGTTTTCCATGAAAAGGGACAAGTCTGTTTCCTAGTTGTCTATGTCGATGACCTACTACTCACCGCATCTACGCGCACCTTCATGGATTCAGTGAAGCGCAAGCTCTCAGCACAATTCAAGATGCATGATCTGGGAGAAGCAAAGTTCATCCTCGGCATTGAAATTCAACGCGATCGCAAGGCGCGCAAAATCGCACTCAAGCAGCGCCAATACACAGACACTGTCTTGCAGCGCACTGGCATGGCAGACTGCAAACCTATCTGGACACCCATGGCGCATGGACTCAAACTCACTGCAGACCAAGAGGGAGACAACTCCACGCACCATGAGATCACCATCGAAGGGCGCAAAGTATCATACCTATCTGTCATTGGCTCACTCATGTATGCCATGCTTGGCACGTGCCCAGACATCGCATATGCAGTGGGAGTACTTAGCTGTTTTAGCGCTGCGCCTAAATCCTCGCATTGGGAAGCTGCAAAGCACGTACTTCACTATCTCAAAGCCACGCGCGATATGGAGTTAACCTATGATGGCACTGACGTATCAATGGACATGGACTTCCATGGCTATTCAGACGCAGACTGGTCTGGCGAGTTAGATACCTCGCGCTCCACATCAGGTTACACCTTCATCACCAATCGCGGTGCCATATCTTGGGCAAGCAAACGACAAAGCATGGTAGTGCTATCCACCACTGAATCTGAGTACATCGGACTTAGCAATGCAGGACAACATCTCGCCTGGCTTCGCACATTCTTCGCTGAAATTGGTCAAGAGCAAGGTGTGCCCACCACACTTCACTGCAACAATCAGGCAGCCATCATCCTTACCAAAGATGCGCAGTTCCGCTTGCGCACGAAGCATATCCAGTGCAAGTATCATTTTGTTCGTGACGATCTAGTGGCAAAAGGAGAAGCAGTCATATGTTACATCTCAACAAACAACATGGTGGCAGACATTCTCACAAAACCATTAATCCACGAAAAGCATTGGAAGTTTACCAAGGCCATGGGTCTGTGTCATATCCCGTATTCCGGACCTACGTCCGATGATGTTCCCACGCTTTCCGGACGCCTTCCGGATGCACATCTGGACCTCCAGACCCTTATCCATGCCTCCATACCCTTATCCATGACTCTAGACCTCCAGTCCACTATCAGTTTGGATCCGTACACCTTCGTACATCCATATGTCCATACCTCCGGACCTCCGCAGCTTAGCCTGCTTCATCCACCCTTGGTCCACTCGGATCTGAGCTCATTCCACCTGGGACTTTACCTTCCCTAGACTATCGGACTATATCCATGATTCATATCCTAGTCCCGTCTTCACCTAGATCTCTGGATCCGCTCATCCGATATCCAGATGCCTCATTCAATATCTCCAGACCTCCGGATCCGACCTATACTCATATCCGAAGCTCAAACCTTAAATCAGCGTCTATCTCCTTATGGTAATCCCCTTGACTCCGGACTTCGGTTATCTGTGTTTCCGTCTTGCTTATTGATCCTTGTACTTTGTTCATCTCCGAGTTCATTTACTTATGTTTAGTTCACACTTACCAATCTGTTTCCACATGCTCGTACATAGCATTAGTCTTCAGCTTACTGATCCTCTCGGATCCCTTCCAGTATATAAACCTCTGTACAACTCCTGTAAAGTTTCCTCAGTTCGAATATCATCTTAGATTGCACTCAACTTAGATTGCACTCATCTTAGATTCTGCTCTCTCTCACATCTGTTCTCAGACTTCGGTCCATCTTAGTATTGACTTTCCTTAGGCCTAGGGAATCCTTCCCTAGGCCGACTTTCCGGTCCTCCGGATTTGTCTTCTGTCCCCATCCATGCTTAGGGATTGATTCCCTAAGCTGGACTTTTGCCTTTCCGGCACTTCCTGTCTTTTTGAGACTTCTGTCTACTCCCTGTCAACTCCGTCTCTACTTAAGTGTAGTCTACCTCTGTCTGTTTCTACTCCGGACCTTGTCTGTTGTAGCCATCCTTCTCTTGTCCTAGAATCCTGTCCACTCCTCTGGTCCTCCTGACCTTCGGACGTCGTAACCTTCGGATGTCATAACCTTCGGACGTCGTAACCTTCGGACCTTCGGACCTTCGGACCTTCAGACCTTCGGACCTTCAGACCTCCGGACCTTCGGACCTTCAGACCTTCGGACCTTCGGACCTTCGGACCTCCGGACCACTCCTCCTATCCTGCTTTGGACTCTGTCCTTTGCAGTCTCTCCTATCTGTTTCTACCTAGGGAACTTATCTTGGGAAGTCTCACCTTCGGACCCAATGCAGCGGATGAAACTCCTCCGGAGTTTCCTGTACTCCTCCGGAAGTTTCCCACGCTCATCCGGAAGTCCTCTGGCACTCAACCAGAGTAGCCAGCCTCTGGACTTTATTCTGAAATTAAGGGCACATACTCGGGTAAGGGGCACAGTGCACGAGCTGAGGCCAAAGCCCTTCGGATCCGATACCTCTTGAGTACGGTCTTAACAGTCTGCGACTTTGCTCGAGTGGGAGTGACAAAACCAGATGAGTTCACCCTTGAAAGTGCACTCTGTGCCTTCATTGTGCACATATGCACTTCATCATGCTTTGCGCTTCTCAACGCGCTCCATCACGCTTCAATGCGCTTCAACGCGCTTCAACACGCTTCAACGCGCTTGAGCGCACTTTCGCATTGCTGCGCACACACTTGGCGCGCATGTGCTTGAGTGCACTTCAGAGGTGCTCAGGTGTACACGTAATAGCGGAGAGGTTAGGGATTTCTTAGGCGAGCCTCATGGTAACTTAGCAAGCTCGTTCCTATCATATAATGGACCCTTGTTGTGTATTTTTCCCTCAGTCGTTCTCTCATCCTTCCTTTGGATAGCGGCTGAGTGCGGTATACGCCGCTTTTACTTAGTTTTGTCATGGACAATCCCCATATATATCACTACGTTTTCCCTTACTGAGATCAGACTTGGGTCTCTTACTTACCATCATCTTGCTCGTTTGTATCACACTCTGAAATCCACGATCTTGTCCTGTTAGCGCTTGAAGCTTGATTGGTCAAGTACATGAGTAAACATGACGTAATTGCACACAATGCACATGTGCGTTCTCTTGGCCTTGGTGGCCTCACTTGAGGCGTAATCACACCCCCAACTACTCTTATAGTGGGTCCCATTCATGCATTAGTTATGCTGTTCTACCACCCGTTCACTGGAGCTGCCCCGAATATACTTCGAAATCCATAGACAACACAATTTCTGATTAGTCTCAGGCTCCCCTAGTATGCAATGTCAACAATGCTGCCTGCACCCTTTGATCATCATCTCCTAAATTGTAACTTACTACAATCGCCATCACACTCACACCCACTCTCTGCCCATTTGCTTCCGGTGCAAATGAGTCTACTTGGGACATAGGGCCCATTAGTGATGTCTTCAACTGCCACATTTTGCGTTGTCCTGCATGAATTGGGAATCATGCATGGACATGACTACTAGGTATCCCCCTAAAAAGACAAAGTCTGTTAGCTTAGTCCTCAGACTAGTCAACCCATACCTTGGTATCAAACCTTGGTCCAATATTTTCAGTTTTCCCTCAGTGATTCATGAATCTACCATGTTTTGAAGAAAAGTCATATGTGAGATGGGAATCACATAATGACCTAGTTGATATGAGAAGCAATTTGAAGGTTAAGGTATTGCCTTTCCTTTGGCTTATTCACTTTGGCTAGAGAAACCCATAGAGAAAAGTTCAAAGCCTAACAAAAACCTATCTAAAAAGCCCGTGTATTGTGTACTATTATTTGTTCTAATATTTCTGAGTAGTTTTCTGTAGTGTTTCTTTACTTTACTTTTCTATTAGGATGCTCTGACTGATCAGATGCTTCACAAAATTATACCTACAGGGTATGATGTCATAATGATGTCATAGGACTTCACACACACTCCTGCAGGTATTCTGTTGAAAGATATGATGTCATAGTGATGTCATAATGATGTCATCAATTCCAGAATGTTCCATGGAATTTGCTAGAACATTCCAATGACTCATAATGACTCAGAGTGACTCAGAATGATGTCATTATCCCACCATGAATATTCTGGAATGTTCTTTTGCACCTGCTAGAACATTCTGCTCCAGTTTTTGGAATATTCTTCTCACATTCTGAAGTCATTACATCACCTTTTTACTTACATAATATTCCCACACAAAATGTATATAAGGAGAGCCCATTCTCCCCCAAAATCTACTTGAACCAATTGAACTCTCACCTAAGA
This sequence comes from Suillus subluteus, assembly GCA_016647755.1. Lineage (NCBI taxonomy): Eukaryota > Fungi > Basidiomycota > Agaricomycetes > Boletales > Suillaceae > Suillus > Suillus subluteus. The sequence goes on along the minus strand of JABBWI010000117.1, from coordinate 108,093 downwards.
AGCTTCAGTCTGAACAAATTGCTGCTTACAAAGCCCATTTCCTTTGTAAGAACTGTCCAGGCAAGTGCAGGGAAAGTGTTTCCCTTGAGATTACATAAGTTTCTCACGATAGAAACCCAGTTTTGTGAGACCAGTGTTCTCACCACGTATTGTTTACTGACCAACATGAGCTTTGGTCATCATTGTCATTTGTGAGACCAGCGTTCTCAGCAGGTATTTGTATATTGGCCAACACGAGCTTTGGTCATTGTTTGTTTCTTATTTGTCATTGTTGTTATTTGTGAGACCAGCATTCTCACCAGGTATTTGTATATTGACCAACACGAGCTTTGGTCATCATAGTCACATTTGAGACCAGCTTCTCAATAGTTTATCGTATATCCAGGAAACCAGTTCAAGTGTCTAGATGGTATTTCCTAGACAAAGTTTATAGTTTCAATCAGAGATAATAAAGCTCCGGCTAAGTTAATCTAATTGATTGGTTTAGCGAGCCTCCCAAGAACTCACACATTATCTACCACGAAAGAAGAAAAGTCGTAGACCGTGTTAATCGAGGACTGGCAAGAAGTCTTATCCAGTGTAATTGTGGTGTCATTACATTCTTACACGTATTTATATAAGACCCTCGGTTATTAAGACAGCGTTCATCATTGTCACAACACTAGTCATATCTAGGTGACCTCATCAACACAAGGTACTACAGCATCATGATTTTCCGTGAACTTTCCTCTAGGATATACTCTTACTCCCCATGATCCAGCACTGTAGCACCTCCCACTCCATTCATACAAACAATCCAGATGGGTAATACAGTGATGACCGGCTGACCAGGAAGCGGACTCATTCAAGTTGCCTTATGGCTTTCACTCGCCGGCTTCATGAATCATTGCCATCAATTTAATGCTACTCCTTCTTTCCAGTCCCTCGCACCCCATCCACTATTTCCCTCACACTTTATTTGTTTTCACAATCGTGATTTCCACATTCGCCCGAGTCAAGTTCAGATGGAAGATGTCACTGTGAACCACTGTGTTATCAGTAACAATCTGCACTTCTACCCATCACGGTCACTTTTCCTCTGTTCTTCATTGTGCTCAGATAGGTGATAGATCTTGAATGGATATAATATTTGTGAAATCCTTGGGGCTATCAGCCGCCTAAGCTCAGACACGCTGCTTTTACTTTCCTGCTTCACAAAACTTTCATATCATGTTCCACATGTTCGGCCCAGACAGGTGATTGCACACATTTTTTGTACTCAGACAACTGGTGTCTTAGTGATACTTTGTCAAGTGCGCTTTACTCCCCACTCAGCACATCACATATTCCACATCTGTGATAGATGGAAATACTCGAGCCGTAAGTTTTTTGAAAACCATCATACTCCGTATCGTTAAATCATGCTTGAACACAAACGATTGTCGTCAATGACATGACTATCTGACAGTGGTTGGCGATGGGTTGGTTAAATCAGATAATTGACACCCAATTAGCTGACTAGTGGTCTCTAGGATATTGACATCCTGCTTCTACCCTTCACATTCGATTCAGAACTCCTTTCATACTGCCGAGATGGATGATGATGGTGGACACTGGATAGGCATTTTCGCTGATCTGACACATTCAGCCATCTGGGGTTTCATGACTACCTCTTGATTCTTCTTTTGTTTTGTATGATAGAGCTCGTGCATCTGATCAAGGTATGGATACCAGAATATCATGGTCTGCGTCTTGCTGATACTTTTCTAGGTGCACTTGATGCATTCCGACTCAAAGCCCTGATTCTCTTCAACTCTACTCCACTACTCAGCACTTTTATCTCCTTGCCGTGCACATTCATTCGTGACAAGATAGAGGCATATACTCACCTCGTAAGTCCCTGTTTTAAAGTGTCATGCTCGATGTGGCTGAATTATTCTCGAACAGACGTTGATCAATAATATTAGCAGGAAGGGTTCCGGTATATCATTGCAAGGACACAAACCCAACGCACAATTTGCAGTCACATGGGCTAAACACCAAAATTGTGTGGGTCCGATCAACATATGTATGAATGCAATTTCAGTTGATGTCTCATTAATAGTTAGCTTCGGTCCTCAAATTCTCTACTCCCCATTCTGCACACCTCATCTCCTTGCCATGCTCATTTGCAATATAGGCATACAGGCGAACCATGAGTCCGCGCGGTTCATTCCTTTTTCTTCTTCATGGCCCAGGTGGATGAAGACGCCTCTGAGCATCAATGAGCTGCAGTCATCTGAGCTTCATGCTTCACGCTCACTTCTTCATCATCTGTGTGCTCAGACAGTGGAACTCCGCAAACACATAGAATCAGCTGTCTGGGCATCAAGGACTGGGTGGATTGCTAGATGTTCTGATAATCACTTGGTGCAAATGTGGGCAGGCGGTTCACTGACTTCCAGCAGTGATACAACAAGAAATGAGTTTGTCTAAACACCATAACTTAAATGCAGAACGCTCGGCAAGCATTTCCCTACACAGTACTACTAGTTGATACATGTACATGCTCCTGGAAGACAATCAAAATCATGCTAGTTTCTGCATTGGAGTTGGCCACAAGCTTAGTGTGATACTCTCTAACACTAAGGGTGAGGCGTGGTCCCAGCTCCATGGCCAATAAAATTTGAAAAGCACCATTGAGTATCTGAACTCCCATAGAATTTGAATGCTACAGAAATTATGAGCAGTTGTTGTCAGTGACAGTTCGACTCACATTGAGCTCTGGAGGGAGAGAATCAAACTGAGAGGCACAAACAAAGCTAACACGCACGGAACTTGGGCGGGAAAGGCAAGCAGCTGGAAGTCCTCATCAAATCTATAACCGCATATATGTGTGCCAGAGAGCATCAGTTCCGCTGGTGGTTGTCCAATGAGCTGTGTTCTTCAAGTCAACTAGTAAAGCTTACCTGACACAATATCCTGGTTATGGATCTCAAAGAGGGAATTCAGGATTACTTATCTGCAGATTCTGGAACTCCAATAGTAGGGCAACTCAGAGTAGCTTTCGTAAACTTTGGTAAAGCTCGCTAAGGCTCGGTAAAGCTTACAGGAAAGACAGCTAAAAAGCCGCCATAGTCCTCGGCACACATTGGCACAGCGTCGGATATTCAAACGACACTTAGAGCATGTGATACACAATTGGGGGAAAGGTCAGGTATTTATTAGAGTAGGAACTGTGTCATGTAACGAGTAGCTATACTAAGTACTATACTAAGTAGATCCCTCGACGAACTTCTAATTTCAACGGACAGAAATTAATAAGATCAGAAAAAAAATACCAAGTCCATGTGAGATGGTAAGCGCCAGAGGAAGCAGACATTGAGCAGATGCTGAGGAAGAGGGAGGAATCGACGGAAATCTGCATATCCCCGCAGAGACGCAAGACATATGCAACGTGGGGAAGGAGGGTGCTCGAACCGACGGAGATCTGCATGTCCCCGCAGAGACACAAGACATATGCAGTGCGGGGAAGGAGGGTGCTCGAATTGAGGAGGAACGAGGTGGAAGGTGAGCTGCTTCTGGAAGTAGTCGGAAAGGGTGTGTCAGACTCAGTGCGAGAGTTCTGGCCAATATGAAGTGCCACTGGTCAGGTGGTATTGGGGGGAAGACTAGAATAGAAGTGCTAAGGGTAAAAGTAGTTAGGTGCAATTCCTGGGAGGTGAAAGTAAAACATACCTTGCGCACATCATGCGCACAATGTCTGGTTTGACACTGCGGGCGTGAATTGGCGTGAATCATGAGGTGTGAGCTCAATGACGTCAACGAGCATGCTATACTCAGTGTGAGATGAAACACCGGAAATTTCCGAAAATTTAAACTCCGCTGTAAACCACATCACATATACCAAATGATAGGAGTTTTGATCCCCCTGGATTATCCTCACTATGCCTCGTCAATCAACACGTGAACAGATGCTGAATGACATTGACCAGGCTGCCCTTGTGGTAGCCAGGGCAAGATACCAGCACATCATGGAGGATGATGACTCTACAGACTCTATCTCAAGCTTTGGCTCTGATTTAGATCTTACCCGTGACTCTGACCTCGATATCTTCCTGAATATTATGCTTTCACCCCCTTTGCCTCTTTCTCCGGTCCTCTCTGGCTTATCTGATTCTTCTGATGGGGACAACTCATCGGATGATGATGATTTTATTATCACTCGCTACAATCGCCTCCAAGATTCCATTGCGACTCTCCGGGATGAGGTTTTGAAGGCTCGTGTACTCCACAGGCCTGATGTACCTCTCCCGCGAGCCCCCCAGCTGCACCTTCTAGTTCATTTTGGGGAACATTGCCCTCTCTTATTTCACCACAAATTACGTGTTGACCCAGAAATCTTTGACGACATCCTTGACCTAATCTCGGACCATCCTATTTTTCACAACAACTCCAACAACTCCCAGCTTCCCATTGCTATTCAACTTGCCATTTTTCTTAACTGTGCTGGCCACTATGGCAACTCCATCTCCCTAGTGGATGTTTCTCAATGGGCAGGTGTTAGTGTCAGCTCGGTTGTTAATTGCACTAATCGTGTAATGGTCACATTGCTTGACCAGCATGATGCTTTCATGGGCTTCCCTCCTCATGATTCACGGGATTTCCAGCTTGCTCGTATGTATAGTGCAAAGGCTAGCACTTGCCCTGAATGGCAGAATGGGGTCCTAGCTGTTGACGGGACAACAGTTGATTTGTATGCCACTCCAGGTTTTTTTCACCAGGCTTTTTATGATAGGAAATCAAAGTACTCCCTTGGCTGTCAAGTAAGTTTTTTATTTATTTTTCTATGGTTAAAAAATTAAAATAAATTCAAGGCAGTCATTATGCCCCACAATCTTCTCATAGTCAATTATGCTCTTGGTCACCCTGGTAGTGTCCATGATGCATATGCTTTTAGATCCACCCATATCTATCAGGAGCATGACACGCTTCTGCCACCTGGTCACTGGGTCTGGGCAAACAGTGCTTATCCACTAAGCACTTGGTGTGTTACCCCTTTCAAGAAGCCCCGCAATGGATGCCTGACAGCAAATCAGAGGACATTTAATTTTCATCTTTCTTCAGTTTGTACATTTTTTCCTGATTTTTCCTGATTTTTCTAAATTTACAATTTATTTAGGTCTGTGTCCATGTTGAACACGCATTTGCTGCATTGAAAGGGCGATTTCAATCCCTTCGGGATCTCCGACAGAACATCAATTCGGCTGATGACTTGCGGGCAGCTGTCCATTGGATTCAGTGTTGTCTCATTCTTCACAACATGATCATACACTTTGAAGAAAATTGAGGTCTTAAAGGAACCGGCAGTTCAGTTAAATGGGCCCGTCAAGAGGACAACAATCCAACTCCAGGAGCAGGTGAAGGACCTGATGGTAATGGACAAGTGGGTGATAGATTATACAAGGGGACTCCAGGTCATGCACACCGTGAATGGTTGAAGGATCTCTTATTTGACAGTCCCCACACAAGAGCCCAATGAAGGGAAGACTGGGAATAGCTACAGACTCAATTGACAAGCAAGTATACAAGAACACAGTGTATAGTACAAGTAACAAAGAGAACAAGTAACATATGTGAAGTACAAAGAGTAGCATGAAAGTAACATAAAACTCAAGGCCCAGAACCACTACTAGTGAGACGAGCATACTCGATCTTGAGGCGCAATGTCGCTGCCTCCTCTGCATGTGCATGTGCCAACGCGTCATGCATCTTCACCTCCACTTCATGAAGGCGTATCTCCGAGTCTTTGGCCTCCAGACCGCATTGGTGTGCAGTGGCGGCTTCAGCATACTCATCCGTGCATTCGGTCTTGATGAATTTATGTTCGTTCACTTGACGAGCGAGGTTATATTTGGCCATGTAGCGTTCGTTCCGAAGTTCCTCCCGGGTGATCATGTCCAATTGTGCATTGTCGATTTCGTCAGTGAGCCTGTCAATCTGACTCTTGATGTCCGACCACAGTTTTTTGACCTGTCTTGATTTCCCCGCAGATGAGGAATTGGCAGGGGAAGTCATGGACATTGATGCAGGTGCCGACGATGTTGACGCCACCGACGCTGGTTTTGATCTCGAAGACCCCAAAGAACGGTGAGAGGTCACTTTGAGTGACCCCGTACTGGTGCATTGAACTGGAGCAGAGCTGCTGAAAGCAGCACGGGGATGCAGGCGGTAGGGCGAATTTACTCTGAGGTGGGGGGTAATAGGAGGTGAAGGGGACGAGGGAGGGAGTGGCTGTTTTGACAAAGCGCATCTGGAATCCGGCGGGCTATCAAGAATAGTGACGTTAGGGTCATTGCAATAATCACGCATCACGGGGGGAGGAGGGTATGGTATGTCCTCGAAAGAAAAGTCCATGGCCTTGTCATCACGACGGCTAACATCAGCATCGTCGAGAGGCGAATTGGGAGCACTGTGAGAGTGCATAGGTGGCATAGCGGAATAGGGGCGCTGGCTATATTGAGGGCGCTCAGCGCCAGTAGTGTAGTTGTGTGGAGGGACATGGTATTGGCCGCCGTAGTGATGAGAATATTGTTGGGTACTGGAGGGAGGAGGGTAAGACTGAGTGTCTGAAGCAGGAGGATAAGACTGGGCGCCAGAAGCAGGAAGATAAGACTGGGCACCAGAAGCAGGAGGATAGGACTGGGCGCCAGAGGCAGGAGAATAAGACTCAGCGCCAAAAGCAGGAGAATAAGACTGAGCGCCGGAAGCGGGAGAATAAGACTGAGTGCTGGAAGCAGGAGGATAAGATTGAGTACCAGAATTAGGAGGATAAGATTGAGCACCAGAGGTAGGGGAATGAGCGCTGGCAGTTTGAGGGTGGGTGCCAAATTGGGCGCTCCCAGAGTGCATACTCTCAGAATACGAGGTGCCCACTGTACGCGAAATAGAAAAATAGTTGGCGGCATGGTCTACTCCTGGGCGTGATGAGACCGTCTTGAGAGAGATAGCAGGATTCCCCCCCATGATGCTCACAAGGTCGTCGTACCAGGGAAAGTCCTTGAAAATTTGCGCTGTGAATTGAATCAGTCAGACTATATGATAAATACAAAAAAATATGTACCGTGCAGATTCTCAGCAGAATCCTCATCCTGTGGCATGATGCCAGCGCTGGTTGCATGGAGTTTGTCATAGCACTTGTGATACTTTTTTCTAAGGCTTTGAGACAAATATTAGCACATTATAATGAGGACAACCAGTAAAACATACTAGTTAATGTGATTGTTCGTCAAATCTCAAAATTTTTCCGGTGCAGCTTTATAATAGTCTGTGTAATCGTCGTCGTTCTCAAAGACGTACTTAGCGATGACAGCGCATATAGAGACCTTGTCTTTGCCAGAGGGACGGTCACCCTCTGTGTGAGAGTTCTTCAAGTCTGAGTAGAAAAGGACATGGCAGTCAGCCGAATGATCAATGAGGTGGTCAATAACTTTTTGGGTGCGGGAGGGGGCTGATAACCAGTGGATCTGAATTCTCACCAGGTCTGAGCCACTACCTGCAGTAGGACTTCGTGCACGTCGAGACTTCCCACCTCTTCCCCGAGTAACAGGGCCCTGCATCATGTCTATGGTCCTTTGGCTCCTCCGGCTCCTCTGAGAAGGCTTGTCTAAGGCTTGCAGTCACGCAGAGCGATGACGAGGTAATGGTCGAAGGGGAGGCATAATTTTCGAAGTCCGACGGGATGCCGAACTCTGCCGCATGGCTGGTACATGTTGAGCCGTGTTTCCTGTAAACTTTACCGAGCCTTACCGAGCCTTACCGAAGTTTACGAAAGCTACTCTGAGTACCATTAATGCCAAACGTTCAATATAAATCTGATTTTGACTGTTAAAGATGTATGACGTATGAGCGGTTTGATTTTATGTAAATAAGCGCCCATGAAAAGCTTTTCATCAAACTCCGAGTTGAAAAGCTCAAGCTTTGAACTACGACTTTCGGATGCGCCGTCTTCACTTGCATGCGCGCTCCATTGCTATCGGTGGACTCACTTGCAGAAAACGAGCATTTGGTGTTTCTGCGAGTGTTTTAAATGCCAACTCGGACGCAGACTCAAATCGAAGCCAGAGCCAGAGCCAGGACCAGAGTCAAAGCGTGGACTTGGGAAAGGATGATAGCCGAAGCAGAGAGACTGTGAATGATGAACAGGCAAAACAGGGTGGGCATGGAGACATTGCTGAGAAACTGTCGCGCTCTCTGCGTAGCCAGCGTGACCCCTCGCGCAACCACGCAAATAGCTCATGCACCACAGAAGAGCACACTGATGCTAAAACCACCAGCTCTTCTTTCAATCTTCCCCCCTTGATTCAGGAGATCACACAAAAAATCGATAGTACCGTGGAGGAGACGATCAATTCGTGTATTCGAAACCCTCAGCATGTCATTCCGCCGGCAGGTGTTTCGAAGAGAAGAAAAAAGGAAAAGCAGCCAAGAAAAAAGAAGGCGTCGGGTAAAGGTGGTGCTGGCGCACGACCTGCTGTAGAATCAGCGCGTGCTTCCATCGCAGGGTTCGACGCAAAGCGTGCAGGGGTGCTCCAGCTACTGTTGGAAGGTTCTGGGGAAACCAATCGTTTGGCGAAGGATGGTTGGACGACAGGGTGGGGCGAGGACGGTGCGTTTTCCATGAAATCACTGTTAGTTTTGTTTTTCATTCAGTTCTGGTCTATCATGCGAAGCGCTTCGACCGGGGGAGAATGAGAATTATGGATTGCAGGGGTCATTCAGTGGCGATGGACAACAAAGTGGGATCAAGTCCCCGGGACGTGGGCAACCTCCGCATATACGCCATCCCCTACCTTATACCCGCCGCGTAGAAGGTCTCTTCGACGACGCGCGGGATCTGGATGCTGCTTCGTCAAGCGGACCGAGCTCTATCAATAACATACTGGAAGGTTCGTGTTATTTAGCAACATGCACAAGGTTTTGAAGGTGATTCTAATGTTTGCATCCGCAGATATTGACCCACCCTCGGAACACAAGCCTATTGCGCGGCTTGCGCATGGGCTTGATAGGGTGTTATTTAAGTGCGTCTTTCTGCCCTGTGAATTCTCCATGCCATGTCAACTCTATTTCCTAGCCCCGGCGTCCATTGGCTCCAAGATCCACGCTCACGTGTATATAATTTCACGCCTTGGCTTGAACGCATACCGAAAGTCACAGATTTCGCGTTCGAGCGTGTCACTGGGTTCATACGGAGTTCTCAGGATGATGTACGTTCGATCCCTGCTTTTTCTATCTACAAAATCCTAGAACACTCACTCTATAGGACCTTCATACCCTCGCCAAGATCCACTCTCGACCATACGTTGGTTCCACTTCCTCCCTCACCGGTCTGCTCAGCCATATTTACTTCCTCATCTCTGGTGGGAAGGAAGTAGATACGAGTGTTTTGAGCGACGCTTTCGCGCATGAGGTGGGTGATTGTTTACGGTGCCTGAAACCGATTTTTTGGGCGTGGATTTTATCATTTTCTTCCAAATCCGTGTGTTGCGTAGCGCGGTTAGCTCTTGTCATGCGACGTATGCTCTTTTGCCTTCACGCGTGGTCTATACTAGCTTCTTAATCATTACATCTGACTACACGTTCCTGGACGCATCTATATACCCTCCCATTCTGCTTACACACATTTTCCAATACTTGCTGACATATCTATTCACAGCCAACGAACTTTACCCCGGGCCAGCGCATGCCCGTATCAATCGTGTTACGATACAAAGACGGTGTATGGGCAGTAGACTCTGGCAAAGATGGCGATGATGACAGCGAGAAGAATGTATTAACTTGGATGGTGAGTCGCACAGGCGCATTTGGTTCTGTTCCTTCTCACCTTTCATCCGTGATATGCGAGTTGTGAATTTTTATCTGCGTATCATATAACTAATGCCTGCGTTCGCATCACAGGGCACTCTCCTGGAAAAATTCCTGACAGTTCCGGAACCTGAGTTCAAGACTCTCCTGCGTTCCTCGCCCGCCCCAGCAGAAGGTGAGGAGGATAAAAGGAGGGAGGCATATCGGTATGCCAAGGTACGTTTTGCTCCTACGCTTTTTCGCGCGTTGGATTTCTGACTACGTCTGTGTTATATGATATGGTTGACTTGCTGACTGATATTATGGGATCAGAGCAACCGCTTTTTGATGCGTTCCCAACTCGATTGCGTCGACCCGCGCTTACCAGGAACAGGCGTTTTTGATGTCAAGACCCGTGCTGCGGTGCCAATCCGACTGGATTTGCTGAATTTCGAGGCGCGTACTTTTTTGTTTGGGTCTGATTGCCATCCATTATTGTGATTCTATTGGGACACATCATTTATGCATCGCCAACGGCTCGGTGTCTTCGCATCCATACTCTGAACTGGGACTATGGTTAACGGATTTCGTTGAATGTAGGAGAACTCAGGTTACCTCATTCGCACGCTTCATGGACCACTGGAGAGCTTCGAGAAAGAATATTACGATTTGATCAGAAGTGCATTTCTGAAGTACAGGTGTGTTGGCGCTCCACACTTTTTGCTTCCTCTCGTCTTGACCTGACACCATCCCATACCAGCTTCCAAGCTCGTATCGGCAACATGGATGGCGTATTTGTTGCTTACCATAACACGGCCCGCGTTTTCGGGTTCCAATACGTCTCGCTCGAGGAGATGGACGCACGCTTGTTTGGACAAGATGTGAAACCTGCTGGTGTTGTTAACGGCGATAGTGCGCCTACCAGGGGCGCGCGCATATTCGAGAAGTGTGTGAAGGTGCTAGAAATGGTGATGGATGAGATTGTTGGAGTGTTTGGGGAGAGGGTGAGTCCGCTTCTTTGTTTTCTCCAACTTTTTGTTGACTGGTGTGATCGTGGTTAGAGCGTGAAATGCACTTTCGAGACACGGGAGCGCTCGCCAAAGATGAATATATGGGTAGAGCCTGTCGAGTGGGATGCAGAGAAAGAAGGCAAGGGAAAGAACCTAGTAGAGATGAAGGAGGCAGAGGAGGAAACGAAGGTTGCGGAACAAGGGAAAGACGGCGAGAAGGAGAACCGAGTGAAGATAGAGGAGCCTCCAATCGTTCAGATCGACGTAGAGGTGCAGAACTTTGTCGCTGGCCAGCCTGTACGGGGCTCAAGAGCGATTGATGTCGCACCTGACGAGAACTGTGCGTCGTCACATTTCTTCCAATTTCGTCATTATGCGTATTAATATTTTCGGTGTTCCAGGGATTCTCCATTGGACCATCTCGCATAGCTCGCTGGAAGCCTCCAGAATTCGGGCCAACCTCGCATCTGCGAAAGACAGGCAGTTCCGTGCATGGAATTTCCCAGCAAATATCAGCCGACCGGAGGAGATGGAGGCATGGTGGAATGCGCTGGATTTTGGCAAACGGAAGAATGCTGCTTCCCCTTCAGACGAGGGTGAGGAAGTAGCAGTAGGCAAGCTACACGATGTGGTGGAGGGTGACGAGAGCCCTGTCGTAATGCTCGAGGAGAACGGTTTGATAGAGGAGGAAAGACCTGAAGCCAACGAGAATGGCGCGCCGCCGTTCAATCCCAGGCTCTTCCGACCGGCGTCGACGAATATTGAGGCATTGCGCCAGTTATCAAGAGACGGGAGGGAGGAGACTTTGAGGACAGAGGCTGAGGAAGAGGCCATGGGAAGGGAGAAAATCGTTTGGGGTCTTCTGGAGAATGGAAGTGTTGCGAACAGTGAAACCAAGGAAGTGCCTGAGGATGGCAGCTCAGCATCTACCGTTACTCAGGCTTCAGAAATGGGGACAGTCGACGCGGTGGCACACACTAGCGAGGAGAAGAAGTGAAAACCGAATCTTTCTCATATCACAGCGCGCTGTCGGCGACCTTACTTTCCTTTAACAGTCCACGACGCGGTGTCCAGTGCACTGCAAGTGGACAAACCAGTATACCTCCAACTAATCATTGCATTATCATTCAGTATGTGCACGCTATATTTTTGTGCGATTTATGTTTAGGTGGATATCGCACGTACAATGCATGATAGCATATGCCACACTACATGGGTAATAATGAACAAAACACCTCTCTGCGTTCTGGATAGGTGCTCGCCATTGCGGTCCAAGTTGGAAAGAGAGCGGTCATCATCCTACGTGTTGCGCATTTTAGGACAATGTGAGGGATGGAAGAGCGCTCTATAGACTGTGACAAGTCTAACAATCAGGCAATCGTCCCTTCCTAGTAGCACGAAAACCTGATCTGAGTATCCCACACAAAGGAACAGACGATTGGTCCAACAGGCAACATATGTGGGTTAGGTGCTCCAACACTGAAATATTTGGCATGGTTGTGAGCAGGAAAATGAAAGGCTGGATTAAGAAGGAAATACGCACTTGGCCCACAATGCGCAGTTATCATGAAGAAAGAGCTTGTTAAGACGTGGTAGATCGGCGCTCATATGATCATACTATGTCCATTATAATTGGGATAATTGCGGCCAGCGTCTTGGTAACCTGAAGGACTCAAATGAGCTAGGCATCCGAGTCAACGTCGGGCCCAAGAAGACTCATTCAAACACATTCACATAATTAGTGAAGATGTCGGCCATCATGATGGCTTCCAGCTCAACACGCCCTTTGCAGCAACGACTCCAAATTGATTCCGAAACGTAACTCTGCTGCTGAACTTCTCCATGAGCCTTTTGCCCAGTCGAGCAAACGCGCGCGCGCTATCTCGAATTCCTCGCGTGCCAAACTCTCCGAGACAGACCAGACTGAATTGCAGTTGTCCTGTTGTCTCGCCCCTGTTCCAATTTCCTTACTAATGCTTGTTTTCTTTAGGGGCTTTCTTGCCTTCCGTCGTTGTTCCCCTCATCACATGGCCGCGTCCTCGTCTTCTGCTGTCTTCGCCGTTGGCTTTGGTCCCTCCTGTCTTGTTGGTCACAATGGATCAGCAACTTGCAGGCGATGCTGTGTCCGTCGTATCTAAGCCTGCTTCGCATGAACCAGTTTCGCGTTGACCTCTATTGATATTTCCGTCCAGTTGCCCGGGTCTTGCTGCGACAATCGAAAGTATGTTCTGCCCCGCATCAACACAAAACAGGAGCGCACGCAAACTACACATATCAGAATGATATGGCTCGGTCTGCCACTTTCAATTCTCCCACCTTTAGCTTTCGAATCATCCTCGGTCGCTTTGGAAGAGCCGACGACCGAAGGAGTGTTCATCGATGAGACTTCAGCGAGGCTGAGGAGGTTAAATCATCTGCCTGACCGTCAGACTCACTGTCCTTAGCCTGCGTGCATTCTTCTGGCCCTCCAGCCCCATCAATGTTTCATTTGGCGGTGAATCCCCACAGTTTTGGTTAGTGTGTCGAGAATCTAGGTTAGCACGTACACATCTCAGGGATATACCTTATATTTCTGAGACGATCCGCATGAGGCGTGAAGGTGAGGACAGACTATCACATATAAAAAGGAGGTTTCGGCGCAATGACTGGGCCTAGTTAAGATGGAGCTCTGAGGATCTATACAGTTGTCAGCAGGTTTCGAACCGACTGCAAGAGAAACAGATTTTGATTCTGTTGTGGTAACCACTTGATTAAGACCAGTCACAAGATGAGCCTCCGAGGAATCCATCCATGAGTGAATGTCAAAGCGTGTTCCGATAGAAAAAAACCTTGTGGTCGGCGACAGCAGGTTTCGAGCTTGCGCAAGTCCGACAGAAACATATTTCGATTCTGTTGTAGTAACCACTTTGGCCAGGCGAAGTTGAAATGAGCCTCCGAGGAAATGTCCATCAGTGAATCTTCAAGGCGTGTTCTGAGAAAACCTCATCGGCAGGTTTTGAACCTGCACTGATACAGTCCAAGAGACAGATTTCGATTCTGTTAGAGTAACCACTTTAGCCAAGGCGAATTTGAGATGAACTTCTTGGCTTGCTCATGACATGCAGCTACACAGTCGTGGATACACCTGTCGAACGCTTCTTCTCAGATATGTGTAGCACTCGGTCTCTGCAGCGCTGCAATCTCACAACAGACACGATTCAAAAGCACTAGCAAAATTTCGAGCAAATTTGCATTACCATAGTTATTGGTCATCAGAATGCCGTGGCTATATTAATGGCAGGCCAATTCATCAACGTTATGCGCACATGCACACCAGCACCTGGCAGGCATCAACATTGATGTAGCTGCTGGATGATGGAAATGAACCTCACACGACAACAGACAGTGGGATGTGGACATTCTAATTAATGGTGTTTCCTAGTGATATACTGTCGTATTACAGCCCTGCAGCGCTTTGATAGTTTTGCCAAGTGGCAGAAGTGGCGGTTCTGCCACTTCTGCCGGTTGTGCCGGCACAATTGCCCGCAAGTAGTTCTGCCCCCAGCACTGGTCTTGAGGCGGGAATAAATATCCGTGTCCATCATGCCGATTTTGGCGATACAAGTGCTAAAATTTAAAAGGTGTATATCTACTAAACACGAACACCATGCTGTTACAACCACCAACATCCCCACTCCGAGTCGCTCAAACCCATCTCTCGAATATGACTGGAATCTCAAACGATCCTAGTTGGTGGTTGATAATCAATTTCAATAAGTTCTTAAGCTATTGGTTAGGTTTGTAGTATCAGTTGGTGACGTCTCGATCTAACATTGACCTGTGATTTCGCAGTTGCTGCTGGCGTTGTAGTAGTATACGATTGGGGTGAGCAGGACAGTGTTCGAAAACCACTGATATTCTCATAATATTCCCAGTGCTAACACTTGGACGAGAGGTAGGTCGGTGATATTTCCAGAGCAGCCAACTCGCTAAGAATGATGTTATAGATTGAACTGATCTGGGTAAGTGAGAGAACCAGAAGAAAAACAGGATACAATGAATTTGGCACAGAGGCAACGCTGGTCTCTCATGACTGTGCTGTACCTGGTTGTTCGTACTTCATGTTTTACTATAGCGTGGCTGACAGTTGTGCTGACTCCAAAATGTTGTAGGTACGCTATATTGGAATATAAGGCAATACCATAAACTACGCAATAAATTGGACAAATGTGGTCATACCTGCCATGCTGGGCGGTGAGCTGCAAAACCTCGGTGATATTGACTCAACTGAACCATGATGCAAGTCATCATGATTGCTCGGTTACATGCCATGTACCAGAGATCTAGAATCATTCTTATCTTTCTTGTTATTATCTTCCTGGCCGTTAACGTTACCTGCGGAGTAACCAAGGCAATATCTCTCAAGCATACTGTAGGGGGTAAGCTTTACTTTTATTGACTTGAAGAACACAGCTCATTGGACAAATACCAGAGGAGCTGATACTCTTTGGCATTCATATGTGCGATTATAGATATGAGGAGGATGTCCAGCTTCTGTTTTCGATGGGTTGGATGCTCGACACTATCTGGGAGGTCCTCGCACTATGTCTTTCAGTCTGGATTGCTGTTAAACACTTCCGTGACCTGCGACGACTCGCCCCATCGACAGGATCGACTATCAGGGACTGTTTCAGAGTGCTGATAAAATCCCACGTGCTATATTTTGCAAGGTCAGCTTATAATGTGAATGTAGTAATCCTTTTCTGCTAAAGTTCACTTGCTAGCTTTGTTTGTGTCTCTTTACTCGCATTTGATCGGGTTTCTCCAGAGCTCATGGTGCGCCGACGTGTCGTTGACTTCTGCTTCTAACCACTGCTCATCATTTCTGTAGAATTCAAATTCTACGGCAGTTCAGATACCCAATGGTGCTTTTCAAACTTTAATGGCCGTGCAGATGTTTGTGCTGGGGCCACGCCTGATCCTTAGCGTTCGAGAATGTCACGCCAAGCTCGTGGCCAACTCCGACGCAGAAACTAGCATGGTTTCGATTGTCTTCCAGGAGCGTGTACATGTATCAACCAGTAGTACTGTGTAGGGAAATGCTTGCCGAGTGTTATACATGGTGGAGATATTTGGTCGAGGATCCGTCGTAGTATTGATTTAAGTTATGGTGTTTCAAAGTATATTTAAAATGAGGCTTATGTAGACAAACTCATTTCTTGTTGTATCACTACTGGAAGCCAGTGAACCGCCCGCCCACACTTGCACCAAATAGCAAGCTGAATTATCCGGAACATCTAACAACCAACCCAGTCCTTGATGCACAGACAGCTGATTCCACGTGTTTGCGGAGTTCCGCTGTCTGAGCACAAAGACGATGAAGAAGTGACCGTGGAGCACGAAGCCCAAATGCCTGCAACTTATTGGTGCTCAGAGGTGTCTTCATTTATACAGGCCATGGAGAAGAACGAATGAATCGCGTGGAATTGTGGTTCGCCTGTATGCCTATATTGCAAATGAGCATGGCAAGGAGATAGGGTGTGCGGAACGGGCAGTAGAGAATTAGAGGATCTGAGCTAACTATTAATGACATCGACCGCGATATTCTGAAATCGCATCCATATGTACATTGATCGGACCCGCGCCATCGTAATGTTTCACCCAAGCGACTGCAAATTGTGCGTCGGGTTCGTGTCCTTGCAATGATATGTTGGAGCCCATCTACATATATCCACCATCTGGACCGAACGAATGGAAAGCGAGGAAGCTGGAAAGTAGAAGTAGGGTGTCTGAGCTGAGACAGCTGATAGCCCAAGGGTTCCGCAGCATAATCAGACTCGGACTCTTCACATAGTACAGTAACTTATACCCGTATTAGACGGACAGCTGAAGGTGACAATGTACCAATAGAGGCGGGCCAGCCCATGTGGGCCCATGGCAATAAGTGTACCATGATAGACGAGTGGGCCGGTGTGTGGTGTGTACCTGTTTGAAACGGATGGGCCGGTGGTATATCATGTAGATGGTAGTATAGGAATGTACTATATAGGATATCTATGCATATACATGATAGACGAGTGGGCCGGTGGGTGGTGTGTACCTGTTCCAAACGGATGGGCCGGTGGTATATAATGTAGATGGTTGTATAGAAATGTACTATATAGGATATCTATGTATATAAATGAATTCAGTGTGCAATGGAGACGAGTGGGCCGGCTGAATGGTGTGCAATGTAAACGAGTGGGCCAAGGGAGATGGGTGTGATGCGGACGGGTGGGCTGATGGTACAAGGTGCAATGGAGACGAGTGGGCCGAGGGATTGGGTGCAATATATGTGGGTAAGGGTATCCAGTACATGCATTGTATACCAACCGGAGACGAGTGGGCCAAGGGATGGGGTGAAATACGAGGCAGGTAAATGCATCCGGTACATGCAGAATGTACTAACCGGAGACAAATGGGTCGAGGGATGGGGTGGGATATGAGGTGGGTAAATGCATCCGGTACATGCAGAATGTATTAACCGGAGACGAATGGGCCAAGGGATGGGGTGGGATATGAGGTGGGTAATGGCATGTGGTGCATACAGAGCATACCAACCGGAGATGAGTGGGCCGAGGGATGGGGTGAAATACGAGGCAGGTAAATGCATCCGGTACATGTAGAGTGTACTAACCGGAGATGAGTGGGCCGAGGGATTGGGTGCAATATATGTGGGTAAGGGTATCCGGTACATGTATAGTATACTAACCGGAGACGAGTGGGCCGAGAGGTGGGTTTCGGGTGTCAGTGCAGGGGCAGGTTTATGACATGTCGAACTTCATCCACAGTGACCATAGCGATATACTCAGAGCACACTGGCAACAACAACTGACGAGTTTCAGTGCAGGGGCAGGGGGCAGGTTTATGACATGTCGAACTTCATCCACGGTGACCATAGCGATATACTCAGAGCACACTGGCAACAACAACTGACGAGTTTCAGTGCAGGGGCAGGTTTATGACATGTCGAACTTCATCCACGGTGACCATATAGCGATATACATGGTATTGCTGGGCTGTACATCGCCTTGGTGTTTCACTTGTTACCTCACCCTCGAACATCTCACACTCTTTGGATTGATATCTAGACTTGGCTACCCTCCAGTACTGTGGCATCTCTCGTGTATTCCTACCTGCCCTCGGGGTGGGACATGTATGGGTAGCACGATACCTTATCTGGTGCAGTGTATTCTAACCGGCAATGCCCATCCGGTCCGTCTGATATACACATCCGGGTCTATACTCACACGGTCCGTCCATGATACATATCCGGTACGGCTCAATTATGCACCCAGCACATGCGGAAACCATCTCGATACGATAACCGAGTATGCCAGATATATATTTGAATGAATACATAGAGTTCCTACATATTTACACGGTCATATTTTGCATACTCTGTGCTCGGAGTCCCAACAAAATTGTGGATGCTGTCTCGCATGTACCACGCAGTAACAATCCGGTTGCCCTCTTCCACATTCATGTAATGTCTCACCAGTCGACACGATGAAGCCAGCATCGAGCCAGAGTCGTATAGAAACTTGATCCCAAGATTCATAAAGTCCATGACGACCGGGTGATACATACCGGCAGTCGTCATTATATCAAATGCTGCTGGTCGACATTTGGGATCTCTATGAGGGGGCGACCGGCGATTGCATATGATGGATACCACATTAAAGACAGATGTCCAGCGTTGAAGATGATAGTGCATCTCGTCTAATTCATATCTGGCAGCCCATTTACCAAGCCTGACTTGAGTTTCCATTCCGGCCCAATACAGATCAGGGTGCATGACGCGAAGTGCAGCAGAGACGATGATACCGGACCTTTGAAGGGATGTCGTAATGTTGCGACCGGCATCACCTTTCAGTGCCACTGATACCTCTGGCGAGAAGCCATCTTCCGGGTCAAGATTCGGAAAGCCGTGTTTCTACAATACTTCATACAAGAGATTTCAATGCATGACAACCGGACGCACCTCTCTTCCTTGCTGAAACCATGCAGGGGATATATTGATACAACCGGGGGTGACCATCCCATCAGGACTTGCATGGAAGTTTGACCGGTGGGTCCTCCATTGAGCGATCTTGCTTGTTGTGATGCTATGCTTCAACAAACCACTCATGGAATGTGTGGCACCATGAATATCTTTCTGTGTCACACATCCGGGTAAGATAAAATTACATGGAGATGGGCAAAAAAACAGACCATTATCATAGTGGTCAGTGCTCCAGGCAAATACCAGACAATGATTCTACCGCCGGAATCAATGACAACGGATGGGGTTGTCAAGAAACGCTCCTCTTCAGGGGGGAATCTGTTGAAAAGATTCTCCTCTCGTGTCTCACTTCGGCCGGATTCATCTTTGTCCAGGGCATCATTGTATCTAACCATGTCAATTTTAAGATGAACTGTGTCTGCCGGTCAGTTGACCAGAACAGATAAATGAGCTGGAATACCTACCGGCATTAGAATGAGCAGTAGCCATCACATTGGCGAGCTGCTCCAAAGCAATGCAAGTGTCGATATCCAAGAGTCCAAGGTTCATATCCTTTACCGGTCGGTGAAGAATTGTAGACATGAAAATCTCATGTACCAATTCACCGGCAAGGTATGTCTGGTACAAGGCCCAGTCAAGTGGAATTGTAACCATGGCTTGCCGATTCAATCAAGTGACAGGAAAGCACCACTGATATATCAATTGGAGAAAATAGCTCCACTTTCACACGACCCCTGATTGCATGGACAGACTTTATTTACATGCTGGTTTGTATAAGAGATTGGCCGGATACCAGCAGACATTAGGGTGTGCTTTAACTGTAACTACATGGAGGCACTGTCATCTGTATTTAACCTGTCAATGAGTGCTTGTGAGGATGATATAGCTCGGGTGATTTCATCAATCGGCCCAACCAATCCGGTCAACCGATCACTGGAACGCCTAAGATTCATCATCCTTATCTGCAACATGTCCAGCAACTCTCTCCCAATTTGTGTCCGGTGGCACAGACCAATAGTCTCCGGCAGATTATCCGGACCCTGCACAATATATGGGAGAAGGCCGGTCCTGACATGATCAGGCTGTCATGTATGGTGTTAGTATCCAGTGTTAAGAAGATCATATCGACCTGACTGACCAGGTGTGAAAAGTGCCATGCAACCAAATCCATAACATCTTGGACAGATGACTTGGGCAACATATCCGAAACCCTGCAACAACCAAGTGATTCCCTCCACCAGTCATTGAAGTAGTCTGGCATATGAGCAATATCATAGTCATCTGATTTGTTTGAATCAGCAGATAGACGCAATGCCCGGATATCCTGCAAAATGGCATGAACATCCGGTCGCCGGTCCACCAAAGTGTGTGCAGTCATGGTTGAGAGCACATCCTTGAGAAGTTGAGGAATAGTGGCGGACAACCGGGTGATAAAACATATGTTGATGAAAGGCGTCACAAAGGTCTATTATGACAGAGAAAAAGATGAGGGCATGGGAGTATCAGCATGACCAGCCACCCACCTCCATCTCCCATTTCATCAGGGTGTAGAAAGCCTCTGCATAACCAGGCAGCGCTGGGGCAAAACTCTTGTCAACATGCAGGCGCATGGCCAGCATCCGGGAATTGGCATAAAACAGTGCACGAGAGATATCTGCAGCTGTGATTTGATGGCCCTTGGCGGCAATGATTAGTTGGTCAGAGGGGATGAGAGTCGCAGTATTGTTCATGGAGATAAATGTGAGGCTGTAGTATGACCAACACCTTCGGATTATTCAAGTGTATATTACATAATAGGTATTATCAACCGGTGACCTCGATTATGTAACTAACCGGTGCCAACAACCACCTCAACCGGTACCGGTACTTGTAGCTGAACAATCAGTTTGCGAAAAGAATCCTCTGCATGTGACGCCAGTTGGTCATATATGTGAGATTGTCGGGCAGCATAACATGTATGTCCGGTGAGCCCTGCAGATGTTGCATTGTGCATGTGACTGAGCCATTGCTTGGCTCTATGTTTAAAGAAATTAATTGACCACTGCATTTCATGTTTGACAATTGTAACCTCCTCACTCCAGCGGTCGCGCAGTGCTTTCGTCCGGAGCCAATTTACCCGGTAAACTATGATTAGAGCACATGAGACCGGACAATCGGGGGTAACCAGAAGCACCGGACACTCACATTCGGTCATCCAGTCATTTCCAGATGTGTCTCCTTGAACATCCAGGGACCAAAACCATGAAAGAGTGGTATCCCTCTGACCACGTGCATTTGGATCAGCCACCACAGAGCTGGCTTTCAAGTCTTCTTTCTTCAAAGGAAGATATTTCTTCAAGAGGTGGTGGTCAGGGAGCTTTGCCAGCTGCGACCGGCATTTCGAATATATACTAGCATTGAGATTGACTGCTGTTTCCACTGAGCGAACTTGAGTCCATGCCCTTGTAGATGAAGCCTGTGACTTGGCTGACCGGACAGTATTGCGGAATATAACAGCTTTATCGCCTAAATGCACTCTAATGGCATGGAGTGCGTCATTGGCCTGGCCTTCTCGTAGGGCAATTTCTTCTTTCATGAGATTGGTGAGACCTAACTCCCTGCACCTCACCTCACCAATGTTGGATGGCAGAGGTATGACAGTGAGCTCCGGTTGAAATATGGAAGCATCGTGAATGTCTGGACCGGGATTTTGATCTTCGTCGATATCAGAGTAATCTTCATAATTATCATCGAGTGAATTGCGAACAATCACCGGAAAATCCGGGTCATTGACATCGACATCAACTCCAAGATAAGTAGGTGCCATCTCCAGAAACCTCGTAATCTGAGTGTGAAGCTTATCCCGGCATCGTGCCACTTTCAACAATTGCATATCTGTTGGGTACATTCGTAACCTTTTCACATCCCTGGAGAGAGATATTTGGGATTCCTCTATAGTGAGACCGGTTGCGAGCCAAGTGGCAGCTCCTCGTCGACCAGGGGGGTTGATGACCGGATGGTCAGGATGATTTTGAGCCTGCAACAGGCGCAACTCCTGCTGTTTTCTTGTCGGAGCTGCACGACCATGTGATCAGATCTGCCGGACAACCAATGAAAGTAGACACTTGCCCCTTTCCAACCGGACCTCATAGATGTCCATAGCTGCAGGATCCTCCGCTCTGTTTGCATGAGCGAGTGCCTCCTCTTCCTTCCATAGAATGACCATGTCAGGCTGGGCTGTCTCAGTGAGATTATCAAACGCAAGTTTGCTCTCTGCAGCACCCTTGATAGCCTCTTTCAATTTTCTGGACAGAAATGTAGCTACCGGACGTGCCAGCCGGACATGTATTATATGAGTAAGACAATTATGTGCATCCGGAGGTTAACGACTTACTCATACGAATCATTTTCATGAAGTTGCAATCATTCATCTGATAATCCAATACCTCCTTGCGATGGGGAGTTCCCATGCCCCTGGCGGATGGAGAGATTATATTCAAAGGCGCCCAGAGGGTCTCCATGATCTCTCCATCTATCCTGCCAGTCCCTTGGATGAAATTTGATGCATACCGGACAAAGCAGCTGTCTTGATGTCCATGCACATGCCACAAACCTATTCCGGGAATGATATTCATACCGATGGGGATGGAAAGGTACATGCTAGAAGCGATCCGGTCCTTCAAATACTTGTTATACTGACAATTTATGTCATAGAATGTTATGGCGCGAGAGATTCCGTCGGTCTTATAATTGAGCGCTTGACTTAATGCATAGTCCATGTTCATCTGCCTGATCATTCCGAGTAAGAGTTGTAAGATCAGCCATTGATGTGACCGGATGCAATATGTACCAACCTTTCGCCTTTCTGAAAGTCCACCATGGAATGTGGGACAAAACATCCATGCCGTGCACATGCACATCCTCCTATACCGGTGGCCTCCAGCCTTTGTCATGAGGCGTTTGCTTGGTTTACTGCTCGGTGATTATTGCAATCTGACCTTTGGATATGATCGCGAGCAATGGCTAAATGGCTCTTGTATCTTTTATCGGAGACCATGAATCCCAAACCATCCATCAATGATACTTCGTCGGATGGATTCACCGGATGCATGTGCTCAGCTTTGAAATTTCCATCCATGACCAAATATCTAGTCATGAGCCAGGAAGGTGTATCGTCTGACTGGGCAACTGTACCGGTAGACAGGTCCAAGTTGATACCCGGTTGCGGACATGCCGGGCAAAATAGGGCGAGATCGCCGTCCTTCGGCTGGTCATCTTTGTGGGCAAATCCATGCCACTTGTAAAGCTTGCATTGGCGCCACTGCCTGGCAGCTCTCATGAGCTCTCTGTAGCGATCCTATGGATATTGTTCTTTAATGACCGGAAGATGAAGCACCAAGTGAAACCCAGCTCACCGGAACCATTAGTGGAAAGATGCTCGAGGTTAGTCTGCGAATTTTGCTGTAGTAATTCATGGCCGATGTACCGCACTCGAGATTGTCTAACAGAAAGTCGTCCAGGACAGCGAATGTGAATGCAGTTTTCGGTCTGGTGAAAGATGCCGGGAACAAGCCGGCTTGAAAGAGCTGCATGTCTCGGCTGAGAGCACTGGGGCAGTGGCAATAACATATGGAAAGGGAGTGAACACCGGACTTGTCTACTACAGTTATTGCCGGCTGATCCGGGTCTCTGACCGGTGGAATGAAAGGTCCCTCTGGATAATCGTGATCTATGTCGTCATCGGTGTCTGACCATTGAAAGACATCAGATGAGTAATCTGTGCTGCTGCTGGGACATGGAGTGCCGTCGTGAGCAAGGTGAATGTGCAGGCCAACTTTGATGAGTGAAGTTTCTTGAAAAAATGATCCGGTCCATTGACTGATGCGATGGAATGGATGTCGCTGATGCTGAATTCTGCAACAGTCTGTGCAAAAGAGTGGCTCGTTGAAACAGCCATGACATCTATACACCCCATCCTTCTTGCAGACTGAACAAAGTCGGTCGGGTGGAGGGGCTTCTCTGACCATGAGTGAATTTATGTAGTCCTTGAACTTGCATTTCCATTGCCGGAGATATGCATTCTGACTCTGTGTGATCTGGTCAGACCCAGACTCTGGAAATGAAGATGACTGTTGCTTGCCAGAGATTTCGGAAATTTAGGCTGTGGGATGTCACCTTGGTCAAAGTCAAAATCGGCGCCTTCATACAGCAAGTGAGGGGACCCAGATATATGCTTCGAGGGAGATTTTGTCGGTGATGATGTTACCGACTTTGTTTTCCGAGCCCATGAATCTTTCACCCAAGATGACCTGGATCCTCTAGTTGTAGTGGTTTCCTTGAGCTTATACAGCTGAGGCAATCGTTTCTTCGTAGGAGGGGTGTATGTGATTCCCTTTCCTTTGGTCTTTCGCATGTTGATGCTACAACTGGACAGGATAAGTATGCTGAACACTTGATGACTCGGGTGCCTTCCATCAATTTTCCGGACTCCGGGCGATTTGAACTGTCGAGATTACCACATTTTCCCTTGTTAGTCATTGAATGACCCAATCATTCATCAAGGGACCAATTGATCCGGTGTTGTCCAGACTCCAAATGGTTTGAACGGTCGGGATTACCACATTGTTGCTGTGATGATCTTGTAATATTATCTCCGTTCGGGATATATTAAGGTTGGAGTCACCGAGGGTTGCCATAGTTGCATCATCTCACAAACACCGTAATCCTGCCATTAACACAAGTCGCATGGATTTCATGTTCAAGTTAGATGACAATTGACTTGATAAAGTACATCAACCAGAGGTTACATTTCAAGGTTCAAATACTTGTCTAGCCAGTGTTCCAGAGTGTTGGTCTTAGACAAGTAATTCAGTTAATGAAGAGGGTTCAGCAGTAATACATGCTTCTTTCGATCGGATGATTGATGAGTCTGGCAAAGTGGATACATTGATTATCCTTCAGTCGAGGGCACTGGCATTGCAAACATGCTCTAAGAGAACAGTTCAAACTTAATAACCCACTCTATGGACGCAAACAGGCTTATTGTTTGATCTTCGGGACACCGGCTGTTTGTATGCACATTTATGTTGGCATCCAAAGTCATTTGTGAGGATACTTACTCGAACAAGTTGTGGAATATGATTGCACAGGGCCTGTATGCAGTACTTGAGGGCTGTATGCTGCCCATATACTATATAATACAGATCTAAGTAAGTATGCTTGTGCAGTTCTCAATTCTATGCATTAGAAACACGTAGGATGTCAAGGGAATTATACCAATCATACCAATGAACAAGTATTGGACAATCTCTTGTTTGGTTTGCAGTCACGTACATGAGTTATGTCTGTAGCATGCAGTATCTGAGGGCTGTATGCTGCCCATATACTATATAATACACATCTAAGTACTTATGCTTGTACAGTTCTCTTCTATGTATCAGAAACATGTAGGATGTCAAGGGAATCATACCAATCAAACCAACGAACAAGTATTGGACAATCTCTTGTTCGGTTTGCAGTCACGTACATAGGTTATGTAACCTAATACTGTGAGACACGCATGCATCCTTTCTTCTACCAAGACCTCAACTGCTCCTCAACTGCTTTACCATGCCCCGATCCAACTCATCAGTCGACAGCCCACAAAAGACTAAGCAGAAGAAATTGACCGAGGAAGAGGTGCTGGTATTAAAATCCCACCTAGAAGAATGGAAGGAAGCTGCTGCCAATGATAGAAAAAAGATTCTGAAGGCGGTCATAAAAGAGGCAAAAGTGCATGCCCCTGCTATGGATGACCGGTCATTGAAGAACAGAAAATATGTGAGCAGTTGAGCTTCAAATTTTATGCACGATGACTGATTTTTATCATGATGTATTGAGATGTACCGGGACTGGTTATATAACCGGAGATCTGAAAAGACTCGAAAAAAGAAGGCCAGCAAGTTGGGTCAGAAATGGACTTCCCGGATGGTCATAGAACAACTGCGCAAGGAGGAGATCATCGAAAAGACCGGAGCGATGCCAGGATCGAAGACATTTATTGAAAGATATCAGACGACACTTACTGCAGTCATGGCCAGTCTATCTAAAGAGGAGCTGGAGGAAGCTCAGAGCACTGCGATTGAGTGGTCTGCCAAGGCTCCTCCTGCAGCCGTCCAGGCGGACTTTGCAAAGAAGAAAGCACCCGGTTTGATGAAGGACCTGGCGTCCAAGTTGTGGAAGCAGGCCGGTATGAGAATTTTTATATTATCGGCATGGAAAGAGGAGGACGAAGTGCGTATCAATGGGTGAGTTCCGGTTCACACTCGACTGGTAAATGAATCCTGATCCGGTCGGAAGAATCGACTTCAATGAAAAGTTGGAGGGCAATAGTTTTACCGATACGAAGGACTGGAAGCCCATGTTATCAGAGTGGAATGCCTACGCTGGAGAAGAGTTCGGTGAGCTTCTGTTTGACAATCTTGCCACGTTCAGTCAAGTACTTATGCGACATGGGGTGAACCCAGATGTTGACCTGAATAATGATGACGGCGATAGTGAGGGGGAGGTGAAAAAAGGCAGGAAGAAAGGCAAAAAGAAGGACAAATATCCTTTGGAGGTGGATAGCTATGGGCTTCCGGTCATACCAGACGTGAAAGAGCTGAACCTCGAGAGTAAAAAGCGTCTTATAAGGACGTTCCTCACAAAACACTACAGTCAGTTTCACCAATGTTGCATCTGGAGAGATCAACTGACCGGCGATTTTTCAGGGTTGTGCAGCCAACAACCAAAGGCGTCTGTGCCTTGGGCCTCAGTGAGGAAGGCTCAGGAGGACTTTATTGCAGCCAAGTTTTTACCTACCGGCTGGAAGCTCGACGATCCATCAAAGATTCGGTTGGCTGACGCTGACCGGCTGTTAGAACTGTGGTGTCAAAGACAGAAAGGCCAGGTTCGCCCAACCTTTGAATTTAAATGCTGGGAAGGTGACGATAAGACGATGAGAGAACCGGCAGAGGCAACTTCCGGAAAGGGTTCTGACACGAGACCGAAGGATCCAGTGAAAAAGTCTACCGGAAAGCGTACTGGGAGGGTGAAACAGGTGTCGAGGAGTGAGGACAAGGACAAGGATGATGATGATGACGACGACGACGACGACGACGACGATGATGATGATGATGATGATGATGATGAAGAGAATGACGACGACGATGAAGAGAAGGATGACGATGAAGAAGAAGAAGATGAAGAGAAGGATAACGACGACGACGACGGCACATTGCCACCTCCAAAGTCCAAACCTGTCAAAAATCGCCTACCGGTCAAGAAACCCAGGCCGGTCAATACACGCAGGAGAGCTAGTCCAGCTACATCTGCTGCAGAGCATGAAGATCCTCGCCCACCAGTCAAGAAATCCAGGCCGGTTCCATTGCCACCTAAATCAAAACCAACCAAAAAGTGCAGTAGGGTTGGTCACATTCAATCTGATTTAGAGTCGGACAGTCAGCCACCAGCAAAGAAATCCAAGCCAAACAACGCCAGCACCGGTTCTGCGCAATCAACTGGTTCTCGTGACAACCATCCTCTGCCTTCAAAGAGTCGCGCATTTGGTCCTACATCCGGTGTCCATGCCAAGATGAAAAATCACAAAACACCGGTGCCCAAATTAACACCCGCTGCCCCAAGGGCCACCGGCAAGAAAGCCAAAGGACCTGAAGCCCAGACCACTAATCCTGAGCCAAAGCGCTCTCTTAGAAGTTCAAAGGCCTCTTACAAAGCTCAGTATATGCAGGAGTAGTGATCTAGCGATATGTAGATAGCATGTGACCGGAAATACATACTTCATGTTGAAAGTCGAGATATTGATATCAGTTGACATGCCAGCAACAACTCTTGTGCGCTGTCAAGGACTTGCTGTCTTGCAATGGCCTTGTCCGGCGACATTGCATCACCCTCCCGGTCCATGTCCAACCGGTGCATTGCTATATGCAAATCGCCTACAGCCCGTTGAATTACAAATCCAATGGGATCCGGTCGAATAATAGTGACTGCATTTCGACGGTCAGTACGACATGTGAAGCAACAAGAAGGCTTACCAGATCGATCCGGGTCAAAATGCGCCGGATCCATATCAAAACCCATCTCCAGAGGGTTGTCATCCGGCGTGATATCATTGGTGTCAAAGCCCATCTCCAGCGCCCCATCTGTGTGTCCGGCCGGATCACCAACGTCAATATCGAACCCCATCTCCAGAACCTCATCCATGTTTCCAACTGGATCGCTGACGTCAATATCGAACCCCAAATCTAGCACATCTCCGACGTCCGACTCTGGAGGAAATCCCAATTCCAATATCTCGTCATGTGACTGTTCATCGTCAGACAAGGTGGGGAATTGCATATCCAATATGTCCGGCTGTGGGTGGTTGTGTGTGTCGGTTATCCGGTCATCATCTGATGAAGGAAAACCCAAGTCCAATGACCAGTGGTCATCCCCAGTTTTGAAGCGGACCGCCTTCATTCTATTCCCATCTCTCAACCGGTCATGAACAGACAAGACATCTAGGTCTTCAAAGGTAATGTGAATGGTCTTTGTTATGCATGAGCTGAACTTACATTCACCCATGCTTGAACAGTCCATCAAAGGGTTGTTGTAAGTGCGCTCCTCGCGCCCCGGCTGCAAGATGTCAAATACTGGATTGCCGGATAATGTCAACCGGTCCATTGTTGTAGTAGATAGATTATTACCTTCATCCTCGCTAGACACATGTTGATCATGCTGGGCATTGGCTGACGATCGCATCCTTCTCTTTTTAATTTTCATGAAAGGGTTGTATAAATCCACGGCCTTCATAAGATCACTGGAAGAATAGACGTTCTGCTGCAGCCTGTGAGCGGTTGATTTCTTCACAGGTTGGCTAGTTACAATTGATTGCTGATGACGTGTCAACCGCACAATGTGATATTCAGATATAAAAATAGATGCTGACAGCGAACAATGGACTCGGATATATCCGGGTCGGGCCGGGTTGCCGGTTGCCGGTTGCCGAAGTTTTCACAAGTGTGGTTGTTGAACACGTCTCTTCCGGATTACTTGTCCACTAAGTCTCTACTGCAATCATCTCCCTGCCATGTCTTCTCACTCTACTTCTGCATCTGCCGCTGCCAATCAGGCTCTCATAGCTCTTGTCACCCGGCTCACTGAGATGGTTCAAGATGTTATCCGGTTGCCGTCGCAAGAGGAAAAAATGGAGTTGAGCCGGAAGATTGCTCGCGAAGTGGTATGTTTTATTGTCTGTCAATTGTCTTGATTGATACTATGGTCACATAGAATGATGCGATTCGCACCTATGGGAAGGAGGCTTCCTATGTTCCCCCTGGCCTGCTGTCACTTGCAGCTGAGATCTTTCGCGCTCAGAGGCGCACCACACAATTGGTGGAAGTACCGGATTGGACCCGTCTTGGGAACAATCAGGATATGTGCATGAAGCACCCATTGTACAGTAAGACATTGGGTGCTGCACCACCTATTGCGTCTGCAGCTTCTAGTGAGTGTCGTCCTCCTCCTCCTCCTCATCACACCTTTACTCACACATGAGACTGTGATAGCAACTGCACCGGTACCGGCACCACCACCTGCACCACCACCTGCACCACCACCTGCACCTGCACCTGCACCTGCACCTGCACCTGCACCTGCGCGAGATGCCAGCATTCGCATGCCAACACGCGCAGCATCCGGTGAAACTGCACTGGCAGGGTCGTCGACGACACGGAAACGTCGACTCAGTACCAGCCCTCCTGTGCCTCGTGGTAACCGGTCCCGGAAGCCCATCATCAAGTCGAAGGAGATCTTGTCCGACACTGACACTACTGACAATGAGACGGTGAGGGTGAAGGGGAAGGGGAAAGCAAAGGCACCGGAAGCTGACGGCGATGAGGATGACGACGTGATCAATGTCGATGATCTTCCGGACGTTCAGGTAAGTGTTTTCTTTGTTCATACATTCGACATTACTGACGCTGACAACAGCCCCGGAAATCAACGCGCAAGGCTGTCGTCCCTGCAAAACAGCAGCGCACACTGAAGGCAAGTCGGTTTGTTGTGACTGCAGACGATGAAGAAGATGAATTGGAGGAGGATGAAAAGGCACAAGGCAAATCAAAGGTAAGTTCTTGATTTTTCTTTATATCTGCCGGTCCATCGCTCATCCTGGTGCAGGCCACTTTACGCCCAGGGAAGCGACAAAAACTGGTAAGATTTGCTTGTAACCGCAAAGATCAAATACAAACTGACATTATTCCATAGTCCACCCAGTCCAAAGGCAAGACCACCAGCAGGAAGACCAAGGTCCAAGAACCGGTGAGTCTTCCTGTCACTGCTGATTTTTACAATACTGATTCCTCATAGCCCCACGCTGATGAACCTCTGCCACCTTGTGACAGATGCCGGGCGAAGAATGTGGAGTGTTGCCCCCGGTTGACGAAGAAAGGTGATGTTGCCTTGACTTGCTCGTTGTGCTACAATTGGAAGATGGCATGCATCCGGACCGATACAGTGAGCGCCACCATCACCCCCACCACCGACACTGCACCACCTGCGGCCGCAGTCACCACGCGCTCTAAGACGACCCGGTCCAAAGCGACCGGCAAAAAGATGGGGGGGGAATCTTATGCGACAGGTGAGTCTTTTGCTTCCGGTTGCTTTCTGTTTCTCATCATGCTTGTAGAAAAGAAAATCCGGCAACCTAGTCCTATCGAAGAGGAAGACGACAACGTCAACATGCTCGATGGCACTGTGGGTGTGACGGGTGCCCAACAACAATCGGCCCCTTTGGCATCAGCAAACGATTTCCCTCCAGATCACTGGATCGAGCCTGGCACTGACGAGTTGCCACCTCCAGCTCCATCACCGGCGATGGCCTCAGAGGACGACATCCGCTTCTCACCATTACCTGTGGTTCACAGCCCACCCACCCCTGCCACGCCTTCCGGACCTGGTCGATCCACCCGGCACCCCCTTTCTCATGACCAGATGGAGGCCATGTTGGCCCAAATTCGTCTCGAGATGGAGGAACTTCGCACACGCGATCGATTGGAAATCGACTTGCGGCAAGATCGCCTGGAGCGTCGCATGGACCTCACAGAGGCATCTGACAGCGCCATGTCCCTGCAGGTTGATCGCATCGAGCAGGATATGCATGTGCAGCGTGGACTCCTCTCTGAGTGCACTGCCGAAGTAAGAGGCATTGTCAGGTATCTGAGGGAGCAGAGATCCGGTCAAATGACAGCATCAACTCCTCCGCCGGCATTCAATCCACCTCCCATCACAGCTCCCGGCCCATCCATCAGTGCGTTTGCCCGCACTGTCACCAACAATGTGTTCACTCCGGATGTATCTTGGATGGGTGCCCAGACCGGTGGTGATGCGTTTGGTGACACTGCAGATGGCTCACCGGTCGCCAGGCTCAACCGGGTGTCATCCACTTCCACCAACATCCCTCCATTGACCATGAGGGAATCCAGACCATCAGTTCATCCGGCTGGCTCTCTACCTGTGCAATCTCCAAATCTCCCGGTTGCCGGGCCATCAAGTGTGCCGGCTGATGTGCAGTCCATCTCTGCTCCTGTGCCACGCCAGCGATATGGACCTCTATCGCACCAACGTCGGTCAGTGAGTGCTAGATATCCAAGCAAGCCTTCCGGTGATGGGACACAGTAGCACATCATTCATGTTTTTGTATGTACCTGTCGTCTACATTGTGTTGTCAACCTTGCATGATTTCAATGAATATGATTTGACTTGGATGACTTGCATTCAGTAGTACGAATATTGCGGGACCGGATGGTGTTCTGCCGGCTCATCTGTATCATCCATTTCACCTTCACCTCCATCGCACAGTGCACTACCGGGTTATACATTTCATGCTCATCCGGCTATACTTCCGGCTCATCTGTATCATCCATTTCATGTACTGGCTCATCCAGCCAATCTGTTTAACACGGCCGGCTTATCTGTATCATCCATTTTCATGTACTACCGTCTCATCTGTATCATCCATTTCATGTACTACCGGCTCATCTGTATCATCCATTTTGTGTTCATCCGGCTCATCTGTATCATCCATTTCATGTACTACCGGCTCATCTGCATCATCCATTTCGTGTTCATCCGGCTCATCTGCATCATCCATTTCGTGTTCATCTGGCTCATCTGTATCATCCATTTTCATGTACTACCGTCTCATCTGTATCATCCATTTCACCGTCACCTTCAATACCGGAAGAAATTTCCATCATCTACCGGATGGGATATCATCAAGCTTTACCCCCCGGCCCGCCCGTCTTTCATTGTGCTTACTCCCCCGGCCCACTCGTCTTCCATTGTGCTTACCCCCCCTCCCGGCCCACTCGTATTCCATTGAGCTTACCCCCCCCCAGCCCACTCATCCCCATCACACCCATCTCCCTGGCCCGCCGGTCTCTATTGCATCCCATACCCCCTGGCCCACCCGTCTCCATTGTACCCTGTACCCTCGGCCCACTCGTCTCCATCACACCCATCTCCCTGGCCCACTCATTTACATCGCACACCATTCAGCCAGCCCACTCGTCTCCATCGGACACTGCATTCACTGCTATTCATAATAGACAATACACTACATTCCTATACTACCATCTACCTTATATACCACCGGCCCATCCGTTTAGAAAAGGTACACACCACACACCGGCCCACCTGTCTATCATGGTACACTTATTGCCATGGGCCCATGTGGGCTGGTTCGCCTCTATTGGTACATTGTCACCCTTAGCTGTCCGTCTAATACGGGTAAATTCACTGAAGGGGCTCGACTCTTGCCTTCCGAGTCACTCGTGAACTGTCCAGGCAGAGCGCCCACAGGCTTGCCATTCAAAGGTATTTCGAACGAACAAGGTATTGGCACCCTTTTGTTAATCCAGCTCCACGAGTAAGTAGAAGCAGTGTTGTTATTAACCCGGGTTATAACTGAATAGGTTATAACTGGTGCGTCCTGATTTGAATTAACCGCGAAATAACTGGGGTTAATGGGGTTAAAAACAATTAATTACTTCAAAGTGCTAGCCTGAGCTACTCTGAGTCGTCAATAATGATTGAGCTCGATGGACCATTTCCCATGCCTGATGCACTCCCCTGGGACATTCCTACTAGTACTTTCTGCATCCTCAGGCAGGCGTGACATTAGCTTGTAGAATATAGCCTCACTCTCCATGTTTTTCACACCCTGGAACCAAACTCGTCCCATCCAACCTCAACAGACCAATTGAACATGTCGCGGATGCAAAACATTCTCTTCTGACCGAAGAAGCAACAAATTTGTCGCCGCCTGCTACTTTCCAAAATGCCTGAGATGTCAACCTCAACCTCAACTACTTGTCCTAACCCCGATATGTATTCCTCGTTGTCGTCGGATTTTGGACGCTGAGAATTGGATTTGATGTCGAATCGTGCTGAATCATGGAAGCGTCTATGGAGGCGCTTCACGCGATTCTGAATCGGATTTTGGCTACCCCTCTTATCTTACAATACAAATGTCTAATTAAATAGACTTATCCCACAAGCAAGCACCTGCATCAGGTAAATGACCTGAAAACGATAAATTCTTACAAATATCTATCTGATCTAAAATGTGCACAATATCTATCATAATTGTAACCCATATGAGAAAGCTTTAAATACCCGGACTTAGTCAGATGGAAGCCACCAAATGCACGATTGAGACACCTTATTGCAGCTCATCACCGAGATGGTTCATGTTGCAACACCTATCTGCAATCACAAAGAAAGCTTATGATGTCGAGAGCGACCACTGTCCCCAGGTCGAGAATTAGTGGCAATACACTACAATTCAGCTTTTCCCTGGTCATGGTATGTAATCTTAGTTTGTTTTTATGTCGCCCACAATGTCTCAATAAAATCCAGTGTTGGGCAAAGTATTATATGGCCGGACTACGTTGGGCCAACACTGCCGACGGACCGTCGGCAGTGTTGCGGCGACGGTCGAAATGTGCTGAGCATTCATAATGGATTTCCAAGCTATCTCCACCACGTTATCATACGCAAGCAGAGCTTGTTATTGCACCCCCAACCACGACTGTCTTGACGCTGATGTTAGTTATGCGCTTGGAATGCTAGCTTGTGAAGCTAACATCTACAAACTATACAATTCAGTCCACAAGCGGCAGTACACTGCCATATGGTCCAATACTGACGAGATATGATCAACGTTTGTATGGCTTGATTTTCATTTTATTATACCCAATATCTGAACAAATGCCAGCGTCAGGCAAAGTATTATATGGCCGGAATACGTCGGACCAACACTACCAACAGTCCAAGTCTGCTGAGCATTCATAATGGATTTCAAAGCTATCTCAACCCTGTTATCACACGCAAGCAGAGCTTTTTATTGGATTCTTGACAACAACTGTCCTGGCGCTGATGCTAGGTATGTACCTGGCACACTAGCCCACGATGCTTATATTTACAAACCACGCAATTCAGTCCACGAACGGTAGTGCACTGCCATACGGTTCAATATTGATAGGATACGACAATGGCACACGAAGTAGTTTATCATTGTATTCTCCACATTGTCTATCTAAATTCTGGATCATGTGCCAAGGCCAGACAAGTACCAGTACCACATTGGGGATGGATGACAATGCGGTGTCGTCTGTTGGCTGACTGCTGAGGTACGGTCACTACATACAAGGAGAGCGGGCCAATGTGTTCTCTGAAAATTCTCCCTGAACGATGTCGCCAGACAAAATCATGTAATGCAAGGCTGCATTGCAGAAAAGGCGCCAAATTGCTGGTGATGGTAACATAGTTCATGTTGGGGCAGTGCTGCATAAACGACAGGCAATATGGCGCGCGTTGCCGACCCGCTACTATTTCCCAGTCATGTTGCACGTTCATTCTCATGTGGTCGCTTGAACCGCTTACAGAGCAGGCTATCATTAGTTTACATTTCTATGAAAATAACATGATTTAAAACTACGAAGAGAAACTACACAGAGATGATATCCAAGTTGGTAGCTTGTTTGAGGGCAATACACTTTTGTCGAATCTTGGATAAGGTGCTGTTAGCACTAATAGGCCTCTTGGCAGCTGAGGAAGTGGGAAAAATTTGGCTAAGTTGCGTGATATCAGCCTAAGCAACATAGTGAAGAGCGGTAAAACATACCGATT
This sequence comes from Suillus subluteus, assembly GCA_016647755.1. Lineage (NCBI taxonomy): Eukaryota > Fungi > Basidiomycota > Agaricomycetes > Boletales > Suillaceae > Suillus > Suillus subluteus. The sequence continues at coordinate 73,071 of JABBWI010000117.1, read as the reverse complement.
CCACCATGTTAGCAGTTCATCGACTTCCAGAGATTCCTCGGTGTCTTCTAAAAGGTCAAGGAGGCTATGGTAAAAAGTTTCTGAGTCTGTAGTGGTGTCGGTTCGCGAGAATACTGAGGACGAGCTTAAAGCAAATCGCACCTTCAGGACTAAATTAAAGCCTGTCTTTTACAGAAGTAAGATGATTGACCAACCTGAGTTGTGATGTACGCTATTGAGGCAATAGTGACGGAAATCATGCCATGGAGGCGGGCATTACCGGATCGCGTGGCCTTTGGCTCCCTGTCGACTGAGCTTGGAGATGTGAAAACATATTTGTAGGCCTATGAGAATAAGATGTAGTAGGTGAGTGATATAAAATGTGCGCAAATATGCACAAGTACTAGCAAGCGGCTCCTAAGAAGACCGCACCATGGGTCTTCAGGATCATAAACCTGTTTGGCATACAAAAATATGGGCCATTGATCCCCGGAGACCAGCATTTCGCCACTTTGTAGGTTTTCTTTCGTCCTAGTCAAAAAAAATCAGGATCGTGCCGATACCAATAAATCAAAACATACTGAGGATCATTCCAGTTTAACCCAGCAGGGCAGAGGAGAGATCCAGTGAGTTCGTGGTTAAACCCGCGGTCGATCTTAGTGTTTCTATGTAGAGGAGGCTGTATTGCTTCTCCATTCAGGGCGATCCAATCAAGTACCGCCGCCTTCAACGTTTTTGTGTCATCGCCTCTGGTACCTGCGGCACCCTTACCGATCTGTATATGTAAGTAAGCACGAGCTCCGGCGACGTAAAACAAGGTGCACCAGCTCTCCAACGTGAAGTATTTCCTCCTCAGACCCGTCCTTCAAACGATCCAGGAGACCGGGATAGGAGTCCAAGAGCTGCTCAAAGACGCGATGTTCTCGCTGCTCTCTGCCGAGCACATCAGCAAACAAGCAAATAAAGAGATGTTTTTTTTACTCAGCAGGGAAGTCCTCCAACGGATTGTCTTCCATTTGTTCCAGCCTCAAGATACCGTTAGTAAGTAAGGAGGGGTAGTTACACAACACGAACACTGTTCGCCCAAAGTGGCGTCCATGGGAAACAAGTGGATCTGACGAAGAGCTGGAAGACAGGATGAGTCTACAAAACATGTTGTCAATATTAGAAACAGCTCACGCTTTTTTTCGAGGCCCCAATTGGAGAGCTGACGAGCCACGCTTGCTCGGAATGCTGGATGTGGTATCGAGGGTGGCCATGAAAGCTACCGCAAGAGAGGAAGATGGGGTAGCCCGAGTTCGCAAGTGCGGGAAGTACCTTTTATCCTTGGCTCTGCGTTATGTAATATCTGGCGGCCAGCTGGGCGGCCATGATGGATGGTGGCCAAAAAGGTGGCCATGCTGCAGGGTAGCCAAATGGGTGGCCAGGGTGAGGGACTGGCCCGCCCATTCATTGCATACTGGTTGATTATACTTCAGTCAGAATGGCGAATTTGAAATTTGTAACCCCCTTGACCTTCAAGAAGCACCCAGCTGCAGGTCGCTATTGCCAGTAGAACTTAGTACAGCCGCCTCACCAGTATGCCACGGCCCTCAGTACATCAAACCAACGTACAAGGGCATGTTAGTCACGGCAGCATCAAATTGAATTTGCGGTAAACTTGACTTACCCACCTGGTGGTGTGACGTGCTGATCTCATTGCTTAGGATCGAGCTACTGTGCTGCCGCTGTGACATAGATGAGAGTCACGGTTGCAAGGAGCTTCCCCACGTAAGGTTGGAAGCAAACACCAACGATCACTTGGCGCAAAATGGTTGTGATACTTCGCTTCTGCCAGTGGAAAGCCACGAAGATGGGGATGAGGACTCAATGGCAAAGCTCAAAGAGCGATTGGAACTAGTGGAAATGAACTGTTCAAGGATGGAAGAGCTGTACCAAAAGTACAGACATCGTTGGCTGGAGGAAAATTATTGTGTAAGGGCATTGCAAGAGTACGCACCCGAGGGAATAAGTGCTTGGTCTTCCCGTCAGATCGCATGGGATGCTCCCTCCCCCACTCAAAGTACGTCGGCCACCCTTACGGGCATGTGAATCAAACTGACTTGTACTGGTCAGGCGAACTTCAAGAAAACGATTCAGATGTCCAAGATTGTTAAGAGCAAACAAAGCAGAAAGGAAGTTGCATTGTGTATGCAAGATCATTGCATGCTAGCATAAATTTTGATGTGGTGAACGATACCTCATCTTGCACCTCTATTATCTAATGCATTCTGAAAACATTATCCGAACTTTGTGAATCGTTGATCAAGGTATCATTGTACTACGTCAAAATAAGGTACCACGGAAAAAGGTTGTGATACCCTGCTTTTCGCAAGGCAAAATGTGTGATACACATTACATGATACAACAGCAAACTACCGTTAATACAGGGGTAAGAATAAATAATGTGAGTGAAAATAAACAAATGCACTTCCAGGGGAAAGACAATCAGCCTAGTTGTATAGCCCTCAGTTGAGACAACAAGTTTCGGAGTCATCAGGACATCCGTCCAGGTCCAAATCAAAGTCGATAGGCTCTTCAACATCAACGTCAAAGAGATCATCGTAGGGGCTCGCTTCCCCAGGCGATAGAGACGTTTCCACAGTTTCATCCCAGGCCGAGTGTGAACCTGTAAAGACATCAGCTGTGGAGTTAGATATCGTTGAGTTTTGCTCACTGAGATCGGAAGAGTCCGACAAACGAGTATTATCAATAGCTAGCGTATAGAGCCTTATCTCAGCTTGGGCGCGTCGCATCTTGGAATGCAAGATGAGCAGATCCAGCCCAAGATTGCGGAGGTAGGCATTGCTATGCCTAGTAGCAAGAGATTTTGACATTAGTTCTGATTGCATATCCAGTTCTGTATGGAATGCCTCGTAAAAGGCATTCTGAACGTCAGTGGTTACCCAAGTACTGAGTAGGGGCAATGAGGGGCCGATATACTGTAGAGACATTTGAGCAAAGCCACACAGAACATTACAGTACTGACGTTCAAAATAGTAGACGCTGGCCTTTGCTGCTGTGCAGTAGGGGAGGGTATGGATTCTAAAGGGTTCGAGCCATGGCAATGTGAGTTGGGATACATGCCATTCTGCGCTGAACAGGTTTCACATGTCTCTCGCGTAGAAATCGAGCAGGCTAAAGGCGCACAGGCCAAAGGCAAGCAGGCCAAAGGTGGAGCACTGTGCCTCCAGGCTGCAGAGGGGGTTCTGATCTCATGCTTGGCTAGAAGTCCAACATGTGCTACAGCCGGAGGGTTTAGACAGTGTATTTATCTTGCAAAGTCAAATAAACTCACGCATTCGAAGTTGTTCCAAGACTTCAATGGCCTGAGAATATAGAGACACCTCCAACTGGCATCGTTTCTTCCTCTCATCTATAAGATATCTCTCCACAGCCACATGACTTCCTCCGGTCCCATTACAGATGCTCTGGTGTCTACACAGGGTTTCCTCCTGTTTTGCCTCGATACTACGCTCCCCAGCTAGTTCCCAAAGATCGCCATGATAGACTCGACCTTTGAGTAAATACGACAAAATGTATAACTCAGTTTGGACCTGGGTAAAAAGGCAAAATATTAGGATGCACCAAGATGCGAAGATATTGATTGACCTTCTGATTTGTTATCAGCCCCATGTAGGCATCAATAAATTCACTGCCTAATAGGTTAGAAAGTTGAAAAATGCTCAGACGAGCAGTCGTGTAATCAAACAGTTCTGGTGACAGACAGGTTGACATCTTGCATGCTTATCAATCCTGTGATGGTAGTGCGTATGTGGATGTGAGTGCTTGAGCTATTGTAGACCATTTGTGGTTTTAAGGACTCTGGGAAGGTTGTGAGAATCTTGACAGCTCCAAGTCCGCGGCGCTCACCTCCTGGCCATCAAAATAAAGTGATCTGGCCATCAATTTTGATGCTGGCAGCCCCCAAAAAGGTGATATTTGCAACTGTGAGTTTCCGCCGAGTTCCAAGTGATTTTACACTATCAATTCTGATTAGCTGATTACATCTAAGTAGAGTCCATGGTGTACGTGCATTCAGGGACATTTGTTAGCATGAAGCTTTCTAGGAAAATTCAATTAAATAATGGTTATCAATGTCATTATTATGTAAGGTTACTGATCAGTTCGTCGTCCTGAACAAACTTGAACATGGCGGTTCATTGTTGACCTTGATACTACTCGCATGCATCTTTTGCAGCGTTTAAACAGAATACCGAACTCCTTCGCTGTAATTCCATATCCATCAGGACAGGCAAGCCTATTCAACAACTCAGTCTGCTCTCTGCGGTTCCACTCAAATTCGACAGGCAAGATCCGCTGCTCTGTATAATTCATCATGATCAATAAAACTGTGGTATCCCAGTGAAGTAAGCTCATACGTCTGAGTCTTGGAGGGTACCGGAAGGTGGCTACAAATGATAGCTGGAAAAACTTATCTATGTTCACTATATGATGACCATGAGTCAGGACTCAAAAATCAAGAAACCTGACTATTGATGCAATTATTGCAATTATTGCAGAGCGGTCACACTAATTGCAATTCTTGCTCTTAGAACGATGTGCTCCAGAATAGCAGGGACCATCTATAGTTGTCTTTTAATGTATTATTTTTCACTTAGAGATCGCTTTAGATGAAAAAAAAAGCCAAAACAAAGCCCAAAAAAAGGCAACAAAAGCCAATGATATTGAGCGATCAAATATGACTAAAATTTATTCCTACTCAGTGCCAGATTTCCTAGCCTTTGCTGCACGTCCAGCAGTCTCCAGAGCAGAGAAATTGAAAGTGGTGGTAGGAGTGTCTTCCGCACCAGGAACATTACCATTCCTATTTCAAACAGTCAGTAAATTCAAGGTGGAAAAACAATATTACGCACCAAACCCCTTCCTTCAATTCATCCCAAATCATCTCTAGGTAGCTAGGACACTCCTTTTCAAAGTTCTCCAGGAGGCTCACGTAGTGATCCCATCTAACAAAAAACAATGGTAAAATGAGCTGCTGACTGACGTTACAAGTAAAAAAAAATCAAACCTAGGTTTGAAGTGAGCTTCAGAAAAGTCCATGGGATGTCCTCTCATGATACCTAATAAAACGCATTCAACCTGTGGATTCAAGTTTCATCAGTGATGAGTGGGAGGGATATAAGGTAGATGTAGGTCTCACTGCGCTTGATATCAACGCCAGGATGGGTATATTGTTGAAAAATGGATTTTTCTTCTGCCCCCACTTTCTTCCTTCTCCCTTGGGACCCCACCATTGGACAGATAGTAGCAGCCTGAAGATGGTGTTCTGGAGGGGAGAAGCGTCATCATAGGTGAGATTCTGTACCAGGAATTTCAAGCTTCAATACGTCTAAAGCCTTTCAATAGACAGGACACTTACCTTGACATCAATCCCTCCGTGTATGAATCTAGCGTCCTCCAACAACCACTTGAGAGCCTTCTCCAACTCCTCGTGCTTTACCTCTCCTATTCCGTAGGTACTGGGGACACTGATGCGGGCTTTGGCGACAAACTCCCCTCTGAGATGGCCGGCAGCTTTCCAAGTCTATAGTATAGAATGAGCAACTGAGGCGCATCAAAGGAAAATACTCACATAGTCTATCAAGTAAGCTTTCAAGTCATCATCACTTTGAATGAGCGACATCTTCTCCCACAACACATCATTATCCCTAGTGCTAGACACCAATAGGTCCCAGCAGAGCTCCTCCCTGTCAAAAGCTGAAGGAAAGCTGTTAACTGTGGCTACATGGAGGCGCATTGCCTTGTGAGCGCAGACAGCTATACGCTTGGTACGTGGACTGTTCAGGTTGCTGAGTTTCACCTTGCTCCTTGGAACGCAAGTGATGCTGAAGTGCTTGTTGGATTCCTGGTCTTCTTCCTTCAGGCCAACAACGGTCTGGAGTGTTCCTCGAAAAATCAGTCCAATCCTTTCTAGTATGCTAGTACACTTACCTCCTCTCCAGCAAACTCTTTATCCTCCTGATTTTGAATGCCCTCATCCAACTCGTCCACGTTGTCCACGTCATCCACCTCCTGATCTTGGTGACCCTCATCCCCGCCCTCTCCAACCTGGTCACTATCGACCTCTATCTCACTACTTGCGCCATCATCTAGAATCTTACTTACCATATTACTACCTTTATCAATCCTTTCAGGCTCGACAGGGGAACGTAGGAGACGTTGACGAGTGGTTAGCGGACTGTCACATAGTGAGTCACTGTCAGACCTCTCCTCATCTTCTCCTGCCTCCTCCAAGAGACAATCAGCAGCACGCTTTCTGGAAGCTGAGACTTTATGTTAGCGATAGTCTTTCAATTCTATGACACTTACCATTTTTCTGAGCCTCAGCTGCGTCCTCAGCTACCTTCTTCTTCTTCACAGCCAAATACTTGAGAATCTTCTCTTCTGCTGCAGTCAATCCTGGGCCTTTGTCTGCATTTCTGCCGCCTTTAGCTGATGAACTTGATGTTTTCGCTTTCCCCTTGGATGCAGGAGCAGCTTTTGCTCTGGAGGCACCCTGAGGTGTAGGCTTGACTCTTGTTCCTGAACTACCAGTGCTGGCACGAGTAGCTGGACGAGGGCCAGCTGAAGTCACCTTCTTGGGTGCCATGGGTGGATGAGGTTGGAATGGAAATCTGAACAAGCGAAATGAACTTATTAAATATAAATTTGCCGAGTGCAGCCACACAGCGGACGTACTAGTAATCATTATCTCCCCATGCATCTAATATCAAATAATGGTAGGGGTAGGTCATAAATATATGAAGTGGGAGTGATCTTTCCAACCATTGTGATCTTGCTCCCATGTTTTAAACCCACCATCAGTATGCATCACCAGAGACGCCCTCCTACCCAAATAATCCAAATTGAAATGAGTAGTTTCTCCTGACCTGAATAACGCAAAGTCCCCATTTCTGAGTTCTGCAACCAGCCCCTGCTCTCTCATCACTAGTCCACCACCAGTGAACTCCCCTACAGCCAACACTAGGCATAGTTCAAAGTCCTTCGCATCCCTATGTGCCACCATGCACACATTAATATTCACGACCAACGAGAGGAAAGGTCTGACTGGAGATCCCTCAGCATTAGGCAGAATGTCTACCAGCTTGACCAGAACCTTGTACTCGTCCGGAAGGTGACGTGAGATCTGATTGACCATTAATTAATAATTGTTGGAGTGAAATTACGAAATAACTACTCACCTCTTCTTCGATCCATTCGAATACTTCGCCTAAATTGGCCTGGATGTTCAGGTACAGCTGCTGGTGAGTAAAAGTCTCTTTGGATGCATAAGGTAAAGTCTGTCTAAGGTTAGTTCTTCTCCCACCAGCAGCCTCTAAGTCATGAGGATGGACACCCTGTGGCGCAGTATGACCCTACAAGAAGCATCAGCATCTAGGACTTAAAGAATAATGTTTCAACTTACCGACAGTCCATAGCGATTCCAGTGACTGAAGTGCGTGCAGCTAAATGGCTCATTCGCCTCTGCTTGCGGATCTTGACTTTCTTCAGAAATAGACGTCACAGTGCGATTCTTGAAAATGTCCAGGCCATCAAAGGCCGACTTGAGCGATGAAAATAAGGTCGATCGCATGCTAGAAGGCATACTCATGCAGATAAGGGCCATCAGGCTGCCGTCTGAGTTGCGAATGTCCAAGGCGCCTGGAATGATGGACATGGGAATCACTAGAAAGGAATCCGCCTTTTTGACGCCCCCAGGATAGAAAGTAGATAGCTGTCTCAATCTATGTGAGCATATCTAAGCCAATAGAACAAGCGGACTTACCTTCTCCTTCAGCTCATCTATGTTGCTCATCACCATGCCCCCATCCTCCACTATCCTGTGCTGCTCTATTGTCCACGATAAGTTCTTCACCCTGTCGCGGCTTCCTGGGAAGTGAAGGTTGCTGGCATGATTACGATCAAAGGTGGTTGAAACGCAAATGGCGGAGGAGGGCGTAGATTCTGTACAAGGGATAATGGGTGCTGGTGTTGATGAAACGCAAATGTCGTTGGAGGGGATGGCAGGTGCCGTTAAGAGTGGGGCCTCAGGCTGCTGCGTGATGCAAGTCCCACTAATACCGTTCTCCAGGCTGATTGTATCCTCCCAACATGGTATGTAGCAGGCGTCCCAGTGCTTTCTTGACCGCTTTGGAAGCGTATAGTTACTTTGAGAATTAACACATGAGTCTAACGCTGAAATGTTCCTAGCAATGAAACTCACTTGATTGGTACAGAATCAATGAAGCGGTCCACATCTCTGATACATGTACAGTCCAGCTGGAGAGAGATGGACCCATTGATCACATTGGGCATGCTCAAGGGAAAGCGCTTCCTCAATGCAGCGATGATAGGTATGATCTTCCCTTGAATAAGAAGCTGCATCTCTGGAGCTTGTGTTACTAGTGAGACTTAAGGTTTAATGCAAAAACAACATGTAAGACATACCAGCGCATTTGTCTGGATGACGCAGCATCTTCCCAACCTCCCAAGACACTTCTGCAGGGGCGGTGGTGAGGCTCCAGCGCAAGTCTTTGGCGGCGATAAGAATCAAGGCGTAAATGGAACCGCCACCTGCCAAGAGCATGAATTTGACCCCGGATGAGATCCAGAAGAAGAAGCTGCTTCGCGCCGGTCTCAACCCGGGTTCTAAAGGTGTTATCCTAGCATCGTAGAATTCTGTTATCGTAGATATCGTTGGGTGCGATCGTATGGTACTTTGAATTAAATTGATTGTGTGAGCACAGTGAACGCAAGAGCATGCCAATGAAACACTTACCTCAGACAATTCACTGCTAGCTGCAGTCGGCTCACCATAGTCATGAAGCTCCATCCCACTCCCATCCCAGAATACGTACGACAACGTTCCACCAGACATGGCAGTCCGGCTCCAGTCTTTGGATCATTCTCCCTGGCTTTGAGGGTGCCAAGCACACTGGAGATCCATGAGGTGAGATCCATCTTGTGAGAAGCGTTGAAGGACGCTATAGAACCGATGATCGCTTCAGCTGAAATGTTGGAGGAACGTGCGGTGTTCTCTCCAATGGTCCACCTTGCTCCTGCGACTAACGGGCCACCCCTCCTTGGGCAGTGTGGATCGGATGGAACACCATGATGTGCACGTGCACGCTTGGTTGCAGGGTGGAGCTGTAAATGGGTGAGGGCCGGTTTTACAAATTACAAATTGAAAAAAAACTCACCTGATCTGTAGCTGATTGCCCTTCTTGAACTTCTTCTTCAAATCTGCGAGCAGGAAAATAGGAAGAGTAATGCGATAACAGCCGGTCCTTCAACAAGGAGGCCTCATCATTACTAATCAGTTGCAGGGCCTTCACAATGAGATGGACATCCTCTTTGGTCAGTGGAAATGTCATGGGAGACGTTGTGTTGCAAAAAAATGGCGGGTTTCTGATGGATGTTGAAGATGTTGAGCGGGGGTTACCAAATATGGTAATTCTAGGCCTCGTAGCGCCTTTGCGCCCCCAACCAGCGCAAAATTCCCACACTTATAGCGTGGATTGCTTTTACCATGCATTCCCAAGTTCAACATACCTCAGAGTCTTTGCCAGCTAGTCTTCCTAACCTGGTTTGCGCTGATCGAAATCGAAATCTATCTTTGCAATCGATGGGATCAGTGCCAACTGAAATGATGGCTGCTGAGTGCGCAAGGCTAAGTCCTCCCACTTGAAGCTTTGAAGTGTTCCATCGGATCAGCGTAGTTTTGTACTATCCACTGCAACTTCACAGCATACAACGTGTAGAACATGGTGAGTAACAGCTCAACTGCGGTGATGAAACTCACGCGTGGGAAATTTCTTTTCTTTACAAGTCCAACCAACCCCACCTCCAAGAGATGATTGTAAATCGAGTTCGTCATCATGTAGGCCCCAAACTTATGATCTTTCGAGCAGAGTAACTGACATTCTGCTCACCAGCACGACTCTATCTGGGGATACGGAGCCACAAACTTCACATTTCCCCGAGTTTCCGACCCTATCATGCTGCAGTTGCAATTGCAGTTCGGCCACTATGGGGCTCACAGATGTCCTTGGGATTCGTGTCTCCTGTTGCATGGTCCATTTTCCAATCCCAAATTCCTCAACGACGATATTATCAACAAGACGAAGCTCACCTTCATCAAGGAGCGCCAGTATCACGATTCGTTTTCCGCACTTAGGGAGGCGCTTGTTAGCAGTACTGTGGCCACTCTATCGGACACCGACCTGAGGGACATAGCCCATGTTATGCATGACAGGGGCACCAAATCCCTGTGCGAGGAAACTCGTGCCAATGTCGAGGAGGGGAAGAAGTTTGTGGAGAATTACCTTGTTGAGCATCATGACGTCCCCGAAGCTGACGCTCGAGTAGTGACAACAAAGTGGTATAATGAGGTATGTACTTACCGTTGGCGATAAGTTCGCGACCCATTGATGCAAACTACTACTTTGACAGGTAGTTGAATGTCGTCTCTACTACAAAAACAATGGTCGTGAATTCGATAAGCTGTCGCTGCAAGGAGGTATGATGAGCTGGTGGGAAACCAGATACTGCCCTGCTTTGCTTGGGGGTGACAAGATTAGGGAGAAGGATGTGGTCAAATTCTTTAACAACGTTTGTAATATCCGATCCTGTAGCTTGACTTGATATTCATGTGTGTCTCATAGACTGGTGTTGCTTTGGATAAGACGATTGTTGAGGTTCAGGGCTATGACATGGTCGAAACGCTCAGTAAGGATGCGCGGGAGTGGCGTGACACTAGCACCACGCTCGTCTTCCCCTTGAGTGGTGCCAACATCACATCTCGCCATGGGTCCGGTTCTCGCAAGCCCGACGCTGTCCTGATGAAGCAGGCACCTCACACGGACACCTTTCAGTGGGCGAACTTCATCTCTGTGATGGAAATCAAGTACCACGATAGCTCAAAGCTCAACAGCGATACAATCAGCTACATGGGCGAAATTGCACGTCTTGTTCTGACAAACCAAATCAATCGACGATACTTCGTGGGTTTGAACTTGTTGGGTTCTAATCTCTCCATCTGCGTGCACACCCGTGGAGGATCGAGCATCACTGAGCCCATTGACATCTATCGGGATGTTGAGAAGTACTTGAAGATCATCGCTTGGTTCAAGTACGCCGATTTGGAACTTTTGGGTTATGATACGTCCATTTCGGAAAAGCCCGGGGGCGGCATAGAAATGAGGTGGCCGGCAGCTGAGTCAGACGCAGAAGAACTGGCCGCTATGATTGTATCAGTCATATACAACAGCCAATCCGGCATTGGACGATCTACCAGGGTCATGGGAATTTCTTACATCCCCCCTGCCCCCCCCAGTTCGCAACATTCAATTCCCCAAGTCGAGCACCTGATTTGCAAAGACATGTGGCAGAATATAAACCTTTACTCAGATGCCAAAATTCACCAGTTGCTGGAGGATAGTGAACGCGTTGATAAGGCTAAATTGAAGCTTGGTGAGTGCAGAGCATAGACCTACAATCACATATTGATCTCAATGAGTCATTAGACGTCCCTGACACTATAGAAGAAACCGCTCATGAAGTCGAGCTGACGAAATCATTGTATACACTCTGGAGCGCATCTCCCGGATGGGATGCTGATATCTACGGCAAGTACCCCCCGCACCTTCCCATACGTGACGAACGGTTCTCCTTGGATCCTGTCATATTCACCGACCCCAAGAGTGGTGAATCGCTCCCAGACACCACGGGATCTATCTTGTGGGGAATGGCTGGCACGGTTGACCCCTTGGTCCACCTTCGCACTTTTTTTCGTACCCCCGCCATAAAATGCACTTGGTTCTCGTGTTGCCGGGAACTTCTTCATTGTATACTAGGAGCACTGCTAGGCAAGCATATACATTTTTCACTGAACCTGCCTCACTGATCAATCTTTCCAGGTCATCTTGAAGCTTACAGGCGCGGGATAATACACCAAGATATCAGTGACAGCAACGTCTGGATGTGGATTCCTCAAATCGACGAGCGGTTTGCAGTTCCTGAGTGGATAAAAGAACAAGATGGCAAAACGCACTTCAGAATGGCGGCGGTCGACCCAGAGTGGTTTCCTAGGCGTCCTGGGGTGGCTGGTGATTTTGGTTTAGTGCTTGACATGTTGGAGAGTAAGAGCGCTGCCAATGGAGTTGTTACCACTGTGTGTCCTCACCCCACTATTTCTTTTTTGTAAACTCACTTTCTCAGGGAACATTCCCTTTTGGCACCAGTGCGGAAAATGAGGCTCCTGGCGTCACACACGACCTCGAGGCCTACATCTACCTTATATGGCTCATTGGGGTGAACTTCAAGGGTCCATACAATGACGTCCAATATTGGCCTCCTCCTGTCGAGAAGTGAAGACCCATCCCCAACAATGCAGTGTCTATGTCGGAGGCAAACAGGCTCACTGCCGAGAAATTTGGCTGTGATCCTATCGATGAGAAGCGCTTCCCTCCTTCCACGGGTGTTACGCAGATTGGAATGACACGTGTTCTTCCCAAGCGTGAGGAAGACAAAGAGTTTTGGATTCGTCAAAGGAAAGTCCCAGCATGGGCGAAAGTGGGTACCTACGACCTTACGACAGAGAGCGTGAAGATGGACAAACTATGTCTGGATTCCTCGGATTTCATGGGAGCGCTTCAACCATATTGGAAGGTTGGCGCACTTTGCGATGGGTGGATCAAGTTGTACAACCTGCTGTGGCCGACAGTCGACGATGGCCAGGCTGTGGAGGAGAAGCGCACAAAGTTGACGCATGCACGGCTCATCGCTGTGATAAGAGATATGATAGCCACCATACCCGCTGCTGTTGATGGTGCACCAAGCCGGGAGGTGGTCTTGGATGCTCGGGAGAGGTATTCCGCCTCCATCAATCGGCTGGTAAATGTGCAGACATTGAAGATCCGACAGTTCCAACCTGTCAGCGTTTATCCGGCTGAATACCTTTCAGGATCTCGTCACGAATTACCACCCCCATCATCACACCCTTCGCAGGCTGCACCTTCTTCATCCACTTCTGAGCCATTGATATTTATCCCTTACATGCCCAACTCGAATGTCCCAGGGCCTCAGACGCAACCACTACCTACTTCACCCAAAACACGCACTTCTAGCAGGCGCCGCAGTGGGCATGCGGGCATGGGCACTGGGAGTGGGTCGCAGCGGGGCAGGGTGTCACAGCGTCAGTCACAACATCAGTCTGCACACTCAGCACATTGGTCTGGAGGGCTGTCTGGAACTTCTCATGTTTCCACAGACCCTTCGGTTGGCAGTACATTGACGGGGGGTCATACTTCTGGGTCTGGGTCTGGGTGGTCTGGAGTCACTCGAGTGTCCGACACTGAGAATGAGAACAAACGTCGTCGCAGGTCTTGATTAAGGTCAATTTGAGCTGTGCTTTTTGAGAGCGATATGTTGACTATTCATAGATTACACTGTTTATGTGTTTTTGTTATAACAATATGTATGCTAGTTGGTCATTGTCTGTAACAGTGAGCAAAGGGTCGGTACAAGGTCTGGGACATGATCTATTTTTAGCAAAATCAATGATCTGGTGCGCACTCACAAGACGCGTCCATTTTTTATCTCACATCCACCTGATCGGTTTTGGCTATGACTGGGTTCCGCTCTGCACTCCATGCTCTGAATGTCAACATCGAATGTGTTCATAGACAAGATGACGATCCATCAATATGCCCTGCTTGTCATAAACGGTTAGGCTCTTCACAAGGAGTTGCAGCTCACCTTTACACCGCAAGGTCCTGTCAATGGTACAAGAAGGGTAAGATGAGGGCATTGACCCTTCCAGGACAATTTGGTCTGGATGATGAGATAGAGATGGGAGAAGTGGATGAACCGCTTCCTGCTGAAGGGGATGAACCGTTTCTCGCCCAAGGGGATGAGATGATTGACACAGGCGATCCCACACAGGTCATGCAGGATTTCCAAGATCGGCTCTTTGATCTTGTTCCTATACCATCCCATGCTCCTGACCTACAACATCACAGACACGATCCTGATGAAAACATCGACCTGCGAATTGAAGTCCCCCACCCCACGGCTGGACGAGTTATACGTATGGATGAAACAGTACACCAGAGGTGGAGGAGGGAGTTTTCTGGAACTGATGAGGAAGGAGATGTGTCTATGGAGGATGTTGTAATCGGAGAGGGATCATCAGCTGCAGTCAATAGGTTCGCACCTTTTGCTTCTGAGCTGGACTGGAGGGTAGCCTGCTGGGCGATTCAAGATGGCATAGGGCACAAGTCTTTTGACAGGCTTATGGCCATACCTGGAGTGCGTGCTGTTAGTTATGGTATTGAGTTCATCTTACTGACTTTCTATGACAGGTCGCTGAGAAGCTTGGTCTGTCGTACCAGAATATACGCGGCTTACACAAGATTGTTGATGCAGTACCTCCTCGTGCTACATGGAAGAAGCGAGAGCTATGGTTCAAGAATGACCCGGAAGATAAGCACATAGTCCATCACCGTGATCCCCTGGAGGCTATCAAGACATTATTGGGTAATCCGGCGCATGCTGAACATGTGGTCTATAGGCCGAAGAAGATATTTAGTGACGCATCTAAGAGCGAGAGGATATATAATGAGATGTGGACTGGGGACTGGTGGAACACCGTACAGGTGAGTATCGATTCCACTACACATTCTGGGTGCTTACATTAGCTTTATCTCCAGGACAGGCTACCATCTGGAGCATGCGTTGCTCCTGTGATCATAGCCACAGATAAGACTCAACTCACGCAGTTTACGGGTGGCAAGACTGCATATCCTGTGTATCTGACTCTTGGGAACCTCCCACAAGCTATCTGTCGCAAACCATCACAACAAGCTTGCATACTCATAGCCTATCTGTCTGTCAGCAAGATGGTAGGCAAGCAGCTCACTAAGAAGCAGAAGTCAACGAGAATTCAACAACTGTTCCACGACTCAATGCGCATTGTCCTGGAGCCACTAATAGAGGCGGGAAAGAAAGGGATGGAGGTGACTGGGGGGGATGGCAAGGTGCGGATATTGTACCCCATCTTGGCTTGCTATGTCGCAGATTATCCAGAACAGTGTCTGGTAACATGCGCCAAGTATGGGACATGTCCAAAGTGCCAAGTAAATGACGATGAGATGGGTGGGAGAGAAGCAGCAGGCTGGAGGACTCAACGCAGGACTTCAAAGCTCATACGTATTGCCAGGGAGAAGGCGACCTCTATCAGCAACTTTCAAGAACTATGCAAAGCGGACAACATATCAGGAGGAGTTCGTCATCCTTTTTGGGAGGACTTCCCTCATTGCGATATCCACATGGGTATCACCTCAGATGTTCTTCATCAGCTGTACCAGGGTGTTGTCAAGCACCTGGAACACTGGTGCACCAGTCTAATGACGACCGCAGAGTTGGACCATTGCATAAGATCACTTCCACCTTGTTTCGGGGTACGACACTTCAAGAATGGCTGGTCTCAGCTATCACAGGTCTCAGGAAAGGAGAGGAAAGATATGGCACGCATCCTTCTTGGATGCATCATGGGCAAGGCTCCATCCCAGGTAAGTTAGCTTCGCCTTCCTCGAGGCCTACATCTACCTTATATGAAATTTTCCTGTGCGTTTCAGGTGATAGTCTGCTATAGAGCTCTACTCGACTTTATCTACGTGGCCCAGTATCCCACACATGATGACTCTACCCTCCAGTATCTCACCAACGCCCTGGATGAATTTCATGCAAACAAGGACATCCTGGTGGATCTTGGAATACGCAATCACTTCAACATACCAAAGTTTCACTCCATGCTGCACTATGAGGAGTGCATACGTAATTTCGGAACTACCGATAATTATAATACTGAAATGTTTGAACGATTTCATATAGACTACGCCAAGGAAGCATGGAGAGCATCCAACTTTCGCAATGAGCTCCCTCAGATGACTCAGTGGCTGAGTCGACAGGAGAAAATAGTCATGTTCCAGAGCTACATCTCTCACTATCAATCGGAGGAGGAGAGGGAAGAGGAGGTCCAAGAAGCTGTGGATGGAAGAAACCAGGACGTTGGGGTAGTGACAGCCAAGAGACCGGCTGCTCCCTCCCAGACCCTTTCCAACATCCAAACCAAGCATGGTTGTCCCTCTTTTTCATATCACTTGCGCATTTTCCTTAATAAATTTCTTACTAGAGGAGATTCTATACCTCGTACTCAAGTTGGCAATGCTTTTCTTCCTTTTGATAAGCTAGATGTTTGGCATTCTTTCAAATTCTCACTAGATACTCTTGGGAACGACGTAGATGGCCAGAAAGGTATAGATTTAGTCAGGGCGCAACCAGGTAGAGGAAAGAGTCCAGGCAGGTTTGATGTGGTGGTGGTCACTCACAACGATGGGGCTGAGTCTACTGGACTTCATGGTGCGCCTCCTTATGTTTCTAATACTTGATAGCACTAAAGCTCAGCATTTCTTTATTGTATTTAGGAATGAAAGTTGGTAGGCTGAGGCTTATATTCCGCCTTCCAGAAGTAATCGGCCTTTATAATGAAGCCCCTTCAGTCTGGCCAAAGCACCATTTTGCATACGTGGAGTGGCTAACTTTGTCCCGTTCACCTGGCGCCCATCACAATATGTACTCAGTTACCAAGCCTCTCCCTTTGGACACTACTGGACACTTGCCTGGTGATATTGTCCCTCTCTCTACTGTACGACAGTCTTGTCAGCTTATACCACACTTGGGAGCTGGTGTAGGATGGCCTCAGGAGTGGAGATCTAATAGTGTACTTGATGCATGCTCCACTTTTTTGCTTAACAATTGGTCTAGTAAGTATGCGTATCAAACCCTATGGTAGTGCTAGTTACATGCTATTGGTGACTATACTAGTTCTTTTCACCGACATCAAGTGTAAAAATTGCTTCTATATGACATCTATATTCAATTATATCCCATTAGCATACATTATGGCACCATTTATCCATAAAGTCAAATAAAACCAAAAATAGCAAAATCATGTTTTCCTGATGGGGGTGAATGGGAGGATGAGGACGCGGGTTGGTGTAAAACGGAGGTGACAATTCAAGTGCTGTTTTCTCGGACCACTGCCCAGCCAGGCGCTCGCCCTTATGTGGCAGCCAACTTATATCATAAAACTCTTGTCTCGGTCATTAGGGAAAAGCTCTCAAACGCTCATGATGATGAACATTTCCACTACGAGCCCTATCAACTACAATGGAGCACTCCTCATCTTCCCCACGACGTAAACATTCAAGGTGAACTATTTACTTCGCCGGCCTTCATGGACGCACACCGCGAACTTCAGGAGTCCCCCAGAGAGGCAGGATGCAATTTACCTCGTGCAGTCGTTGCGCTCATGTTTTGGTCGGACGCTACACACCTGACATCATTTGGTGATGCAAAACTATGGCCAGTATATATGTACTTCGGAAACGAATTGAAGTACCGCCGTTGCAAACCATCTTGCAATCTGGGCAACCATGTGGCCTACTTCTCAAAGGTACAGCAGCTTTTATAAATCCTCTTCCACATTAACACTCACACTTTGACAGCTTCCAGACTCGTTTAAAGATTTCGCGTGTGCATTCACTAATGGCAAGGGGGCTGGCCGTGAATGCACAACACATTGCCAGCGTGAATTATTCCAAGCTCAATGGAAGGTCCTGCTCGATGACGAGTTTTTAGAGGCTTACCAGCATGGGATTGTGATTCTCTGCTGTGATGGCATCAAACGAAGGTTCTACCCACGAATATTTACTTACTCCGCAGACTACCCCAAAAAGTGAGTCATAAACATATTTCGCGGAAGTCAAACTTAGAAAATCCAGGGTTCTTATCGCAACAATTTGGCAGTTGGGAGGCTGTCCTTGCCCACGTTGTCTCACACCAGCTACACAGCTTCACAATCTAGGATTGAGCTGCGATCGACAACAACGTTTAACGTTGGTGCGGTCTAATGACTTGAGGACCCGCCTTGTTGCTGATGCACGCAAGCTCATTTATGACCAAAATCACGGTGTAAGCAGTCAAGCAACTCCTCAAGCCTGAATCATGGATACCCACTGTGGTGAGCATGACCATAAACCTCCTCTACTACTGACTAATTCTTGCTTAGAACATTTTATCTGACAGCCTTGATGCATCTGGGTTTAATGTGTTTGCCGCCCTGGTTGTTGACCTCCTACACGAATTTGAACTTGGGGTGTGGCGCTCACTTTTAGTTCACTTACTGAGAATACTTTTTGCCTTTGATAAGGACCTCATACACGAGCTTGATAGAAGGTACTCAACATGTACCTGATGAAGGCTTGGCATGCCCATACTCACGTCTGACAGGTATAGGCTGGTCCCTCCCTTTGGATCCTCAACTATAAGGCGGTTCTCCGCAAATACATCTGAAATGTCCAACATGGCGGCAAGAAATTTCGAAGATCTTTTACAGGTAGGTTCTTCGAACGATTCTCACAAGTCCTTGTCAACTCACTCCATACAAGTGTGCTATCCTGGTCTTTGACGGTCTTCTCCCCCACGCTCAAAACAAAATCGTTATCGACCTTCTTTTCGTCGTGGCGCACTGGCACGGACTTGCGAAACTTCGCATGCACTCCGACCTAACCTTGCAAATCCTCGATCACCAAACGACTGAACTTGGGGGACACCTTCGTCGGTTCAAGGCGAAGGTATGCTCTATATATAACACTCAGGAACTTGATCGTGAACTCAATGTGAGATCTCGTCGGCAAGCAAAAGAGGCAGTTAAACGGGCGGTGAATGGCAGCCAACCGGGGGCTACGGCTGTACGACCTAGGGCAAGTGCCAACCTCAAAGGAAAACAGAAGGCGGGCGCAGACCAATCGCAGGATACTCTCAGGCCTTCACCACGGCAACCAAGGAGGAAGAAGTCCTTCAACCTGCATACTTACAAGCTTCACGCACTGGGGGACTATGTAGCATGCATCCGTCACTTTGGCACCACAGATTCATATAGCACAGAGCTGGTGAGTCCTAATTTTGTCCTACCTACTCTACAACTCAGCTACTATTAGGGTGAGTTAGAGCATCGTATGTCTAAGGGGAGATATCGCCGAACCGATCGACGGGCCTTTATTCACCAGCTGACGCAGATTGAGCGCCGTCAAGCAAGATTACGTCGCATCAAGCAGCGGCGGCAAAAACAAGCTCCTCAAGCAGCGCGTGATGACACTGCAAGTGATCCCCATTTACACCATCACATTGGCCAAAGCGAGAAGATTTATGACGACGTCAGTCATTACCTCCGCAGCCATGCCGGAGACCCTGCTATGAAGGTAGTTGTTCTTTTGCTCAATCATCATCGCTTTGACACATGTTCAGGACTTCCTTCCCCGGTTGAAAGATCACGTTTTGGAGCGCCTTCATCTTGGAACTTCTGTGGAGAAGCACAGCGCCCATTCTGACGACGACCGTAATTCAGTTCTCTTCAAACGTAATCGAATCTACCACCATCATATCGCCAGATTTAATTACACTACGTATGATGTTCGGCAGGCTCAGGATGTCGTGAACCCCAACACTCCTCATTGCAACATCATGTTGCTCCGTGATGGCAATGACCCCAATGACAGTTATCGTTACGCTAAAGTTTTAGGTATCCATCATGTTAATGTGGTTCGCACCAGGAATGTGCACGAATACCTCCGAATGGACTTTCTCTTTGTTCAGTGGTACGAAACAGCGAGCAACCATGCTTGGGACTCTCATTCTTTGGGGCGTGTTCATTTCTTACCCCTGGCGAATCCAAGCGCTTTTGGCTTCGTGGACCCAGCAGCTGTTCTGAGGGCGTGTCATGTTATTCCCGCATTCTCTCGAGGCCAGCGCAATCCAAATGGTGGCCCTGGTATCTCACCTCTAGCAGGAGATCATGGCGATTGGCACGAGTATTACATCAACAGGTGAAAATCACACCATCCATTTTAGCTGTTTGTGCTGATATCATGGCTGTACAAGCTTTGTTGATCGCAACTCACTCATGCGGTATCACTATGGCCTCGGTGTTGGGCATATGTATTCTCATAGGGTGGGAGTGTTAGAAAGTCGCAGCTCGGCGCTGCAACATGTCAGTTCGACAATCGCTGATGAAAACCTGGAAAGCCTAATGGAATACACACACCGCCCACATGCAACTGCTGATGATGTGGAAGACGAGGACGGAGATCACGTTGGTGTGGAGGAGCCATCACCCTTTGAGCAGGTACACAATGGAAGTACAGAGACGCTCATAGAGGCCCTGGATGAAATGTATGCTGACCACGTCTTCGATTATGAAAACTAGAGTTACATCACATCAATTTACCACGGATGGGCGCAAACCGATTTCCTCGCTGTCTCATGGCCACATCATCAAGTGCTGGCCAGGCTATGGCTCAGGCTGGCCAGGCCATTGTTAGGCGCCTGCTATCTCTAACGCTTGTCTAACCCTAACCAGTGGAAGATACTTATTTCTTGCAGTAAGTGATCCTATTGTTTTTATTTGTACATATTTAAATCAGATATCAGTCTCACAGGCTCACGCCGTCTCCCTCGCCATTTAAACCAATCTCAACATCAACGTCAATAATTTTACCACATCAAGTCAGTTCACCTCCTCACCGACATGCTTCCTGCGTACTTGTACGTTCCCGAGAGCTCAGATATCCTTAGACTACTTCAACTTCCAGTAAGTGACTTGGAGCTAATACCTACATCGCACCATCGTTAATCATTTCCCTCCAGCATGAGGAGGTTTGGTATCTTTCATCAGCGATTGTCTCAGCCTAATTCTCGCCTTCAGCACCTGTTTACAGGGTTCTCGGGCCAATCTTACGTGGTGGTTGGATACATCGCCGATTGCCATGAAGTATCTCCCATATATGTATGATCTAATCTTCGACTTTCGACTCACGCTGATGTTTATGTTTTGTAGGTCGATGCAACCCTCAAGGAGGCCAAGCCCTGGCTGAATGTGACCAAGAACATTGGGACCTTGGCCATTCCTGATGGGATGGGTCGCATCCACGACACTCACCCGCTGTTTGAAACGGTGAGGGATTTGTAGCGTAAAAAGTTCGTTTTTGAAAAGGCAGATCTAGAACGCCGCCGGCGGTGATTTGGTCCGGGCTGTGAAGACCCGACACTGCAGATCGAATGAACTAGGCATACCATGTCCTATGTGGTTTGTATGTTATTTTCGTATACTAACTTATTCTCGTCTAACGGTGCTTCGGCAGCTCTCCCACCTGTTGGATGCGTCCATCCAATTCAACCCACCGCAATATCCCAATGGATTTCCGCCTCCTGTCGACTATAACATCCATGAGAATCTAGTGTCTATGTACGATATACCGCCCGCGATCTCATTGACGGACGGACTTGTGACAAACCCGCTGGACACCGAAATCATGGAGTTACCATCATCTCAACATATGGACGCCGAGCTCGCGTCCCTGCAATCATATGGTTTGCAGTCTCCATCCCTCTCATTCCTCTTTGATTTTAGCAACACTGGCTGGCCACTAGCTTCTGCTGTCTCCGCTAGCGGCAATGACGACCCAACCATCCCAGATGATTCAAACGAACCGTGCGATGCCTTGACCGGCAGTTCAGTCCCCGCCGATGCATGCTTGGATATTTATCCGGAGCTAGCTTGGAGAGACTCTACCGATATGTGGGGTAACTTGCCAGAAGCCCACAGGAAAAAAATTAATCGTAAAATGCTGACAACGTCCTGGTTGCAGCGCATGAGGCTCACGAAGGCCCTCTTCATGGGCAGTCTGTGGGTCGGACTACACGGAAATCCATTCAAGATTTCTGCACTGGAAACGCGCCGCCTCATTACCCTCAGTTTTCTCACCGCTTTGCGCATTGATGGAAAAACCTATGCACAGGTTCTCGATCAGCCATGTGAGCACCTTATTTTTTAATCTTCGTGTCGTGAACTTATAGTTTGATCAGTGACCTGGAAGAACGGCCCCAGTATTGGATGGCCAACCATGCGCACCACTGTGCGCCTTCCCTTGTCCTTACCCTTTGTCGCTTACTCCTAACCCATCTGAGCAGATGCTTCAAACTTTCGATAACGGAAAGGCTGAACTGCGCAAGATCGTAAAAGCCTCCTTGACGCACCTCACAGGCTTCTGTAACGAATCGCCAGATCATAGGAAACAGACGATTGTCAAGTTTGTTGAACGCTTTAACAAGGGTCTTCACGAGGTAAGCATAAGACTTACAATTCAGATCGCCCTATTTTTTAATTTTTGCGTCATTCAGTTGCAAAAGGCCCTTGCCGAACTTACAATGAAACGGGTATTCAAAGAACTGACCTGGGCAGCATTATTCATCCCGATCGATGATTTGACCAGTGAACACGATAGTGGGAGGATAGCGGACTTGTTTGTCGAAGAGGTACGCACTACATCTGGATGCTTGGCGCAGGACACCGTCTGTAACCTCATGACATTGGTGAGCCCATCTCCCTTCGACCTTTCTCACGCGATAACAATGTATTTAGTTATATCAGTCAATGCTCATTCTCTTGGTGGAATTTGATGACAAGACAGCCATCACTGCCTTCAAGACGCATGTGAAGATGAACGGTGACATCATGTCTGCGCTGAATGGAATGTATTCAAACCCGATGGAGTTCGCTGCCTTCACGCAAACGCTACGGGAGCTACCTTTCATCACGTCAGTGTCCTCTCTATGCTACTTGCTATTACTCATTACGGCCTACGTTCAGGAGTGAAAACGTACTTGAAATCACCCCCAAGAGGAAAGTTCCTCGACATGTCGGGGTTGGGAAGGAGAAGAGAGCGAAAGTTTTGAGTGATATCAAGGACATCAATACTAATCCATCAACCCAGACCGACCAACACGTCCTACCAAACAACGAAGGCTTTAGGTCTTACAGGTCACTTTCAGATGTATCTTGCCCTGTTTCCTATTTCCGCCCTCAAGTTGAAGCAGCCGCGGTTTGAATTCCATATCTCACAGCTCTCATCCGTTCTTGTACTTGTACATTCGATTGTTGTCATCAGCCTGTACAAAACCATGTGTAACACTTAGGCCAGGCCGCCAGTTGGTTAGAAATTTGATTTATACACTACCCATCATCTGGTCGTGGCAACTGCCAACTCGCGAAAAGTGCCGGTTTGTCAACAGAATTCCGTTCGATGCAATACTGTCCGAGTCAATGGCTTCGACTTCAGTCTTGAATAGTAAGTCGCCACATAATCGACTTCGATGAATACATACCCTTCGCGATTCCCACTGGCGTTGACAATATATATGTTTGCGGTGATCGTATGCACAATCGGTGTTCACCGGTCCACACGCAGTCTCAATTGAATCAGAAACATATAAATGCTCACCTAGTACTAGTAAGTAGTCTGTAACTGGTTCAATATTCTTCTACTCTGACCACTCACACGTCCTACCTCTGCAAAGCCGCTGTCCGCTTTCTTCACACTCTATCTTAGAGAAGCTAGAATAGAGTGCGAAGACGCCAGGCAGAAGTTTGCTTTGGGCGCCCTCATGCTCATGAGGCTAGTGCCTTGAAGGTACGTCTTTCTAACCCTAACCTTAATTCAGCCACAGATCAAATCGAACTCCGAGTATCCTGGACGCCTTGGGCGTCATTCCACCCTCCACGTTAAGCCAGCCACATCGTATTGCCACTGCCATTATCTCGAACTCCATTCCTCCGGCGACGAACCCTGACGAACCCCAACGGTGCACTGCTGCTGACATGGTTGCTTGACAAGTCTTCTTTCCCTTTGTGGTGCAACCTCCTCGCGCCTTATTTCACACCTCACATGTCGCATCTCTGCATGCCATGCAGCCGTATTTCTCAGCCACCTTCTGCAACCTCCTAACGACTCGTTTCACGCTGTGTTCTCGCCCATCTCAGATCCTTTTAATCCCTTCACCCTTCACTCTCCAGACATTAGTGGTTCTCATGCCTGCTGTTCATCGTAATGGCAGACTTCCTTGATCCCCCCTTCCATGAAGTATGTCTTGTCCATGATAAGGTTAGAGGTCATTCCTGAGTCTAGGATGGTGGACAGTAGCTGACTAGCGATGCAGGCCATGTTCTCATCGCTGGGTGCAGCGTTTAGGTCAAGTTCTTCGACAGCGGCGGAAGACCATTCTCGGTGGTGAGTGCCAGAGGTCGCGAGAGCTGCAGTTTCTGCTGGAGGGGAAATGGAGGGTGCGGTGGTTGTGGACTTGGGTTCTACAGCCAATGTGGCTGCATCTTTCCTTCGCCCTCCCCGTTCTCCTCGCTGAACCCATGGTGACTTGGGCGATTGGAAGGAATAGTGGAACACATAGTGCTGTGAATAAAGACTTGAGCCATATTCCTTCCTGGAGGGCGTGAGTCACCGCCATATACTCCGTCTCTGTCGAAGAGAGGGCATGCATAGTCTGTTTCTTGGACACGTGAGCTACCAGGCCCCCGGCAAAGAACCAGGTGTAAACCGAGATGGAGAGCCGATCCTCTGGGGAGCTCGCCCAGTCGACATCGCAATATCCCTTCAGCCCTTCATTGGCACGATCACCCCCATAGTGAGAGCAATGGTTGAGCGTCCTGCTCAGGTACCGATGAGTACGATCTTCTGGACTGTAACCCTGTCCACCTCCCACTCGATGCTAAACACCCTTTTGGCCTTGACACTGAGGTCCACGACGAAATTGCGAACTTGCCCACTCGTTACCGAAAGATAGTGGGGGAGCTCCTCTACCTCGCAGTCTGCACCCACGCTGACATAGCCTTCGCTGTGAACGCCCTCGCCCAGCACAGTGCGCATCCCACCCCTCGCTTCTATGCTGCCGCCAAGCGGCTCCTTCAGTACCAACTTCGTGTCAGTGCGACTGGGAGGTAGAATTGATTGCCTATGCAGGGAGATAGACACTGTATGTACTAGTTGCAGTGCTGATGTGATGTGTCATAAGCCACTGGAGCCTTACTTCGCGTTCGCTCGCTGTCATCTCACCGCGATCTCATTCTGTATCAACAGTACAGCTTTCATGATCAACCAATCCACCTCTACTTTGAGACGCATACCAAGATCTCCTGATGACAACCATCGATGCCCAGGACCTCAGAGAAAGAATCGGAATCGGGCACTCTCGAGTCTTGATCATAGGGAGAGCAAATGCAGGCAAAACACGGGTGATGCTCTATGTCAGGCATGCGTGCACGCGCATTCATTACTATGTATACAGTGTTAAGTTAGGGTATGTACCTGACAAGCTCGATGGGCCGGAAGAAGTTTGTGAGTCAGTCAATAGCATCATCGGCAGCTTCAGCGTCGCGGTAAGAGAGCGGGGTATTGAAGCATGGTCCAATTGTTTATGGGCTGTGCTCAAGCAGCGCACCAGAGCACCAGAGCAGATGCTGCCATGATGCATAATTGTTAGCCAGATTCTGTAACCTTCCACACATATGATGAGAATATTGCAATTCTAGATTGCCAACTGGTTGGCATTGCAAATGACCGTCGCAAATTCAGGCTTGGGCGGCGAGTGACCATGATGCACAATTGTTAGACAGGTATTGTAACTTCTCACACACATGACGAGAATGTTGCAATTTTAGATTGCCAACTGGTTAGCATTGGAAACAACCATCACAATTTCAAGTGCAGGCAGCAGATGACCATTGTTCAGGAGAGATGCTAGCCTTCCTTCATTGATTTATCTACAAGTGCCACAGTTGTGAGACATGCATGACTTCATCGGAATTACAGTTTTATTGTCCTTCGATGTCGTAATGCTTGCGCTCATGTATTGCTTTGTATTTGGACATAATTTGTGGATACTTTGTACGGTTTTGCCAAAAATATCTATGAAAAGCATCGCCAGCCCGATTTCATGATGTGAGCACCCTCTCCGCACTTGAGCAACATGCATGGCACTCAAAGGAAAAGGTGTCCAACAAGCATCTCCGTTGACTTGGAAAGCTCAAAAAAGCACTTGTAAAAGACGCAAACAAAACAATAGTATCAAGTGCGTGAAATACATCAGAAAACAGATAAAACATATGTATAACCCACCTTAGGAACTGTCATGCGATTTTCGAATTTTGAATCGCCTCTACGGTAATCACAACATTGTAGAATCGCTTCGTAATCGTTCACTCTGACTACAACTAACTTAATCCCACAGCCAGGACTTCTCCCTACCCATTGGAGCAGCTTGGAGAGGTAATACAGTCCCAGGAGACTGGCACAGAGAGAATCAGAGAGATTGATGATAATGATTAAAAGTTTGGTGACCCCCAATTAACCCAATTAACTCCTAGTACATTAACCCTACTAACCCTCCCAAAATCACAGATCCATTTAACTAACCTCTTAACCGGTTATAACTGGGTTAAGTTATAACTGTTTTAACTGGTTAGTAACAACACTGAGTAGAAGCGGTAAGAAGAAAAAAATGAAATCTATTCTAAAGTAGTTGTAAGCTTTGAAGCCCACTCAAACAGGGACATACAAAATCATGTGACGGGCGCGTCCCGCGTTATTTGCTTCAGTTTCTTTTGCTTTTACTTCTCTAGTTCGGTTGTATTGTCTATCTGAGCTATTGATGCATATTCATACCTGAAGCCTGAGTTGTGCATAGCGCAAATGGCAAAATACACGTCGTCATCGCACTTTGTAGCCAGTGGCCACAAACTAAATTCTTAAGTTCGGTCTTGCCTCGGTTCCACCTCGCTGTTCCAACGTTCATGTCGCACACTCGAGTTCAATTGTTGATATAAAGCTTGGTTGTTCGATTATGGCCACAAAGTCCAATTCTGTACAAATGAACGCGCAACGAATCCGAAGAGTAGGATGATCAGATATGCTAGATAAGGCTTCGGTTAGACACAAACTTGAAGGGAGGGCAGGCAGGCGTACTTGTCGAGAGAATCTGTCGAATGCACCAGCAATCAGATATACCATTTTGCCACCACTCCACGGTTTTGCGGCTTGCTTCTGTTTGGATTCATTCGAGTTTATCTAAATGGAATGAATTCTCAGCGACGCGATACGACAGAGTTTGGCTTTGAACCTACATGTTGGCTTAAGGTGTGCCTGAGAAGCCATTAGGTAGTCGCTGAATGGATTCTTCGCTGATGGCCCTTATTCACGCTGTCTACCATTGATGACGCCTGAGAGTCGATCTTGCCAGACGCGTGCCCACCCGATATCATCCATCAGCAGCGAAGTAGTAACGAGTCGTGCGTGAAGGGTGAAAGTCGGCTGTCGATGTCCTCGGCGGGGATTATTTGGATTTGGCGTCGTATCAGATCATTGGATATCCATGTCCATTCTCGTTGTGGGTGTTTCTGGCACTATATCGCTGATCGACGTCTATTCAAGCGTGATTCAACCATATCGAGTATGATGGTTTAAACAGAGACTTACGAGATGGGTATATGCCTCTATCTTGTCACGAATGAATGCGCGAGATAAGGATATAGAAGTGCTGAGTGGGGAGCAAAGAAGAGAGCTGGGGCTTTAGGTCAGAAGGCATCCTTGAAGCGCACCTAAAAAAGTATCAGTAAGGTGCCAACCAAGATATCCTGACATTCGTACTTTGATCAGCTCTATCATGTAGAGCAAAAGAAGAAACAGGAGGGAGTCATGAAACCCCAGATGGTTGAATGTGTCAGATCGGTGAGAATGCCTGTCCACCATCATCATCTGGGCAGGAAAGGAGTGCCGAATCGTGTGTGAATGGTAGAAGTAGGGCATCGACGTCCTGGAGACCACTAGTGAACTGATTCGGGGCCAATCATCTGATTGAACCAACCAATTGCTGACCACTGTCAGATAGTCATATCGTCGTCCACAATCGACTGTGCTCATCCATGATTTAACGATACTGAGTATGATGGTTTTCAAAAAACTCACGGCTCGAGTATTTCCATCTATCACGGATGCGCATAGCAAGGATATGTGATGTGCTGAGTGGGGAGTAAAGCGCACTTGACAAAGTATCACTAAGACACCAGCTGTCTGACCACAAAAAACATGTGTCACAATCATCCATCTGGGCCGAACATGTGGAACGTGATACGATTCGAAAGTTTGTGAAGCAGGAAAGTAAAAGCAGCGTGTCTGAGCTTAGACGGCTAATAGTCCCAAGGATTTTACAAACATCATATCCATTCGAGATCTATCATCTATCTGAGCATAACGAAGAAAGGAGGAGAAGGAGACACAACCACTGTGAGCATCTGCCATCTGAACTTGACTCGGGCGAATGTGGAAATCATGATTGTGAAAACGAATCAAGTGTGAGGGAAAGAAGTCGGCGAGTGAAAGCCATAAGGCAACTTGAATGAGTCCGATTCCTGGTCAGCCGGTCATCACTATATTACCCATTAGACTCATTTGCACAGGAAGTAATTACGTTCAGACGGGCAGAGAGTGGGCAGTGCGAGTGTGATGGCGACGGTAGTAAGTTAATACATAGGAGATGATTGAGGCGTGATCAAATGGGAGCAAGTTGTTCTATAAGAGCGGTAGTAAGGGGAGCTGTTACGCCTCAGGTGATGCCACCGAGGCTGAGAGAATTCACAATTGACATGCAGAACCCCTCAAGTGCAACAAGAATACCCCTGTTTGCACATGTTGCATTCGCGTGCAGCTTGGTGTGAAACTGCTGGTTTGCAAATCAAAATCAACTTTGATTCAATCGATTTTACTAGATTCACATTTGCAATACTTACTTCAACCAATCAAGGGTCTTGAAGCAGGATCATCTCCATCATGCCCATTTTAGCGATACAAGCGCTGAATGGTGGTATATCTACTAGTAGCACGAACACTAGATCGTTATAACCCCCAACATATCGCACTCGCTCTCACCCAACTCTCGAATATGACCGTAGTCTCAAATGATCCCCGTTGGTGGCCGATAATCAGTTCGAATATTTTTTTCGCTTATTGGATAAGTTCGTCGTATCAGTTGGTGATGTCTCGATCTAACATTGACTTGCGGTTTGCAGTTGCCGCCGGCGTCGTGGTGGTATACGATTGGGGTGAGCAGGACAGTGTTCGAAACCGCTGATATTCTCATCATATTTCCAGTCCTAACACTTGGACAAGAGGTACGTCAGTGCTATTGCCGGAGTAGCCAACTTGCTAAGAATGGTGTCATAGATTGAACTGATCTGGGTGAGTGACAGAGTCCCATATCCGAGTCAGAAGAAAAATAACATAAATTCGCGACAGAGGCAACGCTGGTCTCTCATGACTGTGATGTATTTGCTTGTTCGTACCTCATATTATGCTATAGCGTGGTTGGCAAGTTGTGCTGACTTCAAAATGTTCTAGATACGCTATATTGGAATACCATATTCTGTGTATGTGTTTGAGGCCAACAAGTTGGCACTGTACTAATATCTCTCGTTATCAGTATCAACCTTCTGGGTATGTCTCATATGCACTGTGTTCGATTCTTCTGACCGGCGGCACACAGAAAATATGCCATCGGCCTCCCTGACAGATGCAGTGAGTATTCCGCAATCATCTCGTTCCTATCCAATGAATACACTCATATGTAGGGGTGAGTGAGATTCTGACCATTTCACTTGGCTCGACATAATGACTCAATAGGTGTGAGTCGCAACGTTTGGTCCTACTACGAGGGTGATCACTAATTGGGTGTTTCAGGCAATATTATGAACTACGCAAGGAATGGGACAAGTGTGGTCGTAACTGCTATGCTGGGTGGTGAGCTGCAATACATCAGTGATATTGACTCGACTGAAACACGATGCAAGTCATCATGATTACTCGCTTGTATGCCATGTATCAGAGATTGAGGAGGATGCTTATCTTCCTTGTTGTCATCTTCCTGACTGTTAACATCGCCTGCGGAGTACTCACGGCCATAGCAGTCAAGGATATGGTAGGGGGTAAGCTTTACTTGTTGACTTGAAAAACACCGCTCATTGGACAACCACCAGAGGAGCTGATACTCTCTGGAACGTATATGTGCAGCTTTGACTACGAGGGGGATGTCCCGCTTCTGATTTCAATGATTTGGACGCTCAACACTGTTTGGGAGGTCCTTGCACTGTGTCTTTCAGTCTGGATTGCTATAAAACATTTCCGTGACCTGCGACGACTCGACCTATCGACAGGATCGACCATGGAGGACTGTTTCAGAGTGCTGATAAAATCTCACTTGCTTTATTTTGCAAGGTGAGCTTGTAATGTAAATATGTTCGTCTTTTCAGCTCAAGTTCCATATGTGCTAGCTTTTTGGGCGTCTCTTGCCTCGAGCTTGTTGGTGAATCTCCAGAGTTCCTGGTGCGCCGACCTGTCGCCGACATCTGCTTGTAACAACTGCTCATCATTTCTGTAGAATTCAACTTCTATGGGAGTTCAGATACTCACTATGGCTTTTCAAATTTTATTGGCTGTGCAGTTGTTTGTGCTGGGACCCCGCCTCATCCTTAGCGTTCGAGAGTATAACGCTAAGCTCGTGGCCGACTCCGATGCAGAAACTAGCATGGATTCGATTGTCTTCCAGGAGCATGTACAAATATCAACTAGCAGTACTGTGTAGGGAGATGCTTGCCGAGTGTGACTCTCTGCAGGGAGGATAATGTGGTCAAGGATCTGTCGTGCTATTTATTTAAGTTATGCTGTTTCAAAGTATATTTAAGACGAGGCTTATATAGACAAACTCATTTCTTGTCGTATCACTACTGGAAGTCAGTGAACCGCCCGCCCACACTTGCACCAAGTGGCAAGCTGAAATTATCCGCCGGAACGTCTAGCAACCAACGCAGTCTTTGATGCCCAGACAACTGATTCTACGTGTTTGCAGAGTTCTGTTGTCTGAGCACACAGATGATGAAAAAGTGACTGAGAGGCATGAACCCCGGATGGCTGTAACTCATTGGTGCTCAGAGGCGTATCCATCCATCTGGGCCACGGTGAAGGAACAGGAATGAATCACGCGGACTCGTGGTTCGACTGAATGCCTCTATCATGAACGAGCATGGCAAAGAGATGAGGTGGGCTGAGCGGGGAGTAGAGAATTAGAGAATCGGGGTTCACTATTAATGAGGCATGGACCACGATATCTTGATATTGCATCTATACACACATTGATCGGACCCGCAACATGTCAAATTTTCGCCCAAGCGACTGAAATTGAGCGTCGGGTTTGCGTCCTTGCGATGATCTGTTGAAGCCCATCCTGTTAAGCAAGACCGTCAGATTAAAGTACCGATCGAGATACATACATATACTCATCAGCTGGACCGAACGAATGGAAAGCGAGGGGGCTGGAAAGTAGAAGTAGCGCGTCTGAGTTCAGACAGCTGGTATAGATAGCTCAAGGATTCCGCAGCATAGTCGAACTCTCGCCTTCAAAATCGCAGACTGTCCAGGCAGAGTGTCCTTGCCATTCAAGGGTATTTCGCGCGACCAAGGTATTGGAACACTTTTGTTTATCCAGCTCCACAAGTAAGAAGAAGCAGTAAGAAGAAAAAACTTCCGTTCTATCGATACGAAAGTAATTGTAAGCTTTAAAGTTCAAGGGGCCGGACACTACACGGTAAGAAGTTAGTTGAACCTGTGTTTAAGCTGGTCCTTTTTACACTCAGTATGTAAAAATTTTGTGTGCTGGGTACCGTTTTGAATAAAGACTGAGTACTGAGTTAGGACAAGATCCGTAGGTTAAGCGTAAACAAGGACGGAGCGCTAATGTTGAGTTGTCCGGCAGCCGCCGAGCGGATGGCCTCAGGTTCATTGGGAGTTTAACCTGAGGCTCAAAGTGTTTGGTCTGTCGGCCATAAGCGATTTATCCTGGGAACAACGCCAAACAAGCGCTGCGCCCCATAGGTACTATCTGCGCAGAGCGTCCTTGAATCATCCTTGGGCAGTCTCTCTATACAGTGTCAGTGCAATAATCACTGGATCAACAGGTACTTCTGGTCGATGCACTATACAGCCAAAAGCAACATATCCTGCAAACAACGTCCCACGCAAACTTGGGGCAAAATGGCTAAGTTGAAGGAAAAATTCCACCAAGTCCGAACTCAAATCTAGCTGACTACTAATATACTTGAGCTTGAGTACTTGCTAACTTAGTAATTGCCCGACGAGCTTGTCTTCCCTTTTGTTTTCGTATTCTTTAAATTTTATATCTTTACTTTTTATCATTAACTCTACCAGCCTTCTGCAATTCCCTGGTCTTTCCACATACACCTCCCGCACCCTAAGTTACTGTCGTTTCCCGTGGTTCCATTACCTGTCTCTTTGGACCCTGCCACGTCCTCCTGCAGCCGTACACAACCCCGACACTACCCCTGCCTTTCTAGCAACTGCTGATTCCATCTCCCATCCTTTATCATAAGTTTTTCGTCTCCTTCTCCCTTTTGATACTTATGAATACACCTTTTGCAGCTCTTGTCGCAGTGCACCCTCATACTCGCTCCCTTCGCACATCCTGCGATGTCTCTTGCATATGTAAGTCTTTCTCTTATTTCTTTGTCTTTTTATTTACTGATCTCATCACATTCAGTTTAGTCACATTACACAACACAACCCTCGACTCTTCTCAGCCTTCTCGTACTGTCTAGCATTATTTTGCATTGTCATTCTCGCGCCCTCTCTCGCAGCTTCTTATATCATCTGGGGTTGTTCCGCCACATCTCGCAGCTTTCTCCATTATCTCGTGTCTCCTCACACTGTCTAGCGCCTTCTTGTGTTGCCACTGCTGTTATTGTCTTACTGTAGTTCTATTAACTATGCATTGTATCTCAACATTGAATGAATTTTTTATGTTTTATTGCTCGTGAAATTATCATGCCGGAAATAAATTACCCGTACGATTCCAGTCTCAGCATAAGGACCAATGCTACCCAGCAAGCAGTACTGCGCTAATCTCGGCCTGAGGACCAACACTACTTAATCCTATCAAGTTGATCTTCATGTGCGGAGGTTCGCTGAGGCAGATACATAGGCTCTGCTGGGACTTGCACTAATTCTGTAACTATGAAAATTCCCAGTACATAGCTCATTAATCCTCAAGTTCTGGTACAGCTGGTAATCAGGTTTCTATCACCCACGTCCCCAGGATAAAAATAGTATTGCAACCTGCGGCTAAAGTTGAAAATGTCCTCAGGTTCAAACTGCATTGCCCATGGGACAAACACCGCGATAAACCGAGCTTGAGTGTCACAACAAACATCGCACTTCAGATTCAATAGTACTGAGGCGCACAGATCCTTTTTGCACTCAGGTCAAGGCTGAAATTATCCTGTGTATAACTATTATAGTTTAACCCCAGGTGCATCCAACCGTCTTGGTGTGCACAATGAAATACAGAGCCTCAGAATCACGTGACGTGTGCATCCTGCATTATTTGACCTAATTTCTTTTACTTCTGCTTCTTACAGCTGTGTGCAAAAAGGTTGACAGTACGCGTGTGATTTGAATGCATTAGGAAATAAACGAAATAAATCATTGACCACCAATTTACAACTGCATCTTGATGCATCGTGTCTTCCCCTAGCTTATTATCATCTTATCAATTACTCTCACCATGTCTTCCATCTTTGACGAACTTTCTGAGTATATGCGTCTGTATCAGTAGAGTAGTACTCAAAGTATCTGACTTCGTGAAGCTTCCGACACAGCCGAAACTGTCAATGCGCACACTGAACCAAAGAAATCAGCCATTACATGCTATCTCACTATCATGATGTACTCGATTACCGTTCATCGAGGAACCAGTCGGGACAGTGTTTCACAAGTCGAAGTAGATAGTTCACGTCATCAAAATTGAGTGTTCGAGGACAGCCAGGAGCACTGTAGCTGTGTCGAACAACATCCCCCATTTCACGCCAAAGTTTGATCATGCACCAAAATGTACGTTGAGAAGCCAACACAGTCGAGTATTTGTTCAAGAGAGAGTATGCTCTGTTCATGAAGCTTCACAGCTACGAGTTTGACATTGCGACTGATTTTTCGGAATGGCATGGCTGTGAGCACTGTTTCATGCTGTTATGATTTTCTTAATTTAGTTTCCTAATGTATTCAAATCACGCGTGTACTGCCAACCTTTTTGCACACAGCTGTAAATGTCTCGAAATAGACTCAAGTTGAATCTCGAATGCAATGGAGTTGGCAGGCAGTCCAAATATGGGCGCCAATCCCCGACTCCCCTGACCAATTTGAGTTCCATCTTTACTTCTTATCTGAAGGAAACAACCTCGTCCTATCTCTGTGAACCTCTTGTTGATGGTGGAATCATTGATTGCATTATGGGCACTACAACCACGGCATAAAGTACATTTGGAGAAGGCAAAATCATTGGGCAATCACGACATAAAGTACATTTGAAGAAGGCAAAATATTGGGGCACGGTGTTCAAACTTGAACACACCTAATCTTCTGTCACCTGCATCACTTGGGCATCAAACTCTTTGCATGTTCATCTGCAAAGTCTTCATCGGAGGAGAACTTGGTCACCTGGCATTTCTTGCGTAGCTGTTCATTATGGAGATTGTTGCTGGCCTTGCGTTTCCCCCTGGAATCCCCCATGTGGTTGGTGAGTGTGTTAATGGCAATAGAGGCATTGGGGAGGAGTTTTATTTCTTTAAGCATTGCCTGACAGCCGTCCATTGGATGCCTCGGCAGGCAGCTTTGCGGTGTACTAGAGCCAGTGCAATAGACCACAAATGGGATCCTCATAATGAAATCAGAGGATCACCATGTTGTCTCAACAGCGCTGAGGATGCAGCAGCAGGCAACAAATCACCATGAGCTGCAGCAAACTGATGAAAGATACTGCAATGAGTATAAGCTTCAGATTCAAAGTGTGACCATCAAAAAGACCATCCATGCTGATGGACAAAGACACGCCATTGAACACGACCGTAACATGGGGATTGAGATGATCACACCCGACATCGGACACAGTGAAATGCCAAAGACCACGAACAAAGTAGATGGGGTCACCCTGTATGTATTTGAGGCCATTGACCTTAGCACCGTTTGTTGACATCAAAAGAACATATGCGATAAGATGGGGATCGGAAGTGTTTACAATGTAATGCTTAACAGCGTCAATGTTGTATTTCAGATGCGCAGATGTCGGAAGGATGGGTGATGACTGGACCACCTTGCCTGTAACAATAATGAGCAAAATATTGGACATTCCATACCACCAAGGACCCAGTCTTGTTGTAATATGACCAAAGACCAGCTCCCAGGTATCGCATCCTCCAATGGAGGGTATCATTGTCTCCAGGTTTCTAGACATCAACCTTCAGCAATGTGGACCGTGTAGCAGCTACAGCGTCTCCTGAGTGTGAACATCTCCTTAGCTGCCTCGTTGCTCTGGAGGGGTGATCGTAGTCCGGCGACAAAGCTATAATACCAGATTCGTGCATGGTGACTTTGTAGCAAGATTTGTGAAGAAAGATGAAATGGTGAGTGATATCAGTGGTTTTGGGTGGTGGTTTCCCATGTACCGATATACAGAAATACGTGTCTCATGCAGATAAGTATCGAGCGTTGGTGAGATGATTGGCACCTTCGGGGAGTAGTTGGGTGAGGAGAGACAGCTTAAGACATCGACAAAGATATCAGAATGAAGTTGTGTTGGGGATGGTTGTAATAGGGCATATGGAGGTGTGTGATGATTTCATTGTAGAATGAAGATTGTAGCTAATGGAATGTGACTCATAATTAGGAATGAGGCTTGGGCGCTGAGGCGATCTCAACAAAAGTGACTGCAAGTCAGATGACAAGCAAACACTCTCTATGTTGGGTCTTGATATGCTGTGTGATATGTTCGACCCTTAAGGGAAGCAAAGAAAGCAAGGATCCATGAAATGATGCTGATCAACCCTGGTGAATGGCGGTGAAAGTGCGAGAAACGCGCTGAAGGCGCGCACAGGAAAGTGAAACGCGAAAATGCATGAAGCGCGGGAAGGCAAAAGTGCGAAAAGGTGGAAAGACGCAGAGAACAGGAATGGTAGTGCGAGCAGTGCACAAGTGTAGGGAGATGGTGATGTGATGAAAAGCGACTGAAGACTGATACTGATATTGCCACTAGCTATAGACTGATGCTAGGGCCTCAAGACGGTGACGGATACATGCATTGCATGGAACTAACTGGTGATAGATGGTGACTGCCAGAAGCTAAGTTGTAAAACGAACATGAGAGTATGTAAGTTCTAGCTAAGCACTCTCCCAGGGCTCGGAGCCGAATAGGGAGCGCTCTAAGTATGTAAATGATGTAATGTAAGGGTCCATAACGAAATAGGAAGTGTAATATGCTGAATATGGTCAGATAATGAAAGGGACGTACCAAGGGACTGGTTGGATGATGGATGGATGCTCCTGGATGCTGGGTGATGCAGTGCGCTTAAGTGCGAGAAGGCATGCGCAGAGGAATACTGCGCGTTGTGTGGGAAAGTATCGCGCCTATGGCGCATTTCGCGGGAAAGCTGCGCGTGATATGTGGAATCAACTGAAGACATAGTGGAAGTCATATGGATGATGGTGCAAGTCGTGCAGTGAAGGCCAATTGTCATGAGTCGTGAAAAGGTGCGAAATGTGCCCATATGCGCCTGCTCAAATGCAAGTCTCTACAGCGCTTCAGTTGCACAGCCTATGCTTGAAGATAACATGTGTAAAACATACCAGCTCAAACTTCCAGTGCACTTTTGACCTAAACGCCCTTTGCCTCTTAGTGCCAATATGTTGAGAGCAACTGAAGAATGTATCGTTGTAAGTGATGATTGTGGACTTTGTTGGATGACAGCTAAGACGGAGCTGCACCCAATAGTTGATTATGTCTTCACCCATTGTTGAAATACAGAAGGCATCAGCGATCACACCCCACCAGAAATTTGAAGGACATACCAATGTGGTCCTAGGTGCCATACATCTGCCAGGCGGACAACGGATGATAACATGCTCAATTGATGGCTCGCTGCGGGTATGGAACTTGAAGAGTGGTAAACAGATAGGAGATGACTGGCGGGATGGAAAAAGTGACGCGTGGACCATAGCATTCTCTCCGGATGGGAAGAAAGTGGTTAGTGGGAGTGATGATGGCGGAGTGAGGTTGTGGGACATCGACACATGCAAAGTCATCGCGAAATGGACAGGGCATACAAATATTGTGAGGACTGTCTGCTGGAGTTGAGATGGTCAGCGAGTCTTGAGCGGATCTTATGATGGAACTATGAGACAATGGGACGTGAAGAGCGGGGAGACAATCCTCGCACCAATCAAGACAGGGCATGAATGGGTGAATGCAGTTGTCTACTCGCCAGATACAACCATGTTTGCAACCGGTGGATCCAAACAACCTGGGAATAACACTGGAGATAACAAGTACTTGGTCAAAATCTGGGACACGAAGACTGGCGAGCTTGTCGCTACTCTCAAAAGGAGGACATGTAGGAAATGGCCGGTCTGTTTGAAGTCCACACAGACTCCGCACCAAAGTGTCTGGGTGCAGTGTGGGAGACAGGTGTGGGGGTGTTTGGTCAGCAAGTTCCGGCCTGTCTGTTATTCTTACATCATCGCGACCACCACCACCCCGCCCCGCCTTCTATGTGAGCCGCTGTCATGCATCCCGCCTTCTACATCACCTACCTCATTGTCATTGTCAGTGTGCTAGCTGCCATTGGAGGGAGGACGAACGTATCCTGCCTTCTACACCCACCCCATTGTCATTGTAAGTGTGC
This sequence comes from Suillus subluteus, assembly GCA_016647755.1. Lineage (NCBI taxonomy): Eukaryota > Fungi > Basidiomycota > Agaricomycetes > Boletales > Suillaceae > Suillus > Suillus subluteus. The sequence continues at coordinate 35,294 of JABBWI010000117.1, read as the reverse complement.
TAGCTGCCATTGGAGGGAGGACGAACACATCCCGCCTTCTACACCCACCCCGTTGTCATTGTCAGCGTGCTAGCTGCCATTGGAGGGAGGATGAACGCATCCTGCATTCTACACCCACCCCATTGTCATTGTGTGATAGCTGCCATTGGAGGGAGGACAAACACATCCCGCCTTCTACATCACCTACCTCGTGGTCATTGTCAGCGTGCTAGCTGCCATTGGAGGGAGGACAAAAATGTCATCACCAACCAGTCTCACCTCCATCTCCATCTCCAGCAGTCTCTGTGCCACAGATATCAGCACCCTCTTTGCTGCAGTATGGCATCATGATGAATTGGCAGATATGTTACTTCTCGACCTCACATGTTTTATCCGACGCGCACATCTACTGAAGGATGACATTCTCCAGCTGCAGCCTCACACCGAGCCTGTTACTATCGCTCCTGAAGTCATACCACCCTCAATCACCACATTTTTCTCTCAGTTGTTCAACATATTGGTAGGCGCGGTAGACTGTCTCTGGGAGATCGTGAAGGATCTTGTGTGGACCTTGCCGAGTGCAGCTGAGGAACAAGCTGATGAGGAGGCTTCTTTCAAGATTCATGGACACCCACTAGGCCTCAGTGAGTCTGAGTCTGTTATCCTTGGACGGTACTAATTTCTGACATAGTGGCGCGTGTTCTTTATCCTCCGGTCAAGACGTGTATCAATCCCGAGTGCACTGCCTGGCAGCTCGGATCCCTCCTCAAAAAAGAAGAGCAACAATGTGTTGTTGTTTTCACACATGCAAGTGGCGCACACCCTGCATGGTCCATTCACTTGAAATGTCAAGGTACGATGCTCCAACTCGAATCCGAAGATCTTCACTGACTCTTGATCAGCGTGCAACACCAACTATCATCATAATTACAGTGTCAAGAACACGACTTGCACATACTATGGTGGAATACCATCGCATATACAGGTTGCAGAGCATCAATTTGTCGAGCTTGAGTTGCTGATGCAGTGGATTGATCTTATGCAAATCGTGTAAGTATTCTTTCACTACCTTTTGACCATGTTTAATATCATTCTTTGCAGTGTTTCAGCAACAAACTGCGCACACCTATATGAAATCGCTCAAACCCGTAGCACCACGGAGTGCGACGAATCATGGCAGTTCTTGAGCTCACTGACCATGTGAGAGGTCTGGGATGCCTTTGTGATTGTCTCATTGCTCGATCATCAGCAAACACGAAGGGGACGTCTTCAAGTCCCCCATGATGGGGACCAAAATGATCGCTATACGGCCGCAATGCGCGAGTGCACTGAACGGATCACGACCCATTGTCAAGAAGAACTCCCCCATGCATGCTATGGGTGCATGCGAGTTTTCACCTCACCTGATGGCACGCTGCAGTCCACCGAAGTCATTGTGACTGATGGCGTCACTGTTGGACGGCCCTGTTGTGCCATACCACAGTGCAAAAACCCACTGACGACCAACCACCGTAGGTACTGCCTCGAGCATCAAAATCTCAAGAGTGTTTGTGCTGTGGAGGGCTGCGGTCAGGCAGTTACCAGTGATCCCAAGACTGGGAAGCTTCGGAAGGCCTGCAATGACCCCGTTCATGTGAAGATGGAAGCTGCGAATACAGAATCCTCTCGTAGTGGGAAAAGCAGGACTCAGCACAACAAGATCGCGAAGCTTGACAATGCCATGGAATCCAGCATGCATGATCTCATTGATGAGGTTGAGTCTATCCCTCTCCAGGATACCGATGAGTGGTACAAGCATGAGATTGCTACTGGTGCTGTACATTTGGTGCAGGCATCTGTGACCACGTCAATGGGAGTTTCTGATCTGGCACCTAATGAGCCCTCCAACCGTGACAACGGTACACCTGCGTGCTCTGGCAAAGATGCTCCTGTCAAGCTGAAGGCTGTGTTTCGTCGACAATGCATGAATAACGAGCAGCTCATTGTACGGCCATGTGGCATCATCAGCGGACGAGGGACAATGTACCACCATGAGGCCGTCTCAAATGTACTGGTGCATCAGTGTGTTTGCTTGATGTGATATCAATATAACTCCCACCGGCAGATTTTGGTGGAAAAGATCTTTTCCTTGCCATGTGCTCAAAAGCCACAGCACATGATCTATGACTCAAACTGTAATGTGCTTCATGAAGTTGAGAGCAGAAACGTCGAGTTTTTTCATGGGATGGGCATGTGTGTAGATGCCTTTCATCACAGGACGAAACACAAGGCCAGTGACACCTTCTGCCGTGAGCGGTGCGACATGCGAGCCTATCTGGAGTTGCTGGACACCAATGGAAAGTTCTACTTCAACTCGTCTATTGCAGAGCAAATGAACATGTGGTTTGGGAGCTTTCACAATATCTGCCGGGAAATGACACCTGTGAAGTATGACTTTTTTCTCGATGAAATGATCCTGCATCACAATCATGTTACCATCACTACTTTACACGCTCAGGGCAAGTCTCCTCACCACCCTCATACTTCTCATTAGACACTTCTCCCAATGTTACACATGTTCTCAGTGCGCTATTTGATTTCATGCAGCATATGATGCAAACAACAACTTATTGCAACGCATCTACGGTATCTCATTCCCAGATAAAAGCAATTGTCTGAGTACAAAGCATTCTTGGCTGAGGCTGCAAAACAGGATCACCACAAGATTGCTTGGGAGCAAGAACTATTCTTCTTCAATGACCTCAGTCCTGGAAGCTGGTTCTTCCTCCCTCATGGTACTCATCATCTCTCCGAATATGTACAACTCGAAATTGTGGGAGACTTCTGGGTATTGGCAAAACTACAAGGACAACATGTTCATCCTTGACGTGGAGAAAGAGAAGTGGGCATTGAAACCTATGAACTGCCCAGGCCACTGCCTCATATTTGACTCCCGGGACTGAAGTTACAAGGAACTTCCAATTCGTATGGCAGAATTTGGTATCATACACTGAAACGAGGCTTCTGGTGCTCTTACTGGTCTCACTCATGTTCGGCAGTTCGTGTAGGATGATACGCACGTGTTCTGCCTCCCCTCACAGATAGAAGATGAGATCAATGCGTGCGCATTTGAATACAAATCTAGCGATAAAGCTACAAAGGCAAGGACAACAGGTGACTAAAGTAAGCAAATCAAGTCGAAGGACATAACAAATAATGATAGGACAAATGAGTGGCGCGATAGTATCAAGACTTGCTCATCTTTGAGCGTAGTTTATTGGACTTCTTACTTTGTTTCCCTGTTGCAATCTGATGTGCATGCAAGAAGTGCTTCCAGAGACCCCCAGCTGCATACTTTGCCTGCTCATGGGCTTCGCGTATTTTCAGGTCGGCCTCAATCCATGCCCGATGGTTTTGGTGATATGTGGCCTTGATGTAAGGAACTTCGAAAATGTGTTCAAATAGTTCTTCTTGATGTAAGACACCATGCAGGGTAGGGTCATCCAGCTGATGAAAGCCAGCAGCCATATCGACAGTGTACATTCCATGAGGCCATACTTCTCACTTGTTGTCGGCATCGTATGAAGGGACATGAACTGATGTGATGGACGAAGATGGGCTGGTAGATGTCGCTGAAGGCAGTGATGGTGACAACAGAGATAGTAGCAATGGCAATGAAGGGAATTCCACTGATGACATAGATCATTGTGGTGTCGACGGGAACCACAACGGCGAGGAGGATCGTGATGGCGAGGGAGACATTGCATGACGGCCTGGCGCATGGGATTGTTCTGGTGTCAACAGGAACCACAACGGTGAGGAGGATCGTGATGGCGAGGGAGACATTGCATGACGGTCCATCCTTGGGGGCGTTGGTGACATTGACTCCACATGGCGGTCCATGAAATTGACCTCTGCAAGTGGAGGCGACCTAAGACAAAGATGTGGGCAAGACAGTGCAGGGGTATCAACATCATTACCAGGACTACTTGCCCTCTGCCGTTTCTTTTTCTCAGTAACTCTCAGTGTGAGTGATCCGCTCTCAACAATCTCAACATCGGACTCCAAATCAGATGGGATGATGGCAGTACGTTTGTGTTTGTGCTTGAGCTTGGCACGGACACCATTCCGCTCGCCTTTCATGTTAAAACGAATGTGTGCAGGCCGAACTAACTTTCTTGATGCCATGTATAGGTCAGAAAAACCTTCGCAGTGAGTAACGCCATAACACCGCACAAAAATGTGGCACTCAGATGTGAGCGTGAAGGTATGTGTAAGTGGTGCTGGGATCCATCGAGCCAAGCACTCGTCGTAGACTTCAATCCGGCTGATGCCTCTTCCGAGCGATTCGACCAGCATCACGTCATCGGCAAGCTTATACTGTGGAAAGAATGGGCAGTGCGACACCCACTGCATATCCACAGGCTTGTCATCCTAGTACAAATTCAGTGTCTATCTGACAAAATAGTAGTTGCCAACTTACTGCGTCAAACCAGTTCAATACAAAGCGGTGCTTGGCTTCCCGCTCCATCTCTTTTCGACGTTCAGCAGTGCGTCCTTGTTCAATTTCCTCCTGTGCCCGTGCATGTAGGTCATGCGCCCAAGTAGGATCCATTTGGTTAGTGATCTGCGGCTGCTTGCAAGCAGGAATACTGGTTGAAGCCAGGGCAGGTTGAGCCACAGGAGGTTGAGTCAAAGGAGGTTGAGTCAAAGGAGGTTGAGTCAAAGGAGGTTGAGTCAAAGGAGGAGGTTGAGTCGAAGGAGGAGGTTGAGTCGAAGGAGGAGGTTGAGTCGAAGGAGGAGGTTGAGGAGGTTGTAGTACAGGCCCCATTAGCTCGTGAATTGAAGGTATATGTAGGGGGGCACTGGGTTGGGCGGCCATAGATGTCTGGAGGGCTCGTTGGAGCTCTTCAAGCCCATTCCCCTCATTATCGAGCATGTAGTCCAGCGGGTCAGCCTGCGCAAACTCAAAGTCGTAGTCGTGGTCCATGCCATCCACGTCCTTGCTACCTTTAGCATGAATCACACAACCACCCTCACCCTCGCAGTGCTTTAGGCACATGCGACGTGTACAACGCAGTGCCCGAGGCTTGCGGCAGAAGGGACCCTCACATGGTGAGCCCTTCCTGTGCAACCGCTTCCCATTTGAAGGAGGGAGGAAAGGCAAGGGTGCCGGCTGCATCCAAGGGGGGGGGCTGCATTGGCAGGCCAGCAAAGGATGATTGCAGCATATTCGGTGGTGCACTTGGAATTGTCAGTGACTTGCTGGAGGAGGGTATGGTGGCAAGAATATCGGGGTATTGCAGCAGCTCAGGGAAGAACTTAAAGTAATTACACTGTGGGTGCTGGTGGAGGCACATTAATACAGTACTGCAACATAAATTGATTGATGGACACTTACCCTCGCCATTGGTTTCCCAGCATTTCCATTTCTATCGCTCTGACAGATTGTAAGCGAGACAGCGAGACCACAGTAAGTGCAGTCAACCACGAGTCCGATTGACGACATTTGCAGGATGGCACCTGGAATACTTGGCAGCTGTGAAGCTGACATGTTGTCTATGGGCACGGCGGGCAACTAGTGGGGGATGGAGGGAGAGGCTGACAGTGGGGCGGGCAAGGCTGACAGCAGGTATGGCGGGAGTGAGGATGGCGGGAGAGGGGATGGCGAAAGAGGCTGACAGCAGGGCGCGTCGATATGTGGGAGTAAGGACGGGGGGCGAAGCTGACAGCAGAATGGCGGGAGTGAGAAGGAGAGGGGATGGCGGGAGAGGTTGACAGCAGGGCGCGTCAATATGACATAATATGGCGGCTTTGACAGACTTCCCGGCATTTTGCGAACAGCCGCTGACAGCTGTCCCCCATACCTTTGACACGGAGTCTGTGATCTGTCTGCATAGACCTTATGCAGACCGGCCAAATCCCACATTTTCTGCTCAAAGGACACACAGATTCGGTGTTGTGCCTGGCTTGGACCCCAAATGGAAAAACGCTCATCTCCGGGTCATTTGATGACTCAATTAGGACATGGAGTAGTACAACCTGGAAGCAGCTAGCAGTGCTAGAAGGGCATGCTACTTCTGTCCGATCCATTGCAATTGCAGTTTATCCAAATAGCCGCATCCTCGCAAGCGCATTGTGGAACGACACAGCACAATTATGGAACCTCAACAACAACCAGCCCATCAGTTTGCCCCTCGAACATACAACCATGGTGTTTTGTGTGTCATTTTCGGCAGATGGAATGCTCCTAGCCACTGACTGCGACGACAAAATGCGTACACTTGGGATGTTTCTGCGATAGTAAAAGGAGCTGGCCTTGACGAACTTCTATTGGACCAGCGCGACAAGTCCCTACTTGCTGTATGTGACACTTTCATCACAAATCTCATTGCATTTGAACATATGCATTATAGGCTGATGCTACACAACAACTGGTCCGTCAGCCAATCAAGGTCTCCAATCGTGTACCCCAGGGGTTTTTTGATGACATACCACATCGTGCTCGCGTACATCGCTCATGCTTCATCTACATAGTCCTGGTTTTTCTGACCTCGATGTTCTCAGTCTTCTGCACGACTCGATCCCCATAATACACCATCACGACCCCACATTTTTCCCTGGGTTTGAAACCTTTTCTCTGCTAGATTCAGTAGTGCAGAGAGCGAGCTGCATGAGCGTGGCTCAGTGGTCGTCAACATTCCATATGCCAAGGGCAAACGTGTATGTCATTTCGTTCTCGAATATTCGAACTCCATCTCATATCACCTAGAGGAACGCGTCAGCACGAGAAAGACGGATGATAATAATTCCACTGAAATCCAAGAAACCTGCTGCAAGCACCTCACGCCGTCCCAATAACAACATCACGCAACAATCTACTGGTGTGGTGGCCCAAACATCTTTGCAAACACAGGCTGCCATCTCCACGTCCTCCACCGCACTTCCCGTCACCAACACAACTTTGCACACCAATCCTAACGCAACAATGAAAAATGTTGGATGCTGGACTCGTTTCTGGCTGTTTTTTTGTTGTGCCTCTCCCGAGTATACCCATGATCATCTTTAATATATCCCATCCGTTTTCTTGTTCTTTGCCGAGATCTTTGCCAGTACATACAATGGAGACATAAGAAACTCGTGCGGCAGTAAAAAGTCTCTCTAAACCGCTAAGTTGTCTATGGCATTTTGGTGAAATTATCATGAATTAGAGAAAGTTTGACATACTTGGCTTAAATTTGTAGTGGAGGGGTTACCTGGTGTCTCCTCTCATCATGGTCCTCATTTTGTCGAACTTGCTTGCTACAGGGCAGGGCAGAAAGGTATGCCTTCGCATGCGATTCCCACCGTTGTGGCCAATATGATATCTGTCCAGGCATTGGTTGTTGCTTGGGGGCCAGAACATGACAAGCTGAAACGAACACAACAATACCACAGCCAATCGAACTTCAAAGCCCAGGCGCCTTCATCATAATCTTAGCCTGGCCCCGTCTCGACGTCCATGGCACCTCCTGCTCAGTGCTCACGATACTGACAGATATTGAGACTTACTAGATACACGATTCCGCATACCGGAAACTTTGTATTTCCGCAAAACTCTCTTGCAAATGCTCGCATAACGCTCGCATACATAGTCAAGATCTGCTGTAGTCATCGAACACCGACCATGTCCTCCCCGACCAGTAAAGAGTAAGAGCAGACCGGGTACAAGGTGTTATACACCCGCCTGGCAGATGATGCATAATGTGACTCCCTCTGGAGTGTGGGGTGTCAAGAGCGGAGCTACAGGCCTGAAGATGTTCGATGTGTGGGTGGTGATCTATTCACAAAACTTGCGGCTGTCAGATACCACGAGGATGCAACAAAAATATGGAATGCAAAGATAGGCAAGCTATTGCCACATTCAAACACGACGCTCCTGTGAATGCCGCTCGCCTGATCTTACACCTTTTTCACATCTTGTGTATGTCTTGGCCTTCCATGATCATGTCCTTCCTTACCACATCTGGCCAGATCATCTGCTGCCGCTGCAGAAGTTAACGTGATTTGAGCCAGAAGCAATATATATCTGGACTATAGAAGACGCATGACTGAGACACATAATCGACGCATACACGGCAATTTACTACTTTCCCGTGGTTATAAGGACGTTTGCATCATGTACAGTTTGCCAAACTACTGCTCGAATCATGCCCCCCACAGTTAATGGGAGATGCAAGGGGAGGCATTCAAACCTGCATTCAAGAATGCCTTGAGGAAAGCAGCTACTACCGCTATTATAGGTAAGTAAGCTTTTTTGCAAGCAACATTGTGCTCTCGACATACATCAATATCACACAGCTTCATATGAGACGGTAAGTGGAAAACTCCTTCGTGTTGTCCGCTGCTTATCATCGTTACAGACTGTGGCAACTGTGATGGTTTTTGTTTTGGCCATGGTATTATATCCAGACGTTCAGAAATGCGCACAAGCAGAAATTGACTCGGTGATTGGAAGAGATCGGCTGCCAACGTTCGAGGACAGAGCATCACTACCCTACATTGATGCAGTTGTGCGGGAAACTTTCCGATGGCAGCCTGTTACACCCATTGGTATTCTTCCGCGCCAACTGATCTGGTTTGTACTGAAGATGATCTCATAGGCGTACCGCATGCTACTTCGAGTGATGACATATACAATGGCTATTTCATTCCAAAAGGTCCGCTGTTTTTGTCCCACCAACAATAATCATTTATAATATATCATACATCAGGCGCAATCATCGCATACAATACATGGTCTGATATGTTCTTCCCAGCTTTTGTCATACTAACTTGATTGCAGGGGCGTTACACAGGATGAAAAGCGGTACCCCGATGCATCTCGTTTTATGCCAGAGAGATTCATCGATGTTAATGGTGCATTGACAAGTGATGACCCCGCACAATGCATTTTTGGCCTTGGCCGGCATATATGTCCAGGTTAATTAAGTTATTTTAATCCTACAAAAGATTCGCTGACAGAGACTTTAATCAGGGCGGTATACTGCTGATGCCTCCTCGTGGTGCTCCGTTGTGACCATGTTGGCCACATTGCATATTACTTCTGCCAAAGACGACCAAGGCAAAGTGATCAGCTTCACCCCCACATTCATCCCCGGTGTGGTTTGGTACTTGAGTTCCCCGCAGTATTCTATTTTCTCATTGCTAACAGTTCCGTTACTACAGCCGTCCTGCAGTCTTCCCTTGCAGTATTTCTGCACGGTCTCACATTCATTCTGACATTGTGGACGGTTGGCGAACTGCCGAATTTTAAAAGAAGGGATGACAGTTTGCCATATCTGTGGTCTGATTGAGTGACTAGAGGAGCAATCGATTGAGCATGTATTTCCTGTATACTAGGTCAGCAGACGCAATGGATAGAAATGTGTTATATAGGCTTAAATCACCCAGCGTGTCTAGCTGTTGTATTGAGGATCCTGAGACGTCTCGGTGACAGTGTGCCACCAGTGTCAGAATATAACACATTTCATGTCCGACATGCCCAACCAGTCCCCATTGAACAACTGCAAGGAACCATATCCACAGGTGCATATGTGTGTGACGTCAGCGCCCCACTCGTACCTCGCTGCTGCTCCCAAAATGGGGGATGGACTAATACGGATGTCCTACTAGAGTCAGGTAACTCAGGTTCATCAGAACAGTTCAGGAACGATTCCTCCCCTACTAGTGCTGTTGATACCACTGGATATTTGATAAATGAGAATTTTGAATTTCATATTTTCATGAACTGCATAGGACCTGATCAATCACGGTGCTTGTCAAGAATACAGCTATTCATGAGAAAGCTGAACCAGGTGACCATAGGAATTCCTGTACCCTAGAAGAGGGTACAGGTATGCAGTAAAATTTGTCCTCTCGATCACACCGGTTTATGCCGGCCTGTCAGCCACAACTTCTTTTTGGACGATCATGTTGGTCAGCATGACTTGAGCTGATCATCTTGTTCCTTTACATTGCTGTTCTTACAGTGTGTTGCATATGAGATTGCAGTGTGTGTTTTTCAAAACTTGGCCTCACTACCTTTACTGGCACTTGTATACATAATACCATAAGGCCTCATTTGGTAACCATTGTATAAACAAAATTTACAAAATACAAAATTTCAAAAGTCCTGGCATGTAAGTGGAGCTTGAACATGATCAGCAAGATCATTGCTATCCTGATCAACGCCCAGTAGTAACTGTAGTTCGATGACTCGATCCTAAGTTCAATGTTACTAGTAATTAATAATTTATTAGTGTCATGGATGGGCCTGTTCAGCCCCTTCATCAGCCCCTCCTTGGTCCTTTGTTTCCTCACCCCTTGATTCCTTATCAATGTCTCCTCGCCACTCAACGCATTTGGCCAACTCAGGGCCAGCATTTGGCGCAACTAACAGTCTGCAAGTGGATGTTTTGTTATATGGTGCTTCTTATCAGCATTCTTGTTGCTGCCACCACACAGGTGGTTCTACAGGCCACACAAATTCCCCAAGCCCCTGAGCTGTATCACACATCTGCACTATCAGGCCATGAATGGGTCATAGAACTCATTGTTGGTCATCCTGATGTAAGGAGCTACTGTCCTCTATGCGCCGACTTATGTTTTAAAACTAAGATGCTCGAAAAGACCATGCGTTTGACATCATCCACATGACTCATTGATGCGAAGAGCGCAACTCTTTGCATCCAAGTTACGTGGATACATTCCTTTCATTTCTCTCACTTCTCCTTTTATCTCTTTCATTATTCTACCTTGTGCTCCCAAATTCATGATACCCTTTCCTCACCAAAGTATTTTCACCTCGCCATATGCTCTTCACGCTCGTTCCGGCCTACTCAAGTATTTCAAAAATGTATATATACTCCTCATGTACACTCATACCTACAGCAAATCTTAGAGTCAGATCCCCGCTGTGACAATCATATTGGCGCTAGGCATGTACACCTGCATAAGCCTTGATTAGGTGGACCAAAGTTATCCCTCCTATTATTCACTACTCCCCTATCAGCAGTCTGCACTTGTCTCAGCCATAACCCTTGTCCGACGCTAGTCCGCACTTTCCCACACTTTCCTGCACTATGCGCGCACATTCCCACAGCGCTATCCATGTTCCCACGACTTATCCTGCGCTATTCCCGCGCTTATAGCGCTGTCGGAACTACCAGCAATGTGTTTTAGATCCATTAGCACTTGTCCGCTCTATCTAGCGCTTGTTCCCAAGCTTAGCACTTATCCAGCGCGCTGTTCTCGCGCTCTAGGATCCCTTTGGAACGTCAGAAACCATCCATTGTCCATCCTACCTCATTGGTATGTAATTTGCCTTGCCTTGAGTTGTAACAAGTGCTACAGTCTTATTACATGTATATCCTATCCCTTCCGAGTCCGAGAGGGTATAGTTTACTAGTATAAGTAGCCTAAGGTGACCACTTCGACATTACTTCCCTTCAACTGTATTTCCTTTCCATTAGGTTTTACTTAGAAGTAGTCACCTTTAGTTGCGCTCTATAGCCCCTATTGGTTTACCTTGACTTTCCTTTACCCTTGTAATCAATACCTTGATCCCACTTGCTATCTAGCACCCTCCTTTGACTCTGTGTCCGCTTTCTTGACTTCCGCTCTTTCCCACGCATTAGCGTTCTATCTTGCGACATGCTATTCCCGTGCTCTAGCGCTCTTTCGGGTCTTTTGATCTTAAGTTGTTCTTAGTAGCTTTTCCCTCGGGTCGAACATTCTTGCATCTTTGTTGCAAGTATAGCAGCATAGGCAGAGCATTAGACATATACTGATCAAGTACTTTTACAAGTGCCTAGTCAGGTTGTGTTTTTCATAGCGCCGCATGCCATCGGTCACGGTGTGACATATTCTTATCAATAGTCATGCCCTCGATATGAAGCTCATCGGAGTCGCGATACTCTCTCCATTTCCACCCAACCATCATGCCCAAAGGCAAAGGGAAAAAAAGGGCGGCCACTGACAGTCAGGAAGCTGCCACAGCAGCAAAAGACTGCTGCATATGGTCCCTTGATGATGAAAAAAAAATAGTTGAATATGCCGTCCTACAGAAAGCCAAAGGGGGTGATGGGATGAACTTTACGAAATCTTTCTGGATTACTGCTGCTGCAGAGATGGCAACACGCCCATGCCCTGATGGTGCTCCCAAGACTGCTGAAGCCTGCTCATCCAAATGGAGTTGAATAAGTACTATCATTTTATTGATATGCATGCCATTACTAATATCAATGTATTTCTAGATAAGAAAGATGTTTCTGTTGGTCAACAAAATAGCTACCAATGCCTCAGGTTTATTGTTCAACCCAGATTTAGGAGCTAATATTGGTGAAGAGTCTGAGACTATGTGGGCGGACTTCATTAAGGTACTGTATCATCTATCTCTCCTGCTCTACTGCACTAATTATTCATGCAGCATAACCCCAAAGCAAAGCCTTTGAAAAACAAAGGATGGCCACGTTAAGAGATGCCGAAAGGTATCATTCTGGTACTGACAGGCAGCTTGGTTGGCTTCCATGCCAGCACCAGCCTAGCTGCCAATGCATCAACTCCCACAGCAACTGGTAGTGAAATCACTCACACTACTAGCGCTGATGCTTCTGCTGATCCCATGTTATCCCTGGAGAGCACACTTAATCAGGTCAAGTTTCATGATCTCGATGACATTGAAATGAGCAGCACTCATGATATCCCACCTGTCACCGCACCTATCTCACCTGTGACACCAAGAGGCTTTAATGCAGCCATACAGCCCTTTGTTGCCCCTTCGATGTCTACACCTGCTTCATCAACAGCAGTGAAGCATAAAGCTGAGGGGGATGATAATGGACAACATGAGTCCCACCCCCCACATTCTTCAAAAGGAAAGAGTGCGGCAGGGTCATCAAAATTGCAGCGCCTCAGCATGCCACTCGCTTTGGAAGAGTTGGGCGGGAAAGTGGTTGATAGCATAACTTCTACAACATCAGCGCTTCAGGATACCATCGCAGGGCATATCATGGAACCTGTTCCATCCCACAAGCAGTGCGCTATGCTTCAGGTGCAAGAAGAAAAGGATTTGGACGACTATGATGCTGTGGCAATGATAAATCTTTTTCAATTTGACGTCACTATCGCTGATGCTTACAACAACATCACATGGTGTCTTACTAGGATGTGAAAGGCAAGAAAATCACCAAATTTCACAATCCTCCACGGTCAACAGTTCAGACAATTACCAACAGTTGATAATGTGGTCGTTCGTGGGGGACAAGGTGTGTTGAACTTTTCAAGCGAACACTAGTGATGTAAAGGGGGCAAAGAAACGATAGAAACCAATAGTGGCACAAGGTAGTGATATAACCTTTAGAATAATGTGTTTGCAGCTGTATGCAATGAACTAGAACTATAATATATCCCTCTTGGATATTTCTCACTCATACTCAGCAATGGAGAACAAATTCACTAGCGGGATCGTCCCAATACGTGGCCTCAAAACCAACTCTCTGCTGCTCAGGATCTCACAATGAGTAATGACGCAGTCCAGAATAGAGTACACCTTCTTGATGTAGTCTTAAGTGGCCAAGCTCTTAATATTTGTTGACATATTGTAGGTCTTATTTGTTTCTACCCTAATTGATGAATAATATGTGTAATTCTCCCCACAGAACTTTTCCTGTGTCTAAAAGAGAACTAGAATGACTGAAGATGATGTAATCAAATATGGCTCAAGAATGTGGCCAATTACTTCTGAAGAATGTGCTTTAAGAATAATGTGGATTGAAGATTATGTAACCAAATGTGGCTCAAGAATGTGGCCAGATACTTCTGAAGAATGTGAAGTATAATGTCAAAACAATAGAGCAAATAAGCTAATATTTCTCCTAATAGTCACTTGAATGTTCACTCACTCAAATAATGGGGACAAAGAATCTAAGGGGTGAAAGAATGTTCCCCTAAACTGTGTTTCACTCTGTTAATACTTGGGAATCAAAATTAATTGCTTCACAAGAGGGGAAAATGAGCCCCTTATATACTACTAGACTAGTGGCTGTGCTACTGATTACTAATGTACTATAGAATATTCCAGAATGTTTGAGAAAGAACAGTAGAATGTTATAGAATGTTATAGAATATCATGGAATGTCATAGAATGATTGGTAAGATACTCATAGAATGTTCTAGCATACTCAGCAAAGGCTGTGTTCAGGTCCTTCTAGCACTGCCTTATTACTGTGCATTGATTACCAATCCATTCCAAGCTATTTGTTGTATATCTTGGTTTGGTTGGCACCACTGCCTTGAGTACATAGATGTAAATAAAGTGTGCATAGAATGTGTGTATACATATGTTTGGCATAGGGGTAAATAAAATAAAGAATTATAGAAAGGATAAAGGGTACATTAAGTATTTAGTTTGAACCGCTAAGTCGTATCTTGGTGATACATGCTCAGAAATGTCCAAAGTAAATTGAAGTAAGGTATAGAAAATTCAGGGGAAGTGCATAGGCTATAGTAAGGAATTGCATGTATCATAAATTTGCCATGACCATGTACGAAACAGGTTTCATGCGTGTCAACGGGATGGTATTTGGAAGATTTTTTTAGCTTAGCACCTGCAGGAGGCAAGGAGAGTGCAGGCAAATGAACAGGAGCTGCTGTGATACCTCCATGTTAGACATTAGTTAGATCACTACCTCGATGTTCTTAAAATACATGTTTTTTTATCTGCACTCAATACTATATGTCAAGTTGGTGGCAAACATAGATTGTACATTGAGAGGACTAGAAAAATGATGACAATGAACAAAGAATGTCAACTAATTACATTACACCAGGTGGCAAAGACGCTCCTCTACGCTGCCTTTCTGTGAGACAATCACCCCACATTGATTCAGCAATCTCATTGCAAACATAGTGTGCAGGAATGCGTGCTGCTTCAGTTGGAGGTCCATTGGCAAGTGTGCTGCTATCATAAGGAGCCCTCCACTCATCTGACTCCACTTGACAGTAGTCCGATAATTCGTCTGGGTTGTGGATGCGGATGACATTGTGTATGAGACACAATGCTGGAGGGATGCGAGCTTGCATATCAGAGTTGTACTCAGGAGGGAGCCGAAGTATGTGCAAGCAATTTTTCAAAACACGAAAGATACACTCGATGACATTGTGGAGCTGCGCATGGCGTAAATTATATAGTTCCTTAGTGTTGCAAGGCCTGCAAAGATGTGTGAGTACTATGTCAGGGTTGTAATAAGTGGCTGCAACATACACAAGACTTGCCTGATGTGGAAATCACAACCTGACTAGATACCTGTAAAAGTACTTAGCCAGTATATGAGGTCTGGCTCTGCCTAGCTGCTTCACTTGCAAGCAAGAGTGTTCAACCCTAAAGGGGCCTGCTGTCTATTTAAGTCAGAATATATCAGTACTACACAAGAATGAAACACGAGGGTGGAAAGTACGTGTCTGAAGGTAGGGGATGAAGTCTGACGTAGGGTTTACCGAGTCCAACATTTCAGGGATCGGAGAGGGCAGGAGAGTGAGAGAAGGGCAAGGGAATGTGCGGGACTAGGATTGGAAACTCAAGGGAATGTGTGGGACTAGGATTGGAAACTCAAGGGAATGTTTAGGAGAATGATTGACTGAGGTTCAGATCGTAAGGAGAGGAAAACAGATAAATTCAGCAGGTATAGGGGATAAAGACAAAGTGGGGTGACCAGTATCAGGGAATGCTCCCATCTACAGAGTGGTAATGTATGATCTCCTACTGAGTCCTATTTAACTAGCTATGTGTAAGTCCAGAATACTGAAGGCGAAAATAGTAGCACATCATCAGACCTGAGTAAATATGTAAAAGTACATGAGGTGCTGCAGCCAGTGGGAATCCATGTAACAGTGCTGCCTATACTATCAGTAATGAGAAAATAGATGACTATGCACCTAGTGGGGTTAAGTGCGACGCGACTGGACATAGGTAGGATGAGTCCGCAGGGTATATGAGCAGGTCCATCCATCGGGTTGTGTCGGGGATGGCGGGTTGCATCAGGGATTGCTAGGGGTGAGTCGCACAATGTGGGGTATTGTCGGGATTTGCATAGTAGCTTCCTACAAGCCTAGTGGAAATATAGTCATCACACCGGCCCCATTCAGCAAGGTGGTAATGCACACCACGATAGGGTATGAATAATTCATCACATGCAGCAAATGCAGCATCTGCAAGGAGACGAGCCACATTGTAAATACAAGCATCCGCTGCAGACCCCTGGAAACCACTCAACATATGTGTGAAACGCATGTCAAAGTCGCACACAGCAAGGCAATTTTGTGTTAAATTGCCTTTGCAGTCACGAACAGCGTCATGATCAGCAGCTGAGGGATGGCAAGCAATGTGTGTGTCATTAATAGCACCGATTACGTCTGCGAAGTAGGGAAATAGTTTTGTTGTCTCAAGGATTTGGGTGGGTATTGGAGTTTCTGCGTCAGGAAGCCGGACATAGGTAGAATAGATTGGCTGGGAGGAGAATGCAATAAGAATCCGTTTGAAATATCTGAAAGCAATATTGAGCAAGCATGGGGTAAGAGTGGGAAGACACACTTTGATATAGTATCATTTGAACGCTGAAAACGCTCAGCAAGGTGGCATACAGAAATGCCTGTAACACAGGCATATAGGAAGATGGCAAGTTGCTCCTCTAGTGTTACATGTTTCGAGTCGTTTATGCCACCGTCACGAAGTACTTGTAGTAATATAATAAATACATGGTGATGTACACCGAGCTCACATTGAATTTGTTCTGGATGGCCATTGAGAAGCTCGTTGACCCAGCCAACCCCCGTCAGAATTGACATGTGATAGGGCTGTTTGTCATAATATGTGTTTGTATAGGCATTAACAGGGACCCCTGCAATATCGATAACTTCTGAAGCCAACATGACCATGCACTGAAAAAAGTCAATGATGGCATGGAGAAATTTGATATCTGCTTTCTCTGCATCATCAACACTCCCCTTGTCCTCACTGGAGTCATCTCCCTCATCTCCCTCATCCTCCTCATCTCCCTCATCCTCCTCATCCTCCTCATCCTTCTCATGATGCTGCTCATTCCTCAAGTTCGACAAATCCTTTTCATCGGCAGAAGGGTTGTCACTGTAACAAAGGAGGCAGGGGAGCATGGCCATGGTATGCATGTACATACACACGCATATCAATAACCCTAATCAGCATGACAGCAGTTTCAAGCTCCGAATGGCAGCATGCTTACTTAACCTTGTGATTTTCTTTCAGAAGTTTGTCGAAGTTGGGCGAAATCCCAATCCTGAACAGACTCTTATGCAGCTGACATCTTTGCTAGACTCACTGAACAAGGGAAAATGTATTTCATGCAAAGATGCAATGAGTCTAAATGGTACTCTTTCTCACATCACCTTTGTCATCCTGTATGTTACAGTCAAAGTACACCCCTATTCATTTTCTTTTCTTACTTGTATTACATCACAAGCCGCATGATGCCGCTGCTAGACCTATCTCTTCTTGTGCTTATATCTGACTCATTGTATTACATCATAATCACTATCAGAGCCATCACTAGGTGATCTATTCTTGTTATCTCTGACTCGTCTTATCTTTGACTCGTCTTATCTCTGACTCGTTATGATTCCTTCATGCCTGCCCTAAAACAGTTGTCGTTCACTATATAAACTTGTCTTTGTACTATGTAGTTCTTTACTTTAATCTTACTAGGTTTTACCTGGAACTTGCTTTCACTTAAGACCTCCAATCTTAAGTTGTCTGAACCTGATTCAAGTCAAGGACACTCTCCTTGGCTTGTCTTACGAACTTCTACATACGTGGAAGCCTTGAACTGACCTTAGCCAATAAACACTTATCATGTTGCTATTGCCAGAACTATCCTAGTTCGTAACAAAAGATTAAAGTCTTAGCCGCTTACATCACCATCATGCGTTGTATTGAAACCACCCAGAACAGAATGACAAACCCTGGTCATCATGACAGATAGAATCCCAGGTCCCTTGAAGCTGAAACAAGCTGACGTCATTAACACCATTACTTGGCACATTGAACCTAGGTGCCGTACCACCCATACCACCTTTGAACCCCCCGATGTCTTCCTCCAAACCCATTGAAATCAAAATCGGAACTCCACCAATCTTTGATGGAGATAGAGACAAGTCTGATGGATTCCTGATGTCATGCAAATCTTATCTCGATATTAATGAGAAAATTTACGTGGATGACAAACAGAAAATAATTTTTGTCACCTCCTTCATGAATGAAGGGAACACATGTTATTGGAAAGAGGACTTCCTCCGTCACGTGCAGGACCCCAGTTATACAAGAACACCACCGGAATCGTTATAGGCTATGGTACTTGGGTTGACTTCCTTGATGATTTCAAGAAAGCGTTGTAGTGAAAGAAATAGTAGTCAGCTAGCTATACCAACAAACCTACTAAATCCTAATGGGTGCAAGTGCAGTACGTCAACCCAAGGGGACTGCTATTGAAGCACTTCCTTCTAATAGTGCGAGGGAAGAGAAGGGAAGGAGTTATGATCTGCGACTTGAGATGTTCTGACCAACCGAAGGTCCAAGTCCAAGGATGTCCAACGTGATATGAGATACCGATGGTACACCCAATGCAAGATGCTGATGAGGGATACCAATGGGGGACACCAATGTGAGATACCAATGCGAGATGAGGAGTTCGATGCTGAGGGAGCGACAAGTCTAGGCCGAGGTAAAGAGAGTCTAGGTATAACTAGGTATGACAAGGTATGACTAGGTATGGGTTGCTGAGGCAAGACTACCGGTAGCGGTCCGGATCTCACAAGGCCTAGGTAAGGAAACCTTAGATAGAGTGCACTTAGAGCTGTCAAGGCACACCCGAGATGAAAGCAAAGGGGATCAAATTGCACAATCAAGATCTAACTAGGGTGACTCCTACAACGGTAGCAGGTATGTCCGGAGAAGGGAAGTGCGGGATAATACGAACTCGAGTCCTATTTATCTAACTATGTGAATGTCCGGAATCGCACAGGTGAGAGTAGTAGCAATACGCAGGGTATTTGGGTCAATATGTAATAAGGCTTGCGAGTACTGCGGCCATGGGAATACATGTAATAATGCCTGCTGTTCATTCAGTAACTGTAAAATAAGCTTAAAACACACCAATGGAGATAGGTGGACATGGGAGGATTCGATACTGATGGGACAGGACAGTCGGCCGAGGTGCGCGATGACCAAAACAACAAGTAAGGGACGGTACCGACGTCCCTGGTTCCTGTTACAGTCAAGTACACCCCTATTCATTTTCTCTTCCTTCTTACTTGTATTACGTCCCGAGCCACATAACGCCGCCACTAGACTCACTGGAAGCATGGAAGACTTTTTCATGGTGAAAAATGTTGAAAAGATCCTAAAAAAGGTTAAAATAAATTTCATCATTTTGTGATATCCAAAATGTTAGACAAAATTTAGGCTTTTGTTACACTTTTTCCGGATGAAAAATATTGATCTTAGTTAAATATTGTGTTAGGTTTTGTTTACACACCTCGTAAGCGCCTACACATTCATGGCCGTCTCAGATAGCTGGTACAAACAGCATATTGTCATATTTTGAAGGATCATACTCTGTATCCTACAGCACATTGAACTTTAGGGCTGAGGTCTCCAGCAATATTAATGAGCTTCTCCAAAGGATCCTGCGTGACCAAGTGAAAACTGGTGGGCCCAGCGGACGTATCTGTACAGTATTTCCTGCCTTTACCACAATGGAAGACAGCATATTTCTTGATGTCTTCCAGCCTCTTCATGGCATCTAGGTTGCTCGATTTGTCCACCCTGGAAAATCATCAACAGTGTTGAATTGAGGCCTTGAAATTTAACACACTGGACCAACAATGCTTCAAAGTTAAGAGGCTTCTTGACCCCGAAGTTGCGAAGTACAGTGAGAATCTGCAGATCAAACAGGTTGATGGAGACAACAGGTAAATCACGGAAGACATCAGAATCCCAGATTCGTTGCGATCTATGGGAGGTCTTGAAGACACAGCTAGAATACCTAAAGTTTTTGCGGATGTCATGGGCAGCGTTTTTCTGAGGGCTTGTTGAATGACTCGGCCTGTCCACAGCTGACATTGGCTGCCACAAAAGAGATGAGGAAATGTGTTGTTGGTCGAGAGAGTTAGCTGACCTGGATGTGTACCCAGGTAACGTCAGAAGTTGTGTAGCACGAGCAAAGTCAGCGTGAATCCTCTGAAAGCTGACGCCTGAGCATCAGCAGACATGGCCGTTTTTGAGCAATCACGAGATAACTTTGCATGCAAGAAATGTGCACCCATGTTAGGTCGATGGATCCTCGTTCAACAGTGGGAATAAACTGACCAGACATGTGCCCACCAATACCAGTCGTTTGTGCTGTGCTTTGACCCTTCAACTCATCAGTACATCTATCATTGCACACAATGTAGAGCCTACCATGAAGAAATCTGGGACATGTATTCCCTGCCAGTCCCCTGAATACGCTTCCCATGCCCGGACCGCTTTTCTCCTCCACTGTTCTTGCATCCTGATCCTGTATTCATGATGAGCACAAAGTAGAGAACGAGCTCACTGAAAGGCTCACGTGGACCATCTTAAAATGGAAGTGGGAAGGAGGATTCTTCTTGGTCATGACTTTCAAGCCCTTATGAAGGTCCTTGGTAGGACTAGTCATAACTGGAGCTGAATATATTATATATTTGGCACTACAGGTCAACCAGGGCGGGTGGTCATAAGTTGACGCTCGAGACATGACTTCGGTGACTTGGGCAACTGTGGGGGCTGCGCGCTTTGAGCCATCCCAAAAACTTTCGCGTTTTATAGGATTCTTTGATAGATTTTCTATGACCAGAGCAATGTGCAGATGTTGTCTTTGTTCCAGGGATGTGTGCTTAGTCCGTGAGTTCAACAGTAATTTCTTGGGCTGTCAGAGCAAATCAGCATGCTTCACATGCCGAAAATACAACGTGCGACCCACCAACTATGGAAAGTCCCTTGGTATGTATTGTGTCCTCCTTACTCGGTATTGTATCGTTGGAAACACGATTTGGGCTGGGTACTAGTCCGGCCTTGGAGATCTTCATAAAAATTTGGTTGTCGAAAGGCAACATGGGCGTTTTCCACACTTGACATGAATGTCATGGTAGCCAGGAACCAGCCCAAGTTGAATGGCTTCTGGACGGAGACTTGTAAATCTTCCTTCAGTATCATCCAATGTATATAGCTGGAGAGACATGTGAGTATTGTACTGAGCTTATGGGGCTTCATAGCATAGCATACCCGATCGCCATCAAGGAACATCAACAAACTTTTGTATCAGGTGCATTGATTGACACAGGGGATCTAGTGTGAGACCAACGGACTACTGGTGGTACTGAAGACACTACAGAGAATGACCCCATGAGGAGACTGATTGACCGATCTTCTGTTCGTCCAGGTTGCTGTCCACTGATAAAAGTTAGCACAAATCGTTTGACAATAGAACCATCATACAAATCTTCGTCAGCCATCCCCCTCTCTTCCAAGTACACGACCATCAGCATTCATTGGGGATTCTGACCTTGTGATATAAGCCCGTATCTCCTACACGGGCGGTTAGGTGCGAGATACTGCTAACATCAGCACTGACCTCTCATTGGTCACGCAGTCCTGTCGACGAAGAGCTTGGCGACTCCGGTGACGTTTGGCGATCTGGCGCGCTGCAACACAAATACCATAGCTCGAATGGAACCCCCATCGCATAGGTTGAACATGGCATGTCAATGTTACTGGTTTCACCAGAGACTAGCACGTTGATGCGAGAGGGTCCGTAGCGACATGACTCTCTGGGCAGGGAGGACATGCTCAGGTCATCGTCTTGGATAAGAGAATCGGTGACCAACGAGGAACAGTGACTTTGGGCAGTGGCCCTTCCAGAGAAGAGGTCAGTGACGAAGTCGTGGACTCGCGACCCTACACCCTTGACTTCCCCACCGAGGCATGCACGTCCGTGAACTATTCAGGGGAGTCGTCCCCATTCTCAAGATCCCATCCAAACTAATCATCCAACTTCATACATCCAATGATGACGCCGAGCCAAAATCAAAACATCAGCACCAGTACACGAAACGGTAAATCCCTATGCACCATTTTCTCATCGACCTCAATATCGACTGCGTCGTTTCCATCCGCTGCACCCGCTTCGTATAGCCATCCATCGTCGGCATCTCCCTCGCTGAGCATGGAGGTTTCGTAAAATGCTCGGAGTGGTGATGGAATATAAACAACAGCGTCACCAATTGCAGCGGATTATAAAGCCACTTGAGGCAGGCCTATCCTTTCAAATACTATACGAAGGTCTCGCGCATATTACGATGCTCCACATCGAACTCGAGTCTGATTGGCACTAGTTATCCAGGGCAGCTGGCCAGCCGAAGAGGAAGCTTCCTAGGAATCAATCAGCGAACAGAAAGAAGACATAGCAAGAACTCACATCCGAATGCCTTCTCTCCTCACGCCCTGGTCCGCATTGTATGCTTTTGGGATATCTGATGTCAAAACATTCCGGTCTATGATACCAGAATACGTGACCGCCGAAAGTAGGACGCAGGACCTTGCTTGAGATGTGGAAACACGAGACATGATTAAGGCAGAGACGACCTCCAAAGATTCCAGAGTCAGCATGTTTGTGTTCATCAAATGTGCCGTCCCGAAGCAATATGTACCACTGTACCATGTCTCAACTGGGCAGAAAAAAACGAGAAGAACACAAACCACGCATCCATTTTCTGCATGATCACTCAAACATCACCGTCTGGCATCTGTCTTCTTGATTTGATGTGCGTCGCAGCCATTGGCCGGAACCTAGCACAACCTTAAGATGTTCTGGCCGAGAATAGGCGCAATAGAACTTACTTCAAAGATGATTCAGCAGAAGCTCGACCCAGAACTCCGGTAAGTCCTGATTCAAAAGGCCGCCGACGATATCACGAACAAGAGACACCATGAGGCTGGCGGGCTGTGTACATGAGGTCCTCCACCTAAGTTGCAATCTGGGCACCTAGTACACCTAGGCTATAACGATCGAATTGGTAAGTCCTCGCCGGCTTATTTCGGTGCAGGCCTGGAATCTCCGACTAAGAAGTATATAAAAAAACATTGAAGCGGCTGCATGCTATGTCAACTAAAGGCCACATAAAATCAATAAAACACGCGCATGAGATACACCGACGTCAGATGTCGAAAAGCCCTGTGCCCCGAAGCTTAGGATCTCCGGAACACCGAGCGCTTCTCGGATGGCGGACGTGGGATTCGTGAACTGGTGGTGCCAAAGCAGCTCGGAAATATGATCTTTTACGGTATTATGCACCTTCACGATCTCCTTAATCTTGTTCACGATTTCCGACTCGCCTCTCCCCAAAAGATCTTCCAAACTGCCATATTTCTTCGTGAGCGCTTGGCTAGCCCCTTTCTTGCAGTCCATAGTGCGTCATTCTTGCGTCGTGACTGGTATGAAGCAGCAGATCCACCTCACCAAGTTTTTCATCCTTGATTTGAGATTCATGGCATCATTTCCCCTCAACCCGAACTGGGAGGAAGTCCTTGTTTCGGCCTCAATCGTGAAGACCTATTCGTTGCAGAGCATACAAAAGCACCATGAATTGCGGGAGTTGTTGATCATAATACCAGATCCACGGTACATTGTCTGAAAAAGCTTTTCTAAGAGCGAGACCAATCTCAACAGACAGACAAACTCACTGACGACGACAATATGGAGCAGATAATTGAGCTCGAGATTGGCCGCAAACATTTCGGTGGCATACAGACCCGTCTGGACGGTCACATCGAGATTGACGTCAGCGTCAGCGTCCGTGTCGAGGGTTTTATCTTGGATTTTTTTCGTGGCGGATTCCAGAGCGTCCATGTCCTTGCGCTAGGAGCTGCACCTGCCCCGGGAAGGCTGGACAGCAGTAAGACCGGAAGATAGTACTTCAGCTTGGCCAATTTAGCTTGGTCTCAGAATCCTAAATATCATCACTTACAGCCAGTGTCGGATGCAGTTTGTGTTGCTGTGGTCTGGCGCCGGGTCTTCAGCCTGGAGATGATCCACCGGCAGATATTCTGGCTTGGAAGGGACATAGTCTGTGATTTGTATATGAAGAGGGCGGTAAGTTAATCCCTTTTGTCCTCCCTGGATTCTTTCTCTTGAACTCGATGCAAGCTAGAACATCTTTCCAGGGGAGGCTTTTTCAGCTTTGCCATTGCATTCGTGTCCATGGGAGCCTAGAGCTTCTTCTTCTTGCGTTTTTCGTCATCCTCGTCGCCCTTCTGTTGGCCCTTCTCATCCAGGAAGAGAATGCATGAAGAATGACGAGGTCATGCTTCCGAGTTGATTTCTTGTTCTGGCGGGTTTGGTACATGGGCATACCGCTCTGCTGGCAGATCATGTCAACAGCGGGGACAAGAGGATGCATCCCGTCAACCTTGATCTCTTCAAGAGATGCGAGTGATGTTAGTGGCTCTTATAAAAGGGCTGTAGAAGCTGTTGTCTACTCCTGGACGTACGATTACAATCGTTGTGAGCATGAAAACGTCCGATCAGCGAACTTAGAACATGTACTCACTATTTGTTGAGGGCTGTCTTGACGTCAGAATACTTTACGAGCGCAGTGGAGGCCTGTCCATTGCAAACCGGCAGAACTGCCTGGAAGCACTTTTGCAGGAGCTCGGGCTGCTTAGTCTCAGGAGCGGAAGAAGTGCGCTGCAGGAGGGCTTGCAGTATGGCATCTGCCTTGCACTCCTTAACCTGCTCAATACCCCGTTGAATCCATAGGCGGACTTTCTTAACCCTTGATGGAATGTCAGGCATCACTTATTATTATGAACAAGAAAGGCGCGCACCGGATACCGAGCGGGCCAATGTTCTCGCTGACGACGGAAGCCCCACGGCTGTTTGGGGTTGATTCTATTTTACTAGCACCATGAGCTAGTCCATTGGCGCATGAAGGAGTAGACAATGTGCCAGCCTCGCTGGCAGGGGACGTGACACTAGGACTAATGCTACACTGACTCAGTGTTGTGAGCAGAATTGGCCCATGAGGAGAGAAAACTGAGAGGACAAGAAAGACGACTGCTTCCTACTTGCCTTAAGTAAGTTATATCATATGGTCGACCCACTTTGGCGCAGATGTTGTTTGCGGACCATGATGTGTCAGATGTGGCGGTTGTGCAACGACGCGTACACGCACGTGACCCTGACTGATTTGAACCTGAGTCGCATGACGACTTTAGTCAAGTCCAGACCCCGGATCGGCGGATCTGGAGGGCATCTCGGACTTCCCCATCCGTGTGCCAAAGAAATATATATCACTAGGACCAGGCAGGCCGGCAGGCATCTTGCTCACAGTTCTGAGGATGTTGATATCCTGAATGTCGGTTCTCTACTAGTGCTATGTTTTATCATTCGGCGAGAAAGTCGAAAAGACTGTGACCAGTTGTTTGAACGATTGCAAGTAGTAGCGTATAACATGCATATGCACCCAGTGAAGCATCGGACATCTGATGCGTGAGGGACTGGACTGGGATTCATGAAAAGTTTAAAGGTACACGGCTGTTGGGCCTTGTTGAGAGTGAGAACGTCAAGAGACACACTGTTATTTGCAGAGACGATGCTAATATAGTATTCCCTGAGTTGCTACTGTAAACACGATATATTGTCATGGAGCCGACCGAAGGGGAGTCCTTGTCTGAAATAAGTAAACTGGCAAATAATAGATCATCGTATCCATTCGACAAAGACCCTCCTCCACTAACATGGGAGTCAGAGTACCATATAATAATCAACTCGAACATAGAATTCGCATGTGTGTTATATTGTGCGAGAACACCACCAGCCATCAACGCGCCCTTGACAAATTGCTTTGCGAGCATAGTTTTGTTTATACCAGTACCAGCACTTGGAGGGTGTTGACCGGTGGGATTCTGTTGCGAGTTTCCCTGAGCATGATGTTGTGCGGGATGGATGGAGTATCCCACCTGGGATTGGGGCGAATAAGCATGGCGAGGGGCGGTGCCGTGACCGTGGTTCACAGCATACTGGGCTGGTATTGGTGGACCCTGCGAAGACATGGCATGAGTAGTGGTCCCGAAGGAGGGGTAAGTAACATGATTTATATGCGGGCTGTGAGAGCTTTGTGGGGACGCGTGAAAGTGAGAAAGTGGATATGTGCCCTGTTGAGAAGCAAGATTCACAGATGGGTAATGTTGTGAGAATGGTGTAGCAGTGAGTGGGTGAGCGGTTTGAGATGCCATGGGGTGCATGGATTGTCCGGTTTGCTGAGTCTGGCTGGGGTAGCCTGACGTGGTAAAGTGGTCAAAAGACGTTTCATGGAAAGGAATAGATGCACTTGTCTGTGCGTATCCTAATGGTGGCGAATTAGGAAGGCAACCAGTACTTGCTCGTGGTCTGATTAAACATGTCGTATGTTTGACCAGAGGAGTTCCTGGCGAACATCTGGTCTCCTTGAAAGTTTGCCATAGGGTCGAATCCGCTCCCTAAAATATCACCAGTGCCCATATTGGAGTCGAACAGACCATCTACGGGGTTTCCAAACGTCATCCCATTCATACCTCCAGTGATATCATCAATAATATCACCACTGCCAAGGGTCTCAGCGAGCACAGCCCCACCGAGCAGACCAAGAACTGCGCCTCCTGCTAGACCTGCCGCAACATTTTTTCCAAGTCCCTTGCCAGATTGAACCGGTTGAATAGGTGAAGTTTGTGCACTGGCATGTTGCGGTGGCGGCGGCGAAGTCTGTAATTGGAAGCTTTGATCCGGTGACTGGTAAGGAACCTGTGCGTATCCTTGCGGTGTAGGGGATACAGCCGGAGATAGCTGGGGTCTGAACTTTGTGGGAGGCTGGAAGCTTTGACGCAATGACTGGTAAGGTACCTGTCCTTGCAGTGTAGGGGACACATTCGGAGATAACTGGGGTCTGAACTCTGCGGGAGACTGGAAGCTTTGACGCGACGACTGATAAGGAGCCTGTCCCTGCAGTGTATGGGATACATTCGGAGATAGCTGGGGTCTGAACTCTGCAGGACGACTACCGGTTGATGATGAGGAGAGTACTGACGGGCCCTGAGAACGCCGCGAGAGAGGAGGCGAAGGAAGAGGTGATGGAGAAACTGCATAATGCGTCTGCGAGGTCGTTCCGGCAGAAGCATTAATAAAAGGTGGTGTACCCGTTGATGAAGGAGGGAATGTCGGCTCTGCCCTGACTCTTGGAAGAAGAGGTGGGCTAGATGGTTGGTGGCTGCTACCGGGTCGAGGCAAGGAAGCCGCTGGTCGAACTTCAACCTTCACAGTAGACGCCTTGTGGTTTAATGGAGGAGGTGCAGGCATCGTGAGTGGAGGTGCGGAAGCTGTGATAGGTGCTGGTATAGAAACTACAGTTCTCCTCGGTTGAAGAGCGGGCGGTGATGCTGTAGAAAAAGTCTTCGCAGAGGTAGCAGTGCGTGGGGAGGCCGCCGGGGAAATAGGAGGATGCGGTATGTCCTGAGGAGTGGTGTTATACCTAGCTTGCCTGTATGAAGGCACCTGCTCAGATAGTGTTCAAGATGGCGATGAAACTTCCATGGATGGGTACGATAATGACTTCTCAGAGAACTTAAGTATCGAATCCTCTGCAGAGTAACCATACGATTTGTCCTTAATATTCTCGGGCGCCTTCTCCATGGGGCATGACGCTACTTCTGGCATAGCCAGCGAGGTTCGCGGAGATCCCGAACGAGGCTCAGGAGAAAGTGTGCAAGTGGTCTCAGCGAATGAGGGAGTATCTGCACCTGCTGAAGGTACGGCCTCAGATACAGCATCGGATTCGTGCGGTGTGGGCAAGGGTGCATCAGGAGGTGCTAGCACTATGGGTGATTCAGTGTGATACGTGCTCGCCCTGGTCACGTTGCCCGTGGATTGCGACTCGTCAAAGTCTGGGGGAGGAGGTTCTTCGTCAACGAGGGAATATAACGGTACTTCCTCGGAGCCGCCGACATCAAGACTCTCAGTCTGTATAGGTGCAGGTGAGGGATCACTGGGTTGAGTCACGGACTCGGGGTGAGAAGTGATTGCAGCCACATGAGCTGAACCTCTTGAATAATCCTCTGAGTATGGGCTAAACTCCCTTGGGGGTGTCTCCGGTTGAGCTATAACATCGTTCACGCTCTCGGGCTGTAGAGGGACGTCAGATGAAGTCGAGCTCCCTGGTATCACATGCGTTGGTCTTGATATCCACAGCGTTGGACGCAGCATCCACATGGACGGACGGCATACAAGAGATAATATTTCGATGAAAAATCGAGTTCGAGTTGGACAAGGTCGTAACATGAAACGTATCCGCAGCAATAGGCTTGAAAGTGTTCCACGCGTTAGCCTTTTTTCTGAGGATGCACAAGTACTCCACTAAAGAGGCAGTAGGCGACCACGGATGTACTTCAATTAACCGTTGAGCACCGAGTTCGATGATGTACTGTAGCTCAACAGAGCATTTGACTGTGCTGTGCAGTGTCAACTTTCAAGCAGGTCTGTATATGATAGATCAGTACTAGTTCAAAGGATGGGAATGAATCGATGACTCACCAATGCACACCGTATAATTTCGTTATATGGAAGAAATGACATCGGATTTCATCAGGCAGGCCTTCAAAGGTAGCCGTCCCAATCCGAGAGGACATTTGTCCACGACAAACAGCATCCTCTGTATCTGTAATCGAGGACAGAGGAGCGTCAACGTTTGAGAAGTGATGGAATGGCAGAGGTGGGGTAGGAAGGGGTGTAGGCGAGCCTAGAGATGATTTGAAACGTTACGATCACCAAAATTTCAATGACTCACCTTTTTTCTATCACGCAGCTTCTCTGCGCAACTCAACGATGAGTTAACAATATTCTTGATGAAGTTACGGAGCATCGACGGTAGTTGTGCAAATAGTTGAGAAGGATAGAAGAAAAAACATGACTGCCAGCAGGTATGTGCTTCAAAGGGGCGATGTGGATGAGCGGAAGTTTCAAAAGTTTCAAGTATCATCATCTCTTCGGGGCACAGCCTCATAGTACAACCAGGAATTCGAGGGCCCCATCTCGGACTTCGACCTTTCGCCCGTCACGGTGTGTCTGGTGTTGTCGGCGGCATAATTTAGGATGAGTCGGACGGAGGGAAGGTGGACTTTGGCGGAGGACAGCGGTGGCCATACGAAGGCATCGGCGCTAAAAGCGCACCTTCAATGACTGGAGAAGGACGAGGGCAGGTGGGGGGCAATCATTTAATGATGACTTGGAAATTAGATGAGGATGGTATGAGTGCTTGGCATCGTTTGTCGCGGGTGGTAGAACAGTGGGTAAGCGTGGGAAAGATACCTGCCAGTGTATTGGCTTATTTACTAGGTGACACTGACACTGGCACGAACAGCAATTTGGGGGCGAAAAGTCGAAGAGTGAGACTTTATGAGACTCCGCATGCAACACTTCAAGTGAGATTCATCTACTCTAGGACTTTGTCAATTCGTCAGACATAAGCTTAAGATCAATAGCAGCGCGCCAGCTAGTTCATTTTTTATGATGAGAGGACACCGCTATCTACCATATACATCTCGTTCTCGGTACGCAATCAATCTTGATGCTTACTACGGAGTCCGAGTCCCTAAGAAGTTCAATTAACAGAAGTTGATTTTTGGATTTATGTTCTCAGAAGTAGAAGGGAGTCCGACGCTCGCCCCATCGCTGTGTATCCTCGGTGATATCGGACAATCAATACATTTGGTCCCTCGCAGGAAAACCTTCTTGTCTCAGGGTCTCGTAGCCTCGCTCATATACTCCTCGGTTGACCAGTTGATCCTGCGGCCTTGAGGATGAGCAATCCATCAGGCGCTGCTGTGCCCTCCAGTTCTCAGGCTGTACTCTTGAAGTTGTAGCCTTTGGTCCGTGGGCCATAAATGAAGAAATATGCGCAAAGGCGCGCCAAGTCTTCAACGCATGATCATTTCTAGACTGAACGATATCAAAGGATGGGTTGGCGATTTTACAGCCCCCTGAGACGGAAAATTCGAGGTCACGCTGAGGAAGCCAGTTGATTGTCCAATCCAGGTAAGCGGCCTCTCGCAGCACTCCGTACAATGTAGCTCTAACACGGTCATACTCCGTCATATTGTAGAGCACAGGCTATCCACCGATGTCAATGAAGGCTACCCGGAGCCTCTTGCTCATTATATCTGATGTATAGGTCCTCAAGGATTCATTCAGGCAATTGCACTTGAGACTTGACCGTTCATGACAGAGTAGTGACATCGTTATCTCATACTTATCCTTCGCAATTGTTAAATCTACCTATAATGTTTTTTCCCGTGGTCGAGGTACATTTCTGGTACCATGCAGCATATTACAACCTCGCCTCATAGGCGCCCGTGTCTGCAAACTTTGCGCCGAGGCACGGCCTCACCTTTTCGGTCCGGTTTGCCATCCCAAGCGAATCGTTCGTGATATCTTCCATCCATCGTACCCCGTCCCGACTCACACACCTGAGTGACCTGTTAAACGTCTTGACATATGTCATCGACTTCGCAAAAGTGAACATTTTATCCAAGGCGGTCTACGTACGAATGGTGTACGCCACATTCTATACGACAAAACATGAGGGCTAGCAGATATAAGACGACGACAATGATCACATGCAAGACCACAACCGCAGGCACAGCTGCAATTGACATCGCAGGTAATCTTTTTCTGCCACTCGTTGTCATGAACTTTTCACACCGTCTACTTAGACATTTCGATTGTCTTATTCGCTGGTGTCATGCGGGGCCGGTTCGCGTTGGAAATCTGTGTGTCAACGAGGTCGCCGGGCAACCGACAGTGCATCAATGCTGAT
Organism: Suillus subluteus; assembly: GCA_016647755.1. NCBI lineage: Eukaryota > Fungi > Basidiomycota > Agaricomycetes > Boletales > Suillaceae > Suillus > Suillus subluteus. The sequence goes on along the minus strand of JABBWI010000117.1, from coordinate 4,367 downwards.
CAATCCTGTTGTGTAGTCAGGTAATGTGGTAATATGCACAGGTCGATCAACTCACCCGATCTAAAGGGATGGTTAAGCAGTGAGGCACGGCTATATCACTAGAAACATTCTGCACAAGCGCTACATGACACATCAACTGTGTGGGTAAAATGATGATGGGGCATGGCTCGGGTTCGTCATAGAAAATCCTGCCACCTGCACAGGGATACCTACAATAATGGTCGTGATGCACATCTGCAGGTGAAAGGGCCCTGAAAGGATCCACCACCAGCAAGGTTTGGGATTCATGTGTTAAGATTTCTCGTATTCGGCCTGCCGACCAGCTGAGTGTGATATCATTGTGAAATGCGATGAAGCAATGAGCTGTGTTGACACTGTTCTTCTGATCGTGATTGCCAGTGTCAAAGGCAGATAGTGTGCCAGATGGGTGGGGCAGCTCTTTATCTTTATGACGGGGAGTGGTATGGGGTTTGTATAACAAACCCTCTTTCTCCAGTGAATGATGTACCTTTGCGAACGGTGAACAAGGTTTGCTGTTGGTGACCTCCAGCAAACTCCATTCAGAATGCGCCTTGCGGTTTGTGTTCCACGTCTGTATTGCTGAGCGTGTAGATGCAGAGAGACGACATGATGGTGAAGCATCACTTGCAGCATCGGGGTTTACAGAAAACTTCATTCCAAATGCTTTGGAGTCACTGATCAAGGTGCCTCGTGAACGCTCATCACGAAATGTCTTAGTGAAGACATCCACAAATGGGGAGAGAATCTCAGGCAGTTGGCCCATAGTAATCAAAGAACGCAGTGATTGTGCAATGCAAAAGTTTTCGAACATGGTCTTCTCCAGCTGATCTGAAAGGCATAATGGTAAAAGATTCTACTAACAAACATTCAACAATCTACGTACCAAACTTCTTGTTGGTAGGGATCTGCTGCAACTTGTAATTGATCCTTTCGAAAATCCAACAGCGCCAGGCATGGGTGGGGCTAAATCTCTCTAAAAGCTCGCCAAAGTGGCAAGACAAGTGATGGTACGGAGACAGGTTGACTTGTGGATAAAGCTCCAAGAGATTTTTAAGGTAGCGATCCATATGGAGATTATAGGATGAGATTCTGGCCGGAGTCATGGTACGCATGGAGGCAATTTTCACTGCAGTCACAAGATCCATGTAGTTCTGAAGCATTTTGTGAAAGCGAGACCCAGGATCACTAGGTCCCCAGATACGGACCAGAGTCACTACCAGATGAATGGAACAGAATGACCGCCGCTGGTCTGCTGACAGCTTGCCTACTCGGGTACTGCCAGCTTCTTGAGGAGCTGGTGAAACCCAATACGGAAGCTGTGTGCGTGCCATATCATGCTGGACCTCAGCCAGAACACCTGCACCCAGAACAGCAGAATCATTCTTTCGGACCCTTCCTCTGTTCTGCGGAGCACCAGGCCTGGCCAATGGGACCTCAAGGGCAGTGCTGCTTTGATGTTCCTGACGCTGTACAACTGTCACAACCTAATCACATAATTTGTTGCCGAACTCACCCATTGGATTAGTGAATCCGTCAGTGTTTGTTTAGTGTTAGGCTCAAGCTCGGAAATACCAACTTTGAAGCAAGCAGCACACATTGCCACCAGGACTGCATGATGGAAAGTCCTTTTCACTGCCTTATCAGGTTTGGTACGAAAAATGTTCTCTGCTGCAGCAAGTTCCTCAGCACCAACTGGGTCACTCTTCCCCTTCCGTGAAGTCATAGTACTGGGATCATTGTTGGATGAACGAGGGAGAGGCCAACCCAGTTCTGAACACTGTCCAAGCATTAAACTAGTCAGGGCAAGGTGTTAAAAATCATTACACATACATATTGTTCCAGTTTCTTCAAGAGATGTTTCTTCTTCTTCATGTAGCGCGGTTCTGGGAGCATCTGAGTGTCACGACAGAGCTGTTGAAGTACAGCCCATGTCACCTTTGTCAAGTCATTCATGGTCCCATGCCGAAGAGTATCCCATGCGCTCTGTAATAATACCCCAGAATCTCCATCAAATTCTGCAGATACTCCTGGATCAACCCAGGTCCCATCGCCATCCTTGAGCTTGATGTCCATACCCCAGATATCTCGGCAATGACGCTTGAAATCACCCAGAAACATTGCATGCATGGAGTCAACCAGTGTAAAAAGAATAGGATCCCAGTAGGGGAGCCGTAGCAACTCTGACCACCGAAGACCATATGCATCAAAAATCCTCTTTCGCTCCTTCTCTGTGGCAGCATTCTGCCACTGTTCAGCCCAATGTCGGTGTTCCTGACAGGTACGATGAAGCCAGAGAGAGCGATCAAGATTATTGATGTCCTCCAAACGGAGTAGGCACATTGAACAAAAGTGGTGGGAGCTGAAATGGGCATGTCCACTCATTTGGCGAGCTGCGGGTAGATCACAAATCAATGGAATGACGGCACATAAGACACAGCGTCCATTACAGTACTTTGGAGTACTGGCGTAGTACACCCCTGGATTCCAGAAGACAAGGAGATCATCAACAAGAGGCTGGAGGACGTGATTGATCTGCTCCAGCAGTGGCGCACCAGGTCCAGGGATAACACCAACCAAGAAAAGGTTCTCAAAATTATAGCGGATCTCCGGTGGGAGGTTCAAACACACCATGTAGATGCCTCCAACATGAACCTTTTTTCCAGCCTCCTTGAGGTGATACGGATTGAAACCATCCATGCACAGGCTAAAAACATACCGTCCTCCACCAGGTCTGAAAAACTGTTTTCCATCTGGACCCAGGAATTGGTGAAATAGCTGGGTCTCCAAGATATCGTGCACAGATTCATCAGGGGTAGTGGGTAGCTCGCGGTCCAGAATGTCCTCCATACCATCCCGACACAGAAGACGGCCAATCCATTGTTTCATGTCATGGTAGAGGTACCGTCTAGCTGGGTAAACAAAGCGCCTGCCTCTAATGGTCCTTGTGTGCCGGAGCAAGCGATTGCAAGTTGCAGCATCTGGTGTGGATTTGGTAGTACAGCGCTCAGGATATCCCTCCCTATCATCCAGCGGATAGCAGGAAAAGCACTTTGGACAGCAAACAAATGCTTTCGAAGCTGGATTAAGATTGAAAGTGTCGATCACTGTCCGTGGATCAATTGGGATACTGGATGTGATTGTATGCGATGCAGATGACAGCTCCAACAGGAGCTTGACACAGTACAAAATAAACTGGCAGTGGGACAGTGAGATTCCGCATAGGAGATGAAGGATGGCGATCAAGAAGTAGCATAAGGTGACAATGGGATTCCTGTTCTTCCATGGACGTTGGTGAAATTTGCCTTTAAAAATAACTTGAGGCCAGGACTCAAACCAACCTATGCTTCGCTTACCTGTTTCAATTGCATTGACTGTTGTCCCTGTACTGCCTCCTGTGCATTTCTGAACCTGCCATGCCTTTGCTTTCATCTCCTCAATTTCCCGAAACTTATGGTCTACCTCACCCTCCCATGCTGATTTGGCATCTTGAAGCTCTTTATCTCCATAATCGACAATACCGTCACAGATGTGAAGTAGTTGAAGTAGTTCCTCCTCATACTGAATCAGGGGAGCGTTGGATGGATTGTCATATAGCAGCGCATGTGGTCCTTCATTGGTGCGTTTATCTGGTACAGGAGAATCATTGCAGAGAGCTGGGAGTGAACAAACACCAAGTCATCAAGCGTACTAAGAACTTGATCCCGGGATGTTTCGGAGGCCTGCAGCTTGTGTTGCAAGTCCAAGAGGGTATTGAACCCCTTGCGTATCCTATGTTGCTGCCTCTGAGCTGATTTTGATGTTGGGGCTTCTAAAGATGCATTGCGGGCACTGGGAGAATGCTGGCCATTCGATGCAGTTGAGGAAACAGATTTGGATACGTGAGGAAGTTTGCTAGCCAGACGCAATCGATTGTCTTCCAGTTTATGACAGTCAAATTCTTTCAGACCGATTAGCCGTCCAGCAACAAATGTTTGAGAGATTGCATCCCAAACAATTTCGGAGGCGCAACCTTGGGATGTGCATGTGCAGTTCTTCAAGGCTGCTGCAGCCATCGGCTTAGGCTTTGCTCCCACTGTACCACCTCCGCGGAGTCGAGGTTTCATTGTCACGTACTAGGGTTGCTACAATTTGAGTTAGAGTAATGAGGGTGATGGAAAGAACTTGAATGACTGTGTTTTCTATGCCACTAATGTAGTTCAAGGTCTAACTCAGACTAGCCCAGCCTGAGATCTGAGAGGTGAACACGATCAAAGCTGTGTACAATGACATGCAACAATGAACCCAACATCATAAAGAAATTGTTTTTCAAACTTCCGCTTTACCGAACTCCATTGAAATAGGAGGCG
>JABBWI010000116.1:0-242535 GCA_016647755.1 Suillus subluteus | reverse complement strand
CCGATAGTCTAGGGAAGGTAAAGTCCCAGGTGGAATGAGCTCGGATCCGAGTGGACAAGGGTGGATGAAGCAGGCTAAGCTGCAGAGGTCCGGAGGTATGGACATATGGATGTACGAAGGTGTATGGATCCGAACCGATAGTGGACTAGAGGACTGAGGTCATGGACAAGGGTATGGAGGTCATGGATAAGGGTATGGAGGTCCGGATGTGCGTCCGGAAGGCGTGGGAACATCATCGGACATGGGTCCGGAATACGGGATATGACAATTCCTGAAGCAACCGTCACGTTCGTGCATCAATGCATCAACTCCAACAAACCGCAGCAAAGCTCCACAGACAGACAGACACGACTCTTCTCAATTAGCTCTTTGGTGGGGCGCTAAGGGTCCCCCATGGCTGTCAGGACAATGTGCCGATAATATCGCTCATAGAATACATTCTGGCAAAATCGAAGTATCGCTGAACTCTCAAGTTGTTCCAAAGATTTTAGTGAGTATCCTGCACACACGGATGAACGTAGGGCATTCATTTCAGGTTTCAATGGTTAGCCGGTGAGCTGAATATGCCACGATCCCACTGTCCCTGATCCAGTATCTCAAGGAACATTTTCTAGTCCTCTTCGCGTATGCTGTCATGGGAGGCAATACTTTTTATGACGCTCAGGCCCAGCACAGTATCAAGACATTCCTGGGCTCTGATGTTGAAATCCGTCCATCCTCCCTTCTTTGAGGCAGCTCACTACGACCCTTGGAGTTAACAACAAGAAAGCGAGTTATTTCATGCATGTTTAAAATCAATGCTGACGGACACCAGAAATAACCAGGAAGTGTATCCGCGCCACGTTGGAACTCTTGCCGCCACTGCCAAGGAGGTACGTATTCGAAGCCGGCTGATTCTATGAGAAGGGCTAGTACACTTTATCACTTTACTAGGACTACAAAAGGAAGGCGACTGCACAGGTGAGCAAGACGATATGATATTTATCTATGCTAATACATCCTTTACAACTTAGTTCAACCTCGACATCGGTTCAAGCCAGCAGGGCTGACGACACCAGCGACTGCGACAGCTAGGCAATATGGCACCAGTGGAGTGGTGGAATCCGTAGCGGAGGTGCAGGAGGCATGACGTAGAATGAGCGCAGTGATATAAACGCTCAACGGCGACGTTCTCTCGACTCCATTGAAATTAATGATCGGATCTGGACCCAGCTTGGGTCACCATCTTTGCGAATTTGTAAGCGCCTCTTGGGCACAGTCGGGTGATCGGCCCCCGGTTCGATGGGAATCCAACCTTCAGCAGGATGCAGGACCCACAGATATGTTATGCTAGAGCGAGTGTTTGTGTGGATGTAGAGGTCCCCGACCAAACCAGCAACATCCTCATTCGGGCAGAGAAGTTGATGTGTACTGGATGAGCGGAACCATCTTGTTCTTCCCGTACCAGTACCCCTCGAAAGGGTCGTTCATGAAATGATGGCTGCTGACTGCCCTCGTCTGCAAGATCTGTGTGAAGTGAGCGCTAGGTTCTTGACATTAATATCAGTAACGAACGTTGACTAAGCGAGGTGCGTCTCGGGCAAGATGGTAATCGATCCGGCTGAGGGAGTATATCTGAAGAAGATGGAAACTCACAATACTGAATGTATCATAATGACATACACACCTGAAGGATTCAACAAGTTGCCAATATTAGATGAAGTGTGCACCCCTGTGGGGTTTGTGTCAGGATGATCCAGTGCACTGGCATCAAATTGTTGTATATTCGCTAGTCGTGAATGCTTTCTCTGGCCATTGTCGGATGTTAAAGGCACGGATAAGGCTCGCCGTCGTGCTTGACCCAGACTCAAAGGGGTAGTCTTTGTTGTGCTGCACACACCACGCAGGTATATCAGCATGATCAACCAAAAACAAAAGATCATCAGCTTACTTGATTGAATATACAACCTTTCTACTCTCCCGATCAACCTCACGTAGAGGAGACAACCGCCGGCGATTAAAGGCGCAGCTCTGAATTTTCAGTTAAGTTAGGATTGAGGCTGATTGAAAGTGGCACTTACTCTAAGAGTTTTCAAAAATGTCTCTCTTTCGTCCCCACCTACATGCAATACTACTCTTTCTTGTCCATGTGTTAAAGGTACCGATGTGGCTCTACTGCCCATTGTTGGAACTGCTCAGAGGAAGGATCAATGCTCTCCTAAGTAGCCAGTTACATGACGTTCTCACGGATGCTATATCAGTTCCCTGACGAGCATAACTTCCAAACCTCGTGACCGTCTGGAATGGGATGTAGATTTACCCTTACTGAATGTCATACTTCGTGTATTTATCTGACATCAAATGAATTTCCGAATGAGACTGTGCAGGGTAGGCTACGTACAAAGTGATAATTCGGCACAGCGCGAAAGAGTTGTCAAAATTAGCTCAGAACGGAAAATGAATGAGAAACATGAGTGAGATGCTGGTACTGTCACTCGTCTGAGGAATGTGTGGTGTGAGTTCTATCCGGGGGGACATTGAACTTGAAGAATCTTTCTCGACCCACTCCTGCAATGGCTGTGCTATCGTTGCATCCCACAGCTGGATAGTTGTATCATCCCAACTGGTCGCAATGTGAGCCTCATCCGACGAAAACAAGACTGTAAACACAAGTGAGCAGATATCAAATTAGAAGTGTGAGAAATTACCGGCGAAATGAGTGAAGCTGCCGTGTGTTGTATCCCACATCATTTAAACGCTTCTGACCGGAAGCCTCGAGGTGGTTGACTTGAGGTAGACCGTAGCAAATTAGGTTAGAAAGGCATCGCTGATATCAAATCGGAAATAGGGAGGAGAGACGATTAAGAAGAGAAACAGCCAGAATCGGTTTCGTCATGTGTAAAATTGACTGCCTGAGGGTATTTGGGTTTGAAATGGGCCAACTTGTAACGTAGCGAAGAGCCCGCATGCGAACATAAGAGGAGCCTATTTGAGACATTCTTCTTGTAGTTGTATTCCTTTGCACATCCAATAGGGCTGCCATCGAGTCCTCCAAAAACAATTTTGAGGACCCATTCAATTATGAGAGACCTGACTGTCAAACGAACTCAAGTGACGGCATCCTTCAGGACACAATCAGTACAAGTTCACAGATCTTTCCTTTGTTTGCTGGCTACATACATATATTTGTACCTCTACATACTAATAACGAGTTCTGCCCAATAGTTATTTTGTCAAATCGAGCCTAATAGTGCGCATCCAAGGAAAACCGACCAACAAAGTAGTTACATATCGATTTCTTCCTGCTCGAAGAATACTCCCCAATGTGCAGCTGGACCTGCAGGTACTCTCCGCTCAGAACGCTCTATGTCGGGGCCAAGCGCTCCAGTAATCTTGCCGACCACTTCACTGAGTAAAGGAATTTCGACCGGAGGTTTCTCGACATAAGCTTGACAGGTGGGACAGCTATAAAAGCGACCGGGAATGATAGCGTATGGGCCGTCGCACAACTCCTTGACCTCAGCACTGGTGAACGGTGCTAGATGATGCTGAAAACGCTCGGGAAGTATCTCGTCGATGCAGCATGATAAACGGGCCCTGATGCGATTATGAAACAAGCTGACTAGGCAGTGATAACAGAATGTATGGTGACATTCCAGGCTGTTGAATAAAAACCACGCATCAGCAGCATTTAAGGGTCAGGCTCGAAGGTGGCTTACGTGAAAGGTTGTTTGATGACTGCCTGGCAAATCGGGCATTGCAACACAACGTCAGCACTGTGCAAGAACTACGTGGTGAGAGTCAGTCTCTGAATTGGTTGGTTGGTGAAGGTTACATACATTCTGGTACGCGGCAACGACATCATCTCGCCCCGTGAAAGCTTTTTTCTTCTCTCGCTCGGCTTTAGCAAGCTCCTGACGAGCCAGTGATTAGAAACGACGAGGATAGTCATTAATGACGCCTACCTTTCGCAGCTGATTGACGTTGGTGCTGAGAAGGGTCTCTATTTTAGAGACCTCCTGAAACGAGACAACATCAGTAACTGACAGGGACGTCACAAACAAATTTACCTCGTGCGCGATTGTGAGTTCGATGCGCAACAATTCATTGTCATTGTTGATACAAGAAGATGGCTTGGAGCTGGGCAAGGAAGGATTCAACTTCAAGGGTGACGAACGGAGGTTATAGTGTTTCCTGACGTGGCTCTGGCGGACCATTGCCCTGCGAGAAGGAGCCATTGGAGAGTGAAGTACGCGGACTGGCTGAGAGTCGATCCTTAAATACACAGGAAACTGAGGGGTAACAAAGGCCGATCAATTGAGATTGCGTAAAATCATCTTAGTTAAGAACTTGCCATGAGGCAACCTGCAGAATCGTGCTAGATCTCCCTTTCAGTTTCACGCCCTGATTCCGTTTTAAAAGCATCCGCATAAGGCATGCAATGATTTCGGGCTCTAGACATCTGCTGGAAGCACGAGAGGAGATGCAAGAGTGGAAAAAGCGTAGAAGAAAGTTTTTGAAGATAACTTGTACGCGACATTGGAATTGATTGTCATCACGTCAGGTGCGAAAAAGAAAGATTTCCCAGCGTTGGCAGTTGTTAGCATGAGATCACTGGCCACAATCATCCAATCCTCAAGAATGTTCGTGAGGACGACGCGAATTGGCCTAGCCGTAGAACGATTTAGCACAGTGGCAATATATGCTGCGAGGCAACGACGGATAGCCCTTCTCATCGGCACTGAGCATGGTACGAAGGGCATGAAGATGATATTCATGAAATCTCCATTATAAATATCCCAGATCATCGCAGGCCTCGGTATATTTGGCCTCGAGCTCATCGAAAGGAAGTTCAGGGACGTAGATGGTTCTGGGGTTCGGTACTGGTGTTTGTCGAAAGTTGGAGGAAAATCTAGCTCGACCCTCATCGCCACATCTCCTGCCATTTACGACCCTGCTGAGAACATGCTTCACAAGTCATGGAGAAGATGTACCAATGTGTGGTGCTGCCACATTATAATTGCCTTGATAGGCCATTTGCTGAGCTCCTCGTTACGATGGGGGTGTCGGACGCATGCACATATGGCGATGAGCACGGCATTGCTCGAAGGTCATGGGTGGGACGGCATTCGAATGTATTACAGCGCTGACAGTACTCAGTCGCGGTAATTGAATGAGGTCTTGGAATGATGGGTGTGTTGATTTAGGGAGGATTGGAGTTGGAAAAAGAAATACCGCAGCACTGCGATCGGAGCTGGACTCCTCGGAGTCCGAGTCAAATGTCCCGATCTTCAGCGTGCTGGTGTCCTCCGCCAATACTGACGTCTACGGTCGAGGGTTTGATATATGGTAAGTATAAGTATATGATGCTCTCACCTCGGCAGCTCGTTTATGACCCCCTGCAGACTGTTCCTTTGCCTGGTTGGAGTCATATAGTCAAAAAGGTGAACGAGACTGAGGGATGGGTCGCTGTTTTTTTGGCCTTTAAGCCCGAGGTGAAGCTTGGTATCTGTGACTCATAAGTATGGTCACTGTTGTATGCAACGAGAGAGCGCTGACTGCCTTGATATGATGTTTGTAACTATTTGCGACAAGTTTCCAATTTAAGTTCTTTGTCTGGGCCTGATGCATGATGAGCCGAGTCACCATCTGATGACGCTTTGTGGTCGACGACTCGACTTCTTCATCTGAAATCGCTCCCCATATGCATCATCAGAGACGGAGCTCGAAGAGGTATGTACTATGTTTTCCCCGCACTGTAAGCCAGAAAAATCAGTATCATCATTAGTAAGCTCACATCTTTTGTTGCACAGGCCCTGGTGCTTCGATGATCGTCGAAAGGTTCGGTGACGAGTTTGCCAACCGTGGAACCAGATTTCATTGATGTAAGTTCGATATAAGTTTGTGTTCACTGAGTATTTTCTACCTTGATGGCGCCTATAAGGCGACAATTCTTCATCTCTGCGACTCTTCTTCAAGTTCTGTGGAGGTAGAGTCATTTCTGACTCTGCAGGAGGTTACACAGGCAGTGGCGGCGCCTCGTATTCCAATAAATATGGTGAGGAATTTGCCAGTCACAGAACCGGGTAACCTTAATGTAAATTTTTCGTGTCTAATAGTAGATAGGAATCCTTACCTCGACACCGCTTCTTAATTGATACTTCCTCCAAGTCTCAAATTGCGACTTTTATTAGGCACTGGTGTCCCAGCACGACTTGATACCGTGCCGATTAATGATTAGACTGACCGTTGTGCAGGTATCCGAGTCGATGGTAAGGCCTTAAGGTTTGGACCTGTCGCATCATTGGTGGGCATACATTTGTTCATTGGTGTACTGACTAAGACTGTCTAATTTGAACTAGTACGTCATAGAAAACTCAAAACGATTGTGATTCGTAGCGTAGTCAACCAAAATAAAATCGTCGTCTTTCTTGTATGCGGATGCATCAGTTACAAAGGAATCATTATTAGTACCAAGAACATCAGCGCGTAGAACATTGTCCCGCCAGTCCCCATGCAACGCAGCACTTCACGTTCCTCTATACCTCGCTGTCTCAAGTACGCGCCCATGAGAATGTGTACTCCTGATTCAACAGCAAAAACGAGGTGGTCGGTCAGCTGAAGAAGGCAACTGTCCTTAACCGAGAAAGCAAGAATGAAAAGAAGAGCGACCAAGACTGTCTTCCGTGTGGTACTGATAATGACAGCCTGAAACCCCTGTTCATGCCATATTGATTTCAGATGCAGTCAAATCAGGCATGTGTATACGGCTTACCGGAGCTAGACGTTCGGTTTCTTGTCCCGCTTCGTCATAGAGTGCACCGCGACCATCGTCCTCGAAATGAGAGAATGAGCGAAAGGATGCGGTGCGTTCCAGGAAGGAAATGGCGCGTTCCAGGAGCGCATCGCGACTGCTCCAGGGCCCTGGGTGAATATGCGACAACAGGGGATATTCGCTAGTGCGATCTACTTCATCGTGGACTTCGTGATCACCTGGGCCGTCCCCACATTGACAGGAGTAAATGGACACAGTGTCTTCTAGTAGGGGTGCGGGATGTCCACTTCTGGACCTCAAATTAGAACCATTGGGTTCAAATTGATCCTATCACTTGATTGTCAGAATGCTTGGAACAGGAACCGTCCTTTCTATTATAGTACGGACACGTACATGGGTGGTGGGTTCCACTTCGTTCTGGAGCGCGTCACCACCAGAGGGGACTGAATGAGAGGACGTGATGCCTTCTTCTAAGAGAGCATCACAATGACTGTTCTCGTGTTGAGAGGAGACCGAGTGAAAGGACATGGACATGGACGGAGAATATTCACTCGTACGTGGGCTTGAATGATAATTATGTTTTGATCAGATTCCTTAAATAGCGGACAGGCGAGCTGCGAGACTCGAGTAGAGTCCTGCATCGTCCTCAGAGTTCGCCGCTAATCTTATCATCTCAGATCGTAAGATGCTTGTGTCTGTGACATTTTGATGCCAAGTTAGACTCGGACATGCAACTGACATAGAGGAAAGGGACCGAGTATAAGGAGAATTCAAGTTTCATGATCTAGCTGCGACATAATGGCCGCCCATCCCTCGATCATATCACACACCGCAAGGCTGTACAAAGGGCGAAGCTACTGGTGGCTGAAATTTCGAAACACGACCCTTCCATAAGTCACATTCGAGCTGGTTCAACTTGAGGTCGTTGAGCGATTCCGATTGGATTTGGCTCCCCGATCTTGACTCTTGGAGGTAAGTTTTACCTAGGCGCGGTCATGATTCGCCGAGGAACAGTACATTGAATGTTCGTGCGTTCCACGTCCAGTCGCTGGCCATGTGATTTCATACTGTGTGTGTACTAGTAGGCCTTTCAGAATTGTTGACTCTGGAATGACCCGAGCTCGATGATATTGTCGAATTTAACCCCTAGTTGGTAGAGCTCGCTTCTGGCATCCTCAACCCCTGTCGATTGGCAGTCGAGCACACCATCAACTAGATTCCAAACCGGGAGTGATATTTTAAAGAAATACATTATGTCACATATACCAGATTACCAGGCGCATATATCACCATAGTTGTAAATAATTGGGGAGTCGTGTGTGCGATATCTTTACATGTTAGTCGTGGATGTTACTCTATTGTAAGGGAAAGTAACCTGTCCAATCCATAGATGGATCCTCTTCCCCTTGTTCACCTCCCAGTAATGATAAGGCATTTGAAAGCTGACCGAGTGCGATGACCTTGTACGGTTGATGCATGCCAATGAGATCACGACAAGTTGGACATGTGAACGGGATATGTCCGAAACGTTTCGTCACAGCCGATATGACAGCCAATGGTAGCGGCAGCGTCGAGATATCTCGGGAAGTAAGTCCAACAGGCGGTCGCTTATGTGCTACCCATCTAGTCCAGCAAGATTGAAACCACTGTTTGAGACATGCTGCACAGAAACCATGTCCACATTTCAGACTGCAAAAGGAAAATCGAACCAAATTGCTCAACCATAAGGTCATGACCTACACTGACCTATGTAAATCCTTGAATACAATTTTGCAAACAGCGCACTCCAGAGAAGAATCCCTTTCAGAGAGGACCTTCGAAATGATAATGTATGAGCTTATGACGCTGTAAGAATTTTAAAACTAGACCTTCTGGATTGCGGCGCGTAGGTTTTCTAGCTCGGCTGTGGCTGCCGCCAGGGCATCAGATAAAGATGTGGGCTGGCGTGCGTGTTAATTTATAGTTAATACAGAAAAATCCGTGAGTTTACCATGACGTTGCTTGCTTGCTGAGCAGCATTGTCGCCAGATGGGATCTTGGCCACATCTTCAGCGGCGACCGCGAGCTATGAGTTATAATTGTAAAGGAAGCGGCTGGCGTAAGAAAGCTCAAAGGACTTACTGTCGGCTCGCGATGTACAGCGGGTGACGCCTGACTGGCGACTTCGTCATCGGTTGTGGTGAGCTCGATAATTGACGCTGCCTGACCTGCAGCTTCGTCGTCGCTTATGATCTCGATAACATCATGCGCATGTGCTGGAATAACTTGAAGTCTGGAAGTCGAAGGACTAGGCCGGGCTTCTATAAGAGGATAGAAAGGGGTCTGAGCATGTCGGCGTCTTGGAATGTTCCTGATGGGTCCAGAAGACATCATGGTACAAACACTTTGGAGCAACGGGAAAGTAGAGGGGATCCTAGATACCATTTCCCTAATGTATTGTGACAATTGCATTCCCCAAAAAATTATGGCGAAGCAGACATCCAAAAGCGTACAAAGGGCGAATCGAAGCACCCTGTCCTGAACTCGCATTCGGGTGGTTCATGGAAAGCAACAACGGAAAAAGATTGTCGGCGACCTTCTGTCATATTTCTATGGGCTATCCACCGGTACCTCTATTCCTGTTCGAGATGTCTGGTTCGATTCGAAACCTTCAGATCGCCATAACGGGCAGTCGCGATTACGATTGTATTTGGTTTAGCATCACATGCTGCACGATGGCCACCCGGAGTCTATCCGGAGGTAAGCTGTTAGTGCAGTCTGACCCAATCGCTATACTAGCCGATGTCCGGGGACAGCCAAGAAAATGAGCGTGAGACCAAGGTCATGCAAGACCTCGCGGACGGAATGCGTAGATAACGGTGTGGCACGGTATCGATTCTAACTGCCCAGCGAGCAAAACAAGAATCGATCGTATTGATGTGAGATAAGGAATAGGGACTCTGTGGCAAGGTCAATTCACAGCTGCCTCTAAGCAACCAGCCAGTGGGACAGCACGGAAGTGCAGTGCGAATATACTCATGCTGCTGGCAGTGCGGAGGGGAGCTGAATTGAACAAGGCATCAGTGTGAACCATGATAGGCCTTACTAATTTCCACATTTGCGCCTGCTGCTGGATCACATGGACTGGTCAAAAAGAGTGTAGAAACAAACGGAAACTACAATTGTAGCGGCATAGCTTACCAATATTAGGGACGCTCAAAGCTGGGCGCACATGTCGCACACCGCACACCGCACACCGCACACGACCCCCCTTGCACACGCACACGTAATCAAACCACCTTAGATAATCAACGATCAATGAAGTCAATTAGAATTTAGCAGTACTAGTGTAGCACATTAAATCAGACAAATGGCTCATTACACTTTGCATGATCAATATCTGCACTCGTACCTCTTATTCATAGTTCTCTGTACTTTATTTCACCCTGCAGTAACCCTTGAAGAGGCAGCACTACAACTACACTGTGATGTATCTTGTATTCTCGCTATTCGACAAACTTGCTACCTGCAAGGCCAATCTCCTGTTGCCAAAGCTGGCAGTTTGCATCTTGCTTGGGAATATGCCCAAAGCCAGACTGACTACCATCGCTTTCATTGTCATCAGGCCCACACGCAGGAACATAGCAGTCAAAGTATTTGTTGTTGGACTTGTTGCTGTCGGCATCATCATTGACACCTTCACCAGTAGTACGAAGGCATGTGGCTAGTTCCTTGTATTTCTTAGTCAAGCTACATGTTGGAAATACGCTCAGTGTTGGAGAACAACGACTGTATTTATGATCTATGTACCTGTTGGAAATACGCTAAGGTAGTTCAATGTAAGTACAGATCTATGTGCAAAAAGGAACAGAGACGCATACCTCAGTGTTGGAGAACAACGACTGAGGTGCGCAAATGCAATGAGGGGAAGTACTTAAGGAAAACGAGAACGGAGATTGAATACAAGTGGCGAGGTTGCCCCAAGATCTAAACGTATGTTAATCTTCCCAAATGAGCTTCCAAGAAGTGAGACTTCTGGAGGCGATCCTCCAATATCCCGACACAGATGAGTCTTCAAGAAAGACGATTCCCCAATCCTTCAACACACCCCCTCAACCTGCCACGAGTGAAAGACCTGAATGATGAGCGACAAACGTGTGACGTGGAAGAGCCTTGGTGAAGATGTTGGCACTGTTTCGATGAGTGGAAACCCAGATGGGTAAGAAGGTGCCCACCTCGATGTGCCCTCTGATGAAGTGATAGCGAAGATCAATATGTTTCGTATGAGTGTGGTTGGCGGCCTCTTCGGACAATGCTATAGCACCAGTATTGTCGGCGTAGAGTCGAAGAGGAAGGGTGAGCGGGATCTTCAAACACTCGCAGAAAGACTTGATCCAGAGTCCATCCTGAATTGCACCCGTCAGAGCCATGTACTCCGACTCTACTGATGACAATGCCTGGGTGGTCTGCTTCTTTGCAGCATGCGAGATGGGGCCATCATAAAAGTACCAGACATAGCCAGTAATGGAGATGCGGTCTTCAGGGGATGCGGCCCAATCAGCATCACTGAAGCCGTGGATGGCAGTATCTGCATTCTTACCCCCATAGTGCACACGATAGGAGATAGTGCCGGCAAGGTAACGAAGGACACGCTTAGCGGCAGTGTAGTGACGAGGCTCTGAATTGGCATTGTACTGGGAGAGTTTCATGACGGCAAGGGCAATGTCGGGACGAGTATACATTGCAAGGTATAGTAGCTCTCCAATGAGCTTGCGGTATTCTGACGCTAGATTGTCGATGTCAGGATACACATCAGTGTCGCGGCCAAAAGGGAAGGATGGGTCCATTGGAAGGGAAATGGGATTACATTTGCGGAGGCCATGCTCCTCAAGGAGATACATGATGTAATCCTGCTGGTGCATCCAGAGCTCATGGGTGGTGCATGAGCAAACATACTGAACACCTAGATGTTTGACAACCGGTCCCAGGTCTGCGATCCCGAAGCGTTCAGCAATGCGACCCTTGATCCAATCAAGGAACTTCCGGCTGTTGCTACCCGCAAGACCATCATCGACGTGCCAGGCGATGATGCAAATCACATGCACCCCCTCATCTGTGACATGATCATAGACGAAGACAGCGTAATCAGCTTCACAGCGGATGAATCCCAGATGAACAAGGACTGCGCGCAACAGCTCGTACCAATCATACGCGGCTTGCTTCAACCCGTAGAGTGATGATAGCAAATGACACACCAGATTCACCCCATCATGGCCCAGTTGCTCGAAACTGGGTGGCTGTCGCATATACACGTCCTCGTGTAACTTTCCCCACAGAAAGGCTCGCTTCGCATCAAAGCTGTTGAGTTCCCAATCATTGGCCGCTGCGTATGCTGAGAGAAGTCGAATGGATGATGGTCTCGCCACTGGAGCAAAGGTTTTGCTGAAATCGACTCCTGGAACCTGCGAGAAGCCTTGCGCCACCAGACGCACTTTGTGCACGGACCCTCCCTTTTCGTCATCTTTAAACTCCAGAACCCATCTGCAACCTATTGCCCTCCGCCCCTCTGGCAACTTTACCAACTCATAAATGTTCATGTCCGACATCAAGTTGATCTCCTTGCGCATTGCAGCCAACCATTGGTCGTGATCAGAATGTTGCATCGCCTCGTCAAATGTGGCGGGCGGAATCTTCATATTGTAGTCTGAGGTGAGAGGGTTTTGACGAGTGTCGCTACGAATGGTGACGCATGCAAATTCGGTTGCGATTAGGCTGGCAAGTGTGCGGGGATATCCAACTTCATGCTCATCTGGGACAATGGCATCTGGATCTGAGTCAGCAGGTAAGGCAGGCGCAGCATTCACCCCCTCGGGAGGCACCCCCTGATGCGTGCTTGATGCAACTCACGCTGACGAGCCAGACGCTCCCTATCAGACGTAATCTGCTCCTGAAAGAGCTGTCCACGTGCAGTGGGCACACGCAATCGATCGGAGCGACAAGCTTCAACAGGAGGTGGACCAGGGATGTGCGAAGGCGGCAGAGAGGATGTGGGAGTGACAGAGGTTGCTGGAGAAGAGGGATGAGATGCGGGAGCCACCGCAGAGTCCTCGTTGTCCTCGTTGTCATCATCTGTCGAAGGGAATGGACAGTCAGAGAACGTCTCGTCAAAGATCACATCTCGTGAGTTAAAGAACACCCCAGTGGCCTTATCCCTGCAATGCCACGCCCGATCGCCTTGGGCATAGCCCATGAAGTAAGCCTCGCGTGATTTCGGACCTAACTTCATCTGTAGTTCAGAGGGAATGCGCGCGAAGCAGCGAGCGCCAAAGACCCGGATGTGAGAGAGATCGGGCTGAACATTGTGAAGCATCTCATAGGGCGTCTTGCCGACAGGCAAGGCACGTGACTCGGTGCGATTGAACAAGTATGCCATGGTCAGGGCAGCCTCTCCCCAAAGATTACGCGGAAGACGCGCATAGTTGAGCATGGCGTACATGCGCCCTTCGATAGTGCGAATCGCACGCTCAGCTTTGCCATTCTGCTGATGAGAGTAAGGTGCGGAGAGCTGACGCTCAATCCCAGCCTTCGCAAGATCTGCAGTGAATGCCTCATTCAGAAATTCTCCGCCGTTGTCAGAACGGAAAGCAATAACGTGCAGACCTGAACGAGTTTCCCATCACGCACGAACATTGTGCCAAGCGTCTAAGGCTTGATCTTTGGTGGCCAAGAGCTGAAGATCCAGAATTCCCATATGATCATCAAGGAAGATGATAAAATAACGCTTGTGGTGGGGAGTTTCGATCGGAATTGGACCACAGACATCAGAGTGGATCAATTCGAGGAAATGAGAGGCAGGTGGAGACTCAGATGTGGGATGAGGTTGTCGCGGGTGCTTGCCGATGATACAGGACTCGCACCGAGACATGGGTTCATTGGAATCCAGAGAGAACCCTTGGGCAATGCGAGGAAGACGGCGCACAGATTCACCTCCAGTGTGACCCATGCGAGCATGCCAGATGTCATAGGTGAGGGGCATGCATGCAAACACTGAGACCTCTTGAACGAGAGACGTGGGCTGGTGAGGAGGTATGAACTCAAGGTCCACATAGAAAAGTCGTCCTGTCATGGGAAGTGTACCAAGCACTACTCCTCGATAGACGAGCTCACAGCGAGCAGGCGCTCCACGGAAGTTGCACTCCCAGCCTTTTGCTAGCATCCAACCGACAGAGAGCAGGTTCAACATGGCTCCGGGAGCATGAAGACAGTTAGATAGCCTCACACGTGACGTTCACCACCGATTTTTAGCCACGCAATGCAGTCGCCACGTCCTGAAGTAGGGAGAGATCCATGATTCGCGGTCTTGACGACGACTGGGTCCTCTGTCGAGTAGGTCCAGAACATGGCACGATCGCTGATGAGGGTGCTGGTGGTGCCCAAGTCAAGGATGGTAGACAACATGCAGGTGAGCAGAGACATCACCAGTGACAGATGGTTCATCAGGAAGTTCCTCAATGGTTGCACATGAGAGGTCACGTTGATGTGTGGCAAGTGCAGCGATGGTTACCGGTGGCAGAGCAGCTGAGGATGATGATGGAGTGGGAGGTACGTTTGCAGCAACTGCTGCAGTCTCCTTCTTCTTTTTCTGCCAAGGCACTTGACCTGCCATCCCTCCGCCTTCACGGAAGCAATGCTCCTTGTCGTGGTCCCCTCGTCCACAGCCAGTCGTCAAGCAGAAAACCCTTGGGGATTGTTCTTATGCTTTCTCAGTCCAGTGATGGGATTCACGTTGGGAGTGGTGGTGACGGTGTTGGCATATTTGGATCCAGGACCTGATGCGACAGTAGGTTGAGTGTTGAGCACGCGACAGGCTTCTGATGTGATGCGTGATGTGCAACTTTCAAAGGTGAGAGCATTCGTTTGAAATGAGGCTGAGATGGGGTTCCCACTGCTGAGTGACGAGCTGACAACAGTTGCAGAGAAGCTGTCATGCATACGTTGCTCTAACTGGGTGCGGAACAGTTGCCAGGCAGGAGTTGATGGTAGGCCCGTTAGCAGGTTGAAGACAGCCTCCTCATCAGAGTAAGCAGCGCCCATGCCAATGAGCCAGTCACGACAGCTGATGTGCAACCCGACGTAGTTGTTGGCATCATTTGCGTCTTTCATGCGAAGTGCCTGAATGCGCCTGCAAACCACAAATTGAGAACTGACATCATTGCAATGGAAGTGACCTCTAAGGATTTTCCAAGCTTCACGATGTAATTGCGGTGTTACAAGGGATGAGAAGATGAATGCTCGGTGTGAGCTTGCAGAGAATGATGGTCTTAGCTTTAGAGTCATTGATGAGCCAGGCACGTATGGCCGCCTTCTCAGCATCAGTAGGCGATGCTGGAATGGCCGCGCTAGGCAGGACTGAAGCTGTTCCAAGGATATCGTTTGGATCCACCGTTTCTGTGACATGGCACCAGAGGTCATCATTTGTTAAGACAAGCTGCACCTGCGTCTCCCAGGGAATATAATTATCTGCGCCAGTCAACTCTGGGATGTGGTCATATTTCCCCATCGTGGGAAAGACACGTCAGAGGAGAATGCAATAAGATTAAATAATGGGTGAGTCGTTCAACGAGAGGAAGTTGTAATTTCCGGTTTCCGTGCTGTTTACACAGGGCTCATAACCTGTTGGAAATACGCTCAGTGTTGGAGAACAACGACTGTATTTATGATCTATGTACCTGTTGGAAATACGCTAAGGTAGTTCAATGTAAGTACAGATCTATGTGCAAAAAGGAACAGAGACGCATACCTCAGTGTTGGAGAACAACGACTGAGGTGCGCAAATGCAATGAGGGGAAGTACTTAAGGAAAACGAGAACGGAGATTGAATACGAAGTGGCGAGGTTGCCCCAAGATCTAAACGTATGTTAATCTTCCCAAATGAGCTTCCAAGAAGTGAGACTTCTGGAGGCGATCCTCCAATATCCCGACACGGATGAGTCTTCAAGAAAGACAATTCCCCAATCCTTCAACACTACAAGCATGGTATGAACTTATAATAAAAATAGATTATAGGAGACTCAGACACTCACTGCTCGTACTTGCGCTTGACGCAGTCCCCAGTAATAGTGCTGCTGAAGTTCGGTTCAGTCCAGTTCTGAGAGTGATTTTTCTGAACCTCAAACTTTACAAAAGTTCAGTTCACGGGGACAGCCCAAACCTCAAACTGAACTTCAGTGAATGGGTTTGGGGGGTCCAGTTCGAGTTCAGAACTGGTTCGAACCATGAACCAAATGAATATTGCAAAAAAATCGACACATGGTAATTATACTAAAGATCCACTGCTGCAAGTTCTGCATGAGCACGAGCTGAAATATGACCCTCACAATAAGCACTCTTAAGTAACTGCAGTGCCTCTAAGACCTCTGGAAGCAATGAGTTGTGACGTGCTGTACCAGTAATGCCTCCGCTCAAGAACACATGCTCCAATGCAACTGCTGAGCCCTGAATTGCAAGGTAGTCTTTCGCGATCTTGGCCATTATCGGATATTGCAAAGAGTGATGCTATATTTAATTCTATTAGCCTCTCATGCAAAAACAAATGAGTAAATAAATATAACACACCCCCCACCACGCAACTGGGTTCTTGACGTCCTCCAGAGGTGCAGAAAGGTAATTGGTGAGCTCTTGTCGTGGGTGTTGGTGTGCAGTGTCAGTAGCGAGGCGTGATTTGATGGCGTCGCGCATCCAACTGTGCCTGTATGAACCTTCATGCACCAATGCACATGGTGCATTCTTTGTCACATCAGAAGCAACTGCTGGCATTGACTTTGAATATTTATCAAACTAAAAAAAAATGTTGTCAGTCAAACGAGTTCGCGTAAGGGTAGATAAGCACTTACTAGGTTTTCGAGGCGGGCCATCCCATCCTTGAAGTACTGTGTATCCCATTTATCTTTTGCATATGCTAGTTTGTAGTTGGGATCCAAAGCTATATAGTTTGAATCAGTAGATGCGGCTGATGAATTTAAAAGAAAAAACTCACTGAGACAGACAAAGTACATGTCCATGTCATCAGTTTTGTGATACCACTTGCAAATGTTTTCGAGACCTGAGAGAATGGTGTTTGCGACACCATTGAACTTCAAAGCCTGGGCCATATTTTCCCAAGTCTCTTGAAGGAACTCGAGAATCGGAATAGTACACCATACAGTGGGCTGACAAGTCGCTGAGAAGCTCTGCTGAGCATTAGCAGGCTCCTATAATGTAGAAATTAGTTAGTAACCAACCTTGATATTACCATATCAGTTTGGACTGGTCCAGACAGTCCGAACCCATTCACAATTCGTCAGTACTGATCGAACCCCGAACCTGACCAGAAGTCTGGTCCAGGGAAGTCCAGGTTTGAACCATGGTTCTGGACTGAACCGCGGCAGCACTACCCAGTCACAGTGGGATTTAGGTTATGGAACTGCAGGAAAATCACAGCAGCCATGTGCTGATATACAGTAGCCTTGCTATCACCCAAGGTATTCTGCTAATTTTGAGCCATCTCTGATACATAGTATAGTTGTCAGTGTACTTCGTGCTTTTTCTGTTTGCTCAACAATACAACTCTGTTCTCTGGCAATTCTATCTTGGCCAGCAACTTCCAGATCAAGTCATTGGTCCAGGTAATCTCGGGATGGTAATTCCGGCATCCTTCTTCTTCCCCACCATGGTAATGATGCGAACGAATGATGACAAATGAGTGAGTGAGGGAGGTAGAGCACAAATCAGCGTTGTAGAGATAGCTGGATTATCTAAGGTGGTTTGATCACGTGTGCGTGTGCAAGGGGGGTCATGTGTGGTGTGCGGTGTGCGGTGTGTGACGTGTGTGCCCAGCTTTGAGTGTCCCTAATGTTTGATTATGAAAACATGGTCACTCAGATAGTCGATTGAGGTGATGAGCAGAAGCAGACCGTAGATGATCTAGAAGGAATGGCTATCTTCCTTCTATGTGGTCGCCTACGGAGATGCAATGAGTAGTGACTGGTATCTTTCATCTTAATTGACAAGTTTGCAAGACTCAACCCTAATGTTCCCATATTGTTGGTCTTGATAGCTTGATTCGTCAGTAGTATGGCTCTACCTGATCATTCATCCAAGGAAAACACACGCAAGCGGGCGACCAGCTTATATTAATATATGCTTGGTAACAGTTGTAACTTGTAACTTGAAGTTATACCGCACTTTGAGGTGAAATTGTTGTGACATGGCAATCAGCCGACATGGTTCGTGCACTTGCTAGCGGAGTTACAAAAGCATCTAAGTGGCGGAGTAATTAGTTAGTATAATAGATTATTGGAATTAGCCGAATATATTCTGTGCACCACATACTCCTATTGTCGTTGCTGTTCCTACTAAGCCCGGAACCTAAATCATAAGAGAAATAATGGCAGAGGAATATGTGGGGGAAATTCCAAATTATCGGCAGATAAACATGAGATAACATACAATAACGACAACACAATTATCTCATGTTTAGTCCCAGTTTACAGCACATATTCTCTGAATAAAGTCTTTGATTTCCTTGAATATTCATTGTCATTTAATAGGGGAAGTCAAAGTTGACAATTTATGCTTGATCCAAATTCCAATCCAGAGGGTGATTCAAAATTTTGGATTGTCCTTGAATCATAGTCAGCTTTGACTACCCCCAATTCAAGTACCTGATTCAAGTACAGATCCTCCACTCGATATCAGTCTTACATTCAATTTCATGCTGACCATCATGGTCACTATCTAGCTCACTATTGTTCGCATTTCCTTCTTGCTTGGCCTTTTCACCTTTCAACTTTGGCCATCGATGGACTTTTCTTTAGTGCCTTTGATGGCGCTTGATCTAGAGCTTGCTCAGTAGTGCTCAGTGGCCTGTTTCTGCATGGGTAATTTAGAGTACTTGTAGGACTCAGAGACGAATGCCATATATTTTTGCAGTAGCGAGTGTCAAATCGCTTGTCATATGTATTTATTTAAATAAAACAAATTTAATTACTGGGATGGGGGAGAATCAAACACGATTCAAAAGGTGGAGTAGCTTGAGAGGCATTCCAACAATCAGCTGCGATTCACTGTTCCCACGATCCATCAATGAAAAAACTGATGATGGATCATGATGTGGAACGGCTCTTGAATCGAGCATGGATCATCAACTCTGACTCCCCCTACAGTGTATGTCACTCAAAAGCGGCAACTACCAACATCAAAACTTGTAATTCTATCTACACCTTCAGAAATACCTCTTTCGTCTTGAAAACCTTACAAATGTGCTATGTTAGAGTAGTATAGTAAGTCTATCAGAATACTGTTTCAAAAAAAAGTTTCAAAAATTTTGCAAGCCAAAAGTGAATTTTGAGTGGAGCATGTCGGAGTTTCCTATTTGGGTATGTGGCATCTGGCGGCCGACTCCACGATTACTTGATGAGAACACCCAAGTTCATCATCAATGTAGGACCGCACCGATGATGTGATTTGTATTTCTTCATGGAAAATTCAGCTTGACGTGCATCAAGACCTTTCCTGGGATACTGTGAGAAGGAACTATGAAGCTGGTTGAGTTACACACCTGTAAGCATCCATATATCTCCAAGATTTTCGATAAAATGCACATATTGTCCTTGATGGGGCATGCATCAAGGAGCTCTGGTACAATGTGCTTCACAGTGAGGAATGTTCCATCAGCTGCACTGCAGAAACCTGCGAGAATTTCATCACATCACAATGAGTCAGTGCTGACAATGTGGCCACACACGAGTTTTTACCCATCCCCAGTACATTTTCAATGGGATTCAGCTCACAGTGAAACTTTGGAAGGAACCAACACTTGTGTCCAGCTGCTTCAATGATAAGCTGTATGTATGGTTTTTCAGCTTTGAAATCTTGCTGATTTGCAAGCATTTTCCGTGTGCAACAGTTGACACCCAGAGATTCATCCACTATGTGCGCATGCAACTTGCCAGGCTCATCTCCACCCTGCGCTGCTGCCAGTGCCTCACGACGAAGTGTTTCCTGTGCTTCTTGTGACAATTTGCATGTCTGACACTCTTCAACAGCTTTCCCTTTGTTTGCTGCTTTCAGGACTGAAATTAGTCCATGCTCCTCGAGTACATGCTGCATTCCCTTCGGCTGTCCACAAAATTCATAATCTGGGTGATCGTGAGGGAGCTCACATGGAAAATTCATTTTTTGGAGCTTTCCATGAAGTTCTGGATGTGGATTGTCCATTGGAATGTAAGTGTCCGTGTATGGCCCTCTGTTTGCTGCCTGGCTTGACATTCATCTCCTTTGCATTCAGTGCGTCCTTTGCAAATGCTCCGTGCGCAGATGATTGATCAAAAACAAACTCGGCGACTGCATTTGGATAGATGCACTTGAAAATCAAGATTGTATTTCAAATCTTGATGTATTGTAAGTATATTCTCCAATTTTGTCCAGGATAATTCACGACGCACTTGTTTCATCAGATTCTCATTTGTCCAGAACCCATCGTGATTTTTTCCAGGGTAAATAATCTCACAAGAATCTGTGCAACTCAGCCGCTGACCATCAGGCAGTGTGGCATTTTGATGCAGCTGTTCCTCAGATAGTGTCAGTCTTCCTGTCTGCTCAACAATAAAATCGGAGACATGGATTGCACACCCTTGGCCCCTCTTTCGAAGTGGCATCTTCCCCTTGGTAACATGTGCCCATCACTGAAGTTCATTAGCATGGAAAATTGACTCGTCATGCATAACAGGTACATGTAGTTTCTCTCCAGGCCCAAGAGTTGGTTCCACTAGTTCGAGGTCCTCATCCCAGTAGGTATGATGAAACCTTTGCTCATATCAGTGAAGATGCTGACATTTGAATAACAGGCTTTATACCTTTCATTCACAGCAAATTGTTCTAAAAATTGTTTTCAGTAAGCAACAACATCCTCACGCTCATGACCATCAACATAGACACCCTTCTTGACCTCTTTCAGCTCATATCCAAGTTTTGCGAGCCAATGTCGTGCCAAAGCCTCAGATATCTTTTGACCATTGAGGTTGTGGGATTATCACCGTGTTTACTTGTTTCATTAAGAGCAGTGGTATTATCTATAGTCCGTATCAGAAAAACTAACCGTTGACAATATCCATTAATTGGCTGACTCACCTCACCATCAGAAAGGATAGTCAAGTAGTGATGCACAGCTTGTGCGATGCACTCGTTATTGAGCAGTGATGGGTGTCCATGGTGCTTGCCAGCACTCACTGGAGGTAGTGTATGAAAACGGGCAACATATTTGTACAGTGTGCATATCTTTCGTGCCATGTATGGACCCTTGCCAATGGAGACTGCGACAGCGTGACTCGATTTCATCATGGGTGCTTTAATGTATGGATTCCGCTTATATTTGTCCCACAACTCAATGAACTGTTTGAGAGCATGCAGATGCACTAATGAGGTGAATGATTTAAATTTCTTCGCTTCGATGATCAGTTTCCTGACAGTATCAATGACAGGAGTTGGCTCTGTGAAGTCATGATTGTCATCGTCATCTGCTGTCATGTCCAAGAAAGGATGCGCAGCTTCTTGTTAAATTTTGAAGGTAGGAACCTTGTTGATAGACTTGGAGGTGATGTTGATGTCTGATGTACCAGTTGGTGATGGTTCAGAGGGTGATCCGGACTCATTTTGAGGGACATTTGCAGTATCTCTTGCTCAAGGCTGCAGAACCCAGAAAGAGGTGATTGACATATTGTTTTTTGCACCCTCTCTCATTTTTCTCTTTCAAAGATAGGTAGATGTTCGTGCTGTGCCACTGTATGTTGGCATCGAGCGTTTGGGCAGTTTCACTAGCTTTGTGTCCCTGAAAACACGTCCTGATCAAATTTTCAATGTATGTCAGTGCACTGATTGATATTACTCACTGAACTCATAATGTCCACCCAGAATTTCTGAGCAGATACTGCTGCCCTCCATGCACACCCCTCTGCATAATCCACTGTCTCTTCAGCCTCGAACTTGGCCAGTGTCTCAAGTAAGTCTTCTCTACTCTTCCACTTCTCTCCTGTGGCATGGACCACAATCTCCATAGCTGCTTCATCATCCGACTCGCTCTTGTTATCTGATGCCTCTCCTATATTGCCATCTATGAGACTGAATGACAATGCTCCATTAAATTTGGACTCGGAGTCTGCTTCACTTTTGGCATCTGAGACAGACACATAGTCTGGGTCCAGAAAGACTTCCAAAACATCTTCTATCAGCCCATTGTCAAAGCGCCTCGATGATGAAGCATACTGCTGCATCGCTTGCTTCTGTCTTTTGGTAGGAGGAGGCATTTGACAGCAAAAGTGAACAATTACATAATCAGGTGAATTTTTGGAAATTTAGATTTATGCTCCTTTTGTCCATGTTTCCTATCAAAATTTGAATCTAAGCACATATGGATCAAAATTGTGGCTTGGGGAGAGTTGCTGTCCCTTCATGACTGACACTGTATTTATATTTGGTATTCAAAGCAATACAGATCCGCCAGAGGCAGGTACCGATAATTACATCAATTCCGACCTTCTACCAGCTTCTACCGCCTCCTGATCTTTTGTGTGTTCAGTATCAACCTCCAACAGCTGTTCAAAGTCATGGATATGACACAACCGCATTGGAATGCACCCAAAAAATCCTCTGGTCCATCAGGATTCCGAGTCAGGAAAGACATGGGCGTTGGAAACCACAGCGAATATGTCCATTTCGAAACAAGCACAACCTACAGGAGGGGGTGTGGCACCGTCATCCCTTCTCGATCTGTTCTCCTTCCACCATAAAAACCCTGCAGTGCTGCGACTCTCAAGCTGCCCAGTACTATCAAGCCAAGATCAGTTGTGGGTGTGATTCAGTGGAGGGGAAGCCAGACTGTACCTAACGTGTCTGGAGCAAAACAAATGTGACCTGTCGGAAGTGGAAGAGGGAATGAGTCTGGGCCTGGAAGATAGGAATCCTGTAACTAAACCTCAAGCATGTGAGCTGCTGGGAATGACTGTCATAGAGTCAGAATCAGAGGCACTCACCAGCCTGAGAATGTTGCAGCAGCCTCCAGAATGGTAGTTCAGCAAAGGAGGAGGAAATGGACGATGATCTAGATGCATACATTCAATTACATCGAGCTAATTAGGAGGACAGTTACCATAGTGGCATATATCAACAAGGCCTCAGGCTGTTGCACTTGATGAATAGACCTTGCTCACAGTGAAAAGAAGGTACCTACCAGTTGATTGAGGGTTTACCGGAGTATTGAAATTTGTTCTTCCTGGTCTTCATGCTCGTGCTTATTGATCAAAAGGTTTGAAACCATGAGCACTCTTGGATCCATAGAACACTGCAGAGCAAGCTCACCAATGTGTCATAACTCATCATTTGTGTTGAGGCCACTATGTGTATTGTGTGCAGTATTAGCCACTAGCATCCATTGACGACGTTGTGGTGAGAGACAAAGATGGGCTGCACCAATTAGGGCAGAGGGTTCTAACTTACACAAATTTCAGCAAAGTTCAAAGTTTATCATCACATTTGTGAAGTCCAGAAGTTATCGTAAGGGTTTATTTGACGAACACGAAGGATTCGCCGTAGATCAGGATAATTGTCTGATTACTTCGCGTTTCCCAAAAATAATAGTTGCCATTATTTGGCCTCAAAGTCCGGTGAGATTGTGTCAAAAATTGACGCGTCGACGGGCAAACTCGGAAGCCTGAGATTTGTTCACGTGATCTTGTGTACTCGAGTCAATGTTGACACCTACTTCGACAAAGTAGATTACATGTTGGTATCTCTACATCTTCATCCTACATATGTGACGGCTTGGAGGATGAAAGAAGGAGGAGAGAAGGAGAGGATAGACTCCCATTAGTGTGTATTGGTGTTCGTTATTGTCATTCTACTCACAATTTTCTACAGGCCCAACGGTTGGCATCATCTCAGAGTCATGCAGCAGCAGTGCTTCAGGCAGCATATTCTGTCCTTACATCTTTGCAATGCCTGGCACCATTTCAAGCCAAATATCCTGCTCAGGCCTCATCCAATTTCTCATCTCCAACACCCATCTGAAGAGTATTTGCCGATGAGATTTTAAAGAACCCTGAAAGCCTGCATGCACCCGGTCGAAGCTCGATGTCCTCGATTGCATGGACGTTGCGGTACACCCTCTTCCTTGTGCTTTCGTGTATGCTGGATATCGCTCGCATTTAGGCTAAGAACAGCCTTGAATCATTTGCCTATTACAACCTCCTCAACTCCATCGTTGACGAGAAGCTTGTTGATAAGTTTGAAGCTGCTGGTAAGTTTAATGCTGCTGATTGGAGTCACATCGCACTGAGCACTCAACAAGAAGCAGTACAGAGACTACCGTGTGTCACGGTGCTTTGTGAATATGAGCCTACACGACCTACTGCAGAGCTTGAAATAGTGACCATGACACTGGTGCAAGTGGCCCGGCTATGAAGGCTGTCAAGAAGGGTCACGCTGAACCTACACTCCATGAAGGAAACTGCGAAGAAAAAAGCGTGTACATGACGAAGGTGAGTCACAGGCCTCTCCAGCTGTATCTGACTCAAATATGCCTATGGAACTGCCAGTATCGCTTAAACTCGTGATAGAAGTCACGTTTTCGATGTTCTCGCTTGTTCTCCACAATCCGACTTGGACAGGCTCGTCTTTTGCTCGTTCGATCCCAAACCCTTATCTCTCGGTCAAGCTAACCGTCCTGGCCGCCGTCACAAAGCACGCTAGAGAGACTATTCAGAACCCGCCTGAGCATCTCCAGTATACACCTCTCGTACCTCTCACAAGCGATCTCCCAGAACCATACCTTGATTCCCATGATCTTGCTGAGCATGGATATGGCACTCGGGAGCCTCGCCGGAACAATCTTCGTGGACCTCTACGGTCACACTCTGACTCGCAAGCCTCCGTTATACTAGTTAATGACCCCAAGGCCAAACCTCTATAGCGTGAGGCTGCGGCTCTATCTATCGAGGACCGCAACACAATGCAGGACTAGACCACCGACTACGAGCCAGGACACCTGCCACTGTGCCAGGACCCAAGCCTCCTTGACTGCTTTCGCTTACACATCCTATAGCTTTCTTTTGTACCGCAACGATCTTTACCACCCTTTCTTCTTTCGCTTCCCTTCTTCTTTTCGGCTCACTCCACCCAACAAAGGCTGTACCTACAATGATGTAGTTCTTATATATTGTTACAGGGATCGAGAATGCGATTTTTTGTCATCAATCATCTGACACGCAAAAACACGTTTTTAACAGGGAGAAGGAGAATCACTACTAATGACAGCGCCAGTGTGGAGATTCAAATATTCGTCGATCACCTGACCACCTGACAGGTGATCTAATAGTAAGATCTTCGTCAACATAATATCATTGACAGAAATGATGAGGAGGCGCGTGAGCCTCGGTGTGGGGAAAAAATTTAGGAGGACACCTCTCGCGAGAAAAAGGATACCTCGTGGAGGTGTGCGAGAGGGTTGCACGAACCTCTCAGGGAATTTGGTGAGGACCTCGCTGGGAGGTCTCGAGGTCTCTTATAGCGAGAGAAAAGAAGGTGCAGATATGCACACAACGTACAATGCATGACAAGCAGATAAATTGAACAAGCATGTTAGATCAAAGGTGTGCATAATTCTTGAATTCCACAGTCACAAGTCTTGCCGCCCAACGATATCCTCGACTCCTAGATTCTCTGCTAACCATGTTAAACCCATCATGGCGCACGAAATTCCCGACGAAACAAGTGACCAGGAAGCAGATTTGACCCAATACCAGATTAACCTTAGCGTCGGAGCTAAAACGCTAGAGGCTCGGCTGACGTTGTGGTAGCAGAGTTCTAAAATATTCAAGATATATCTTTCTACGCTGCTCTGTTGTCATGTGCAATGAGGCAGCCGGATGGGATACCGAAAATCAGACTCACCCGCACCGCGTTGATCTGCGAAAAGCATAACATGAAGCACAAGAGAATGAGGGCAGAGAAGATACCAAGTTTGATATCGCGCTGCGTTTCTCGGTCAAAATCCCAGGCAAGGATATTCCACTGTATAATTCAAGTTTGTCATTGATAATGAATATCATGAACGACAAGACTGACCATGTAATCGAGGTTATCATCCCACCATGAGTTGCCTAAAGTTTGGTCTGCTCAACCATTAGCAGATGCTTTGGAGTATCGAGATGGTGGTCATGTACCTGCGGTCGCCCGCCATAGAACTATTTGGGTCTCCTCATTCGTCCCAACAGAACCTACAGCGATAAATGCGAATTTATCGCCTTGACAGGTCTATCAATAACTGGTCAAACGTGGGTAGACGGAGATGGACAATGCACACACAGATATTTGCTGCATGACGACGTCTGGAAAGATATATCAAAGTCTTTAGTAGAGTCACACCGGTACAATAATGCACGCAGACCTTTGTGTTCGAGTGTTTGCAGATGCTCTCCGGACAGCGTCTCCCAGATTTTGACGCTGCCCGTCTGCAAGCCACATACAACGGCTCTCCCCCGATCTAAAAAGCTTACGCCGAGTGGGAAATTAATACCTGTATTTGTGGGCTGGAGGAAAGATTGTAAAGGCTCCTTCTCGCCTAAGGCATACAAGTTCATGCCGATATTCATGTTTGAAACAATTAGGTAGCGGGCATTATGGGACAATGCAGCATAACCACTAGTAAGTAGTGCGGCAATATTAGGTTATGCGTGCAGGAAAACGGAGATGTACATTACATTTGACGTCGACTAAGGGGCGGGTCAATGTGCCATAAGGCATCGCGGGTCTTCAGATCCCAGCATCTGTCAGGCATCAAAGATGTTGCGACCGGTACAGGTATAATTTAACTTACATGATGCCGTGGTTGAGATAGGAAACGATCAACCTTGTGCCATTCTTTAAGAAGTGCACAGATCTCGGACGAACTCTGCTGTCGGGCGGCATGTCGGACAAATCGGCGGGTTTGGGGAGGATTGTAAATGTCGCGAAAGTATCTGCTCGCAGGCGAAAGCGTTAGAATTTAATGCGCCAAGAGATTGTGTGCGTGCTCACTGCCAGAGATCTCCTGTGCGACGTGCACTTCAGATCCGATTCCTATGGCCAAGTAACCAGTAATCACATCGAGATCCAATGCGTATACTGGGGCTACTGTGCCAGTGAGCACTTCATGATCTGGGCCCTGCAAATAATATCTGTCAGAGGTACTGAAGTTTTGGCTGGTTTGGTAAGCCACCTGAAAGCGATCAATGAAGAAAATTTTCCTGTTCTCGCACCCGCAAAATAGTCTCATCTTGTAGCGAGGATCCCATACCATCGAAAATACGGGGCTGGTGGTGGTGATCTGATGGCGAATTGTTCCCGTTGAAGTCTCCCATATTATTAACTGACTGTCATCTCCACTGCTGGCTAAGACGTGACCTTTGGGGGAAAAGCGCAAGCAGCTGATTGAATCAGTGTGCCCGAGTAGAGTTTTGTGAACTGAGTAAAGATTTTCTTGCATAGGTCCAACGAGGGTGGTCTAGTAGGTAGCTGACTCGGAGACAACATAAATCGGACGAACGAATGACTTTGTAGAGCCGGCGCAATGAAATTGAATATTGATCCCCAGCTTAGATATCCAGATTCCATTGGGTGCAGTGACTACTATTTCGAACGATCAAAATACAAAGGAAACTTCTTGATTTAGATTTAGATTCATATGAAATAGCTGCGGTAACAAATGGAATCAGAAAGCGTCGGGAACTTCTTTTTGACTGCGCTTATCATTGAATGATAACACAGATATAACCACAAAGGGACTCCAATTGCAATTGTCTTGATTTTTCCCTCGGTCGTCATCAATTATAGCCGAAACGTGCAGACTACAGCATGCGGCTGACTTTGGCTTGCATTCCAGGTTTCAAAATCAATAATTATTGATTTTCAATTCCGGACCTTGCGGGACTAATTTTCAGATCCAAGATCTCATGCCGATCATCATTGCTTCATGTGATCCGATATCCGATCTCAAACCCTCATGTTAGTGGCCATGATAATACGATTGCAGACTGACTATACGCGAAAATCAACGGTCAATTAACTGCCACTAGACTTATGGCTTCGCCATTGGTTGTCGGACAACAAACGAGTATGCGCAGAGCACGGAAGTTCTTTAGACTGAATTTAACCATGTAGACGTGCAAGATGGAGTGGTCCCTTCAAGTATTAGTGAGAGTGAGCGCAGCCCTATATACACCTTCAGCAGGACACATTTGTATTTTAAAAAAGCGGCCGGGCTGACAGACCCTTGGCTGTATAGATTATTTATTGGTTTTCCGGAACTTCAGATCCATTCGCTGTTTTTGCAGCTCTTTCAGGGCGCCGCTCTATGGAAAATCGACACTAGTGGAAAAATGACATTAAAATGTTAAAGGTCAAGGTTGAGGAAAGACTTACGCTCCGAGTCAGACGCTGATGAAACTCGCACTTGGTTTGTATGGGCTTGTCCCCAAGCAACGCAATTATGAAAGGAGTGACAAGACCTGCCTCCTCGCCCTGCGTTGCACTCCCAACAGTGGCTGGTATCTCAATCTGAAGCAAAAACGGACCTGAACATCAGGGACGACATATCAGCCACATGTAATAGGATGCGTACAGGAGCGGGAACTGTGATCGGGTGTTCTGCGTGGGGGCGCGCGGCACGACCGTTGTTTTCATCGAGTGAGTTAAAGTACATGGAGGAAGATATAGCTATGTGAGATAGACACTCATATTTTCTCGGCCACTCGGTCAGATTCCTTCTTAAATAGTGGACATAAGAACAGCGATATACGGAGGGTAAGGGTTACGACACAGCTATCCCGGGCACTCGGATATGACATTGGCAACTAACCCTTTTCGAAGGCTTCCGACTCTGCCACCGTGAAATCATTTACTAGCAGTTTGTAGAAACGGGCATCTACAATAGAGGCAAAGGCTGACAAGGCGATCGTGTTGCAAATAGAAGGGACCGGTGCTCGAGATCTGCTCATGCATTTTGGGCCTGAGAGAAGGAAACGATCGTCTTCAACAAATCTAAGAAGATGTACTCGTCTCCGAGTTGATCGAGATCGCTGGTGATAATCTTTAGGCCTTAGGATTCAATAGACGTAAACAGGACGGATCAGGTTCTAGCCTGCCGTAAACACCTACAGTCTATTCGTGACTCATAATGTCATTTGGTAGGTCACACTTTTTGGCGTGGAAACGTGATGGTTGGTCACACGAAAATCCCTGCGAAAAAGTGACTCACGGAATAGTGGGCACTCAGGAACAGATCATAGGGCCCGGGGTCACTGGTAGTCTTCCCTCTTCAAGCTCTTCCAGCGCCCACAGCGTGTTGCGATCCTGTAGTCGGACTGCAGGTGCAGCAGTGGAATATGTAGGACGCTGGCGACGATAAGTGACCTCAGCGTTATGTGCGTTCATCATTCATGCGTGCGAGTTACCTCTCATGGTCCAGCAGGTTGCAGTGAGTTGCAGAAATGCCATCTGATGCGGTAGCAAAACTTTGGGATAACGACATCAACACATGCCTATTGCGCAGCCAGAATAATGTAGATAGATGAGGTGGACCTCTGGCCATAGGTACATTCAAACGTCACATTGCCATGGCTGTATTGCTCATGTCACTTAGATCACCTCCTTGAACGCGAAGGAGAGGACACTATTGGTTTAGAGAAGTACCTCTTCCAGTTTTACAACTACATCAAGCAGCTACTACCAAATTACCATGCTAGCCGCATCTAAGACCTCACTCAAATTGCTGCAATCGGCGGGGCTGACTTCGGAGAGCGCTTTATGGATTTGGAAGTTCCAGCCGCAGTAGAGTTGTTACAGGGTGACAAGCAGGAGTCCCCCCGCTATGTCGGAGTGTTCATCCTGAAGGAGCTCGCATGCGACAGTGCGATATATATTCGATATCAGTCTCGTATTTGACAAGATACTCATACCTCTTCGGGATTCTCGAAATATTGTCAGGAAGGGAGCTGCAGAGGTTCTTGCCGCATGCCTTGAGTTACGACACGCGAACGGCAAACATGTACAACTTACCTCAAATCACATCAAGACGGTCTCATTTGCAAGATGTTCATCACCCTAATCCTGACTCTCGCTGCCTACGAAACATCACATGCACAAACCCATGGGACATCTACTAACACAGCTGGAAAAGCCAAACGAGAGGTCCTTTGGTTCGCATTCCCTTACTAAAATGTTACATATTGATTTGTTTTTGTCAGCATTCATCGCCATCGGTCACACTGCCGCCGATATGAAACCTTTCCTCGATTCTATCATGACTCAAATTAAGTTTGAACTACAAACCCAGGAGGTACGTCTTATATATACTGTTGTATGCAGTCATCGGAATTCTTTCTACAGAAAGAAGAATGCTCCTTCTGAAGAACTTATTTTCCAATGCTTGCTTCGGCTGTCGGTTCAAACCTCATGAAGCTTCTTCACGATCAACTTGATTTATTCTTTGCGTGCGGCCCGAGTGAGCCTCTTAGACAGGCGCAGATGGCCCTCGTGCGTAATATCTATCCTTTGCTAAAGACTATTCGAGGTGCGTCAGTTGACACCACACATGACATTCTTATTAAAACAAACACATCGTCAGATCGTTTACTGGATCTTCTTTTCATGATCTTATGTGGACAACCTTACAAATCTATCGGAGTCCCACATTGCCTTGTCAGGAGTGACGTTTCTGTATTTACGAGAGACTTGAGCTCATGTTAGGTGAGTTCATCAACACTTCTGTTGATCACACTTGCAAAGACCACCAGGAGGGGTAAGAGTCCTGAGCTCATCACATTTGCGTTGTTCACGCTTAGCACCTTTGACTTCAGCGGTAAGCTACCTGCTGCTATTTAACAAAGTGTACTCGACATGAGCAGATCATATCTTGAACGAATTTGTCTGCACTGCTGCACTTCCTTATCTGGAAGACGACAATGCAGGCGTTCGACGTGCTGGTTGCAGGCTGTTCGTCAGGGACCCAATTTGCTGCCAAGCAAGTAGTCACGCGATTGAAATAGTCAATGACGTCCAGTAGACATTGCAGACCCAGGTAAGTTCATTTATTCCCCTACAGATCACCTAACATAATCAATATTACTCGAAGACCCTACCATTCGGCACACTGTTCTGTCCTCTCTTCATAAGAGATTTGATAAGCACTCTGGCGCAAGCGGAGAATGTCGGGTCAATCTTTACCGCCCTCAATAATGATGTCTTCGAGAATCGTGTTACTACTGTCACTTTGATTGGACGTCATGCCCTCCTTGCGCAAGGCCCTGATATGACTATTGACAGGGTTAAAATACTCAACTGTGATGTGCGTGCATTTATCCCCATGGCCTAGAACAAATCATGAATATTTTTACAGGCGAAATCGCGAAGACTACCTGTCTTCTCACTCTCCTAGTTGGTGCGACTCATAAAGCCATACGTACTCCCTGTGCTCCGCATCTTACTACAGAAGGAAAATGATAGCAACCCGACTGTAGCTGCCAATGTTCTCGTGTGTCTCGGGGAACTGGCAGCTGTTGGCGGGGAAGATGTGGTTCCTCATATCTCGGAGCTCATATCTTCAGATTTTCCGACCAGGCTTATGCTCCACACTCTTGACCAGTTGTGCTCCAGCACCGGGTATATCCAAGAGGAATATTCTCAATTGCTTCCGATCTTGGGACGCATTCTGAAAGCGAATCCGCTCCGCATGCACGCCACGAGGTTCTCGTGCGCTTGGCAAAGTCCGGAGTTTTCCCTGAGTGTGAGACAAACCCGATACTTAGATCAGTTTGTCACGCGTCACGGTATCACGGCGGGCGCGTGACATCCCTGTACCTGCCCTACACCAACCACTAATTACTGAACACTGATTTCCCTGGTATATTTTGATTTCAGTTTTAGTGTCACATGTCTTAATTTACCAAGCTCATAGCTTGCGCTAGCCCAGCTCTGTGCCAAGGCTGGCAGTGAGGATACCATGATATATGAGTTTGCTGCCGCCCTCCTCTAGGATCCCACAAAGGCTATCTTCGGCTCTGCAATTCACCTGGTTGGCATCTCGATTACTGAGCCAACGCATGGCCGAGCCATGATGCATGGACCGGTACCGAATCCAATTGTCATCCAGATCGGGGCATTAGCACCAAATCCAATCATAATCGCTTCTTGTGATAGTGTGAATCGTTTTCGTACATGCACATTGTGACATCACGAAAGGATATTGCGGCTTCGCCCTTTGTACTCCCTCAGAAAATAGATTCTAGCGCATCAAACGCATCTTCTATCCCTTTCAAGGGGACGGCTATTATGCAGTGCTGTCACCAGATCACCGTGTCCCTCAAACTCGGGCTCCGTCTCCTTGAACATTTCCGCTAGACGTCTAATTTTCATCACGATGCCGCGAACACGAGGACACCGTGATCCGCCGAGGACACTACTTGTTCGTCCCCTATCTAATATGTTGTTAGACAAAGATTGACAGTACTAGGCATATTTGAAATTTGCTGAGCCGGTTCGCTCAATCGCGATCACAATCGGGCATGATGCATGAGACATGATGACCAGTAAGTCGTGAGTCGTAACAAAGACTCGGATGCATCTAGAATTTTCAAAACTAGGCAGCACAAAGGGGGCATGTCTCCGATTTTGATGCATAATGCAAGAAAGGTATTGCTCTGCCGCGGCGAGTATAATTATTGTGACTGTATAGGACGGGAAATCGAACGATATCTACACTTGTCTTGGGGTCATGCCACCCAATGATATTCCCGACAAAGACGTGCATATGGATGATGGGGCTTCATCCGAGTCGCGTACTGATCGTACCGTGACCACACGCATTCTCAGTAAGCGACCTCGTGAGGGTGGAGAACCCAACTCAGATGAGGATCAGGTGCGCTTCCTCCTAATTTGCTATGCGTCGTGACCGCGATTTACACTTATTGCAGGAACAAAACCAGGTATATGATATTAAAAGTGTATACAGCATCTACTCTAATACCTTCTTAAGGGTCGCGCTAGCAATGAAGATCAGGGCGCTTTGACAATTACATCAGAAGTATGCTGCCAAGCATCCTAACCCAATACATTGCTCACCTGCATGATTCTAGCAAAGAGGTTCAAAAGGTAAGGAACGGGACTTAGAGCAGGTCCATCCCAAGAAGAGACCTAAGGGCGCCGATGTTAGCGATGTAAGTGTACTGCAAGTTTGGCTTGGTAGAATCTGTGTTGAATTTTGTGTACATAGGAACCATCTGTGGCTCCTTCCGGCGGCTCCATCTCCCGAATATTCAGAAATGTCTATGCCACTCGACTATTTGGCATTAGATTGCCTGCGTCAAGCAGTTCTTCATCCCATTCTAATATCTTACATGATGCACAACCGGTGAGTGAGTATTTCTGTGTTCTTGACGGGGGTTGACCATTTTGGCAGACTCCGAAGGCACGACAGTCTGTCACATTTGCACCCCAGGTTCAAATTGTGTCTGAAACAGGTGGTCGTACTGGTGCTACCGAGCCACTAGCCCCCAAAGCTAGTTCTTCAGAAACTGGCAGTGAAACAGACAATGAAACTGGCAGCGCAGTCGTATCGGATGCGCTGCCATCTACAACTGACACCAACCCTCCCGCCGATCAGAATCCACCCATTACTTCCCGGAGAGGCAGCAGCAACATTCAAAACGCGTCATGCACCTTTCCTGACCGCGCCCAATCATCACAGCGCCTCCTATCACTAACGCAAGGTGATAGTGAAGTCGACGGCACAGACCGGACTGATAATATAGGTGCAGACAATGAGATGGACACCAACCCGGGTAGCAGTGGGCGTACAGCTCGCGCTCAGCCACACAGGGAGCGTACAGTGCGTTCAGTTGCTTTGTTACTTGAGTCAGAAATAACATCCTAGTACCAGTTCATTCCAGCATCCAAAGACGATCTCGATACAGTGAACACCCAGCTGGGTCACATAGAAACACAAATTACCAATCTTAGGACTGTTGTGGAGTCTCGTCACAATTCATCTCGCAATGAGACCGCTGATGACGCTTCCCACGACGCTGATACAGAAGAGACCCCGGCTCCGCGGCGGTTGAAGAAAACTGGTCCCATAAAGCATAGATCACGATGGGCAAATAGATTCAATGTGAGTTTTTCATGTCTTTCATGAGTCCAAGTTATTGCTAACAGTTTGCAGGAGCTTATACGCGAGCATTGTCGAACTCTGATGAAGCGAATCGGCGATGATGCACCCTTTACAGGCGTAATACTCCCACACGAGACTTTGCTCGTGAACTTCAACCCTCGTCGCGGTCCTTGCTGTACCACAGAGAATTTCGCCATTGAAATATTGGGCACGCCCAAGTCTGCGTGGAATGTCTCTGCTACCAAAGTATTCGCGCGTGATTTCGTTGCCCACCATCCCAATTCCCAATATGATACTGTCAAGAAAGCGTTTTCTACACACTTGAGGTCCTTAAAGCGCGCTTATAAGCAGGCAGGATTCGATGAGGCAGCTTTGAAGGCTCGTCAAAAAGAGGATCGGAGAAAGGAACGTAAACGTTCGGTATGCATTCATGACATGATATTCGAGTCGATCACTACCTCTGACATGTTTGCAGCTATATCACAGGCGTTTGGACATTGCTCGTGCAGTTTCGGACCTGCGATCTCATGTCTCAATGCTCGCAAGAATCGGTCCTGATGGTATGAGTAGCGACGAAACAGCAAACGAGAACGATGTCCCTCAATACCGCATACTCGGAAGGAACTGGCGCAGTCTGGAAGTTACGGCTTGGCTGCGTATATTCGATGCAATCTACCGTCACAATCGATATGGCCCTGCGGGGACTGGTTCGCGGGGCAACAACGCTCGAATGCGATTTGAGTCCATGTCCATGGGTCACCCGCAGAGGGCAGTACGTCGACTCCCTTGTAATGCTTATCGTGCTGAGTGGTATAGTGGCCTCGATCAGTATGACCGGGAGGAACTTGACAGGTGTGAGGATGAGGTATATGCCTTCACGCACGTTCCTAACATTCAACTGTAAGTTTCCGATGTTTCTATCCAATTTTTACTTCCGTGGTCTCATACTATTATATAGGGCGGCGCAGAAGCCAACCGGCGAGCCGAGTCATCTTCGACACTACACGTGAAACATGCGGCTCTGCACCGAATCACGCTTTCGTATAAATACTTCGTCCGATTTTTGCATCTTCAGTTCCATTTGTTGTTCATCATGATTAACCTCAGAATTAAGTCCATTTGATTGTCGTTTACGTCGAAAATAGGCACTTGCGCAGAGAAGAAGTTAATATAGCACTCATTAAATTCCTCCTCAACTATCAGAGTGTCCCGGATGCGATAGATATTGAAGGCGGGGTTGATAATCAGTTCACTATTGAAAATGTCGTCCAGGACATCGCATTGCATCAGCAAAATTGGCAAAGTCTCCTGGAAGAAAGCCTGCTAAAGTATGTGACGTACTATTCCATGTAGCCCATGTAATTGCACTTCGCGACCTTCTTCTCGAGATAGTCTGACTGGATCCTCTAGCGAGTAACATGTAAACTAGGTCCGAGTGAAATGTACAGACTTAAAGGAGAAGAGGCCAACATATTTGTTCATGAAATCCACTGCAGGGATCTGTTCTTGCAACACCCACCACAAGAGTAAAGCTGATCTCCGCGTATGAGCGCTGGAGAAGGGACGAAGCATGTCAAAATGTTGCTTATGATCATTTCTCCGTATCCCTTGCGACAAGAGGTGTGATAAAGTGGGGTTCTCAGAGATGTAGTTTGCGATACCTTCATTGGTCTTTGAGTAACGTTCAAAGAAAGTGAAATATAACTCACAAGGCATGTATGTTCCAGCGTACTGAATACAACTAGCACAATGTTTGAACAGACTCTATCTAAGAGACAAGCTTATACCGATGGGTACAGCTTTTGCCTTTAAGTTCCGAAACTGTGCATGAAGCTGACAAGTCGAGCAGCGACATCATCCTCATTCTGTACGTTTACAATGAACCCCCTGCCTCGATATTCAGCAGCAGTTTCGATCCGAAACTAATCTCATCCACTGCGTGACCAGTACGCGTTTACTGATCTTTTTTCTGATCACGTCTTGGTAAAGTTTGCGCCAGAGCACCTGCTGTGAACGAAGGATATCGGCTTGCCCCCAGGAAATGACCCTAATTTGGAAAATACGGCAGAAACTCTGAGGTTGTCAGGCGCTGTCCATATCTAGTTGCGGTCCACAAATGAGAAAATGGAGTAGGATTGAACATCGAATTGGATTATCAGAAGTTCATGGGGCGTACAATCGTCGATGAGTTAAACCATTTTAAACGTTACACCCCCCCGGGGCCCCTAGTAAGTTCTCGTTGAACGTTGAACGTTGAACGTTGAAATTAAACTTGAGGAAAGGACAAACATATGCAAATATTGAACCGATACTGCTCGACCCTCAAGGCCTCACGGTGCACCAACGCCAACTTCAACAGCAACAATGAGTTTGGTTGGTGCGCAAGTGTTGTGAAACTAATCGTTCCTTTGTGCTGTAGATACCTGAATCACGCAAGGACTCTGGCTGCTTTGAAGAGACAGGACCTTCTGTCCATAGCATACAAGAACGTCGTTGGCGCACGTCGTGTACCATTGTACACCATCCCTTCGATCAAGCGGAAGGAAGAGTCAAGGATAACGAGTCTTGATTTGGGCGAAGGGCGCCCTTGATGTCCATGGTAAGCACTTCATCCCATCGTTATGTCCTTCGCGAGGCTGCGGTCGTTAACCTGGAGGTTTCTCACTCCTAGATAACTGGCTTCCTGTCCCGCATGCCGTTCCATTGTTCTCTATCGATTATCAACGAAGGCTTGAAACGCATCGGGACTCATTATCCTACTTTGGAGGACTTATTCATAGCCCGTGGTCCAATCACAGCGGACCAGCTGACCTTGATGACATCCACCAACCCTACACAGTCATCATCGAACGCGGTTGGTCAATCTACGAGTGATGCCTCGTTGGGCTCTATTATCACGATTCACGACCATAACTTTGGCGTCAAGTCCTTCCCATTTAACGCGCGAGATCACACCTGGCATGCTTTATGTTTTGTGAGTAAGTCTTATTGGAAAGTTTTATTACGCCCACCGATATCCTGAAGGTCTGCGCGACTGCCTAGTGCTATTGTCGCGTCTGATCAGCTTTTGTGGCGAGGGTTTTCGCCAGGATTTTATCCCTGAACATGCTCGCGTCGCTCCAGATCGAGGTTAGGCTACCCTTACTTATGTGCTGGTGCAACGAGGCCATGTACGTCCAGTTACACTTCTTGCAACTGGGGATATGGCAATTCGCTGAAGCTGAACGACATGTAAGATATATTATTGACTCAGCTCCCCACTTGATCTCAAGTTTCTTAGCCCAAATTTGCAGTCGCACCATTGTCTGATTTGTTTGTTAAATTTTTTTCAACCCTTTCACATCTCACCACCATCCACCCTATTTCCCTGACGGTAAGGTTGCCAACTGTGATCCCTTTCTAGCTTTCTGACTCACCAGCAATTGTTACAGACTTGCATCACCACTCGCTATTTCACAGCCGCAATCCGCGTCCTGGTTCGTTCGATCGCTACAACTGATCTTTCACTCCACATACAGTCCAGGCTCGGCGGTTTCCACTATTCAAATGGAAGTACTAAAGAAGTTGGCCCTTGTACAGTTGATATAGCGCGGAAAGGTACAAGTATCTTCCATGGGCGAACGATTCGCTGACGCATTCTGATTGGTCAGACGTCACCTCCATCCAAGTACCTGCACCCGATTCTTATGCGACTTCAAGGCAACTCCTTACTTACTCAAGTTATGAATGCGGTACCCTCTACAACGCGACTACCTTCGCAAGATAGTCGAAAACAAGCAGCAACTATTCGCCAATGTATGACATTGAATGCAAATGGCTCCGTCTAGCGTTAACCACCCATATAGGAAATATTGGTCTCATCATCCAGGCACTCGACCACTCGCCCCGTTGGACCATAAAGAAACTCACAACCGCTCGTCTGACGTTACATTTATCCGATATCAGACGAGAGATGGAAATTTCCGACGAAAATGAAGTGAAAGCTGATTTTCCTTTTGTCTGGCCCTTCGATTGTTGTACCACTATTTCTGTCGCCCATTTCTGTAGAGTATCCCCATCCGTCTCTGGCCAATTTAAAACTGACCTCCTCGGGTCGCTCAATTCATTTGTAAGCTACTCTCCTTGTGTGGCTTATCTCACGTAATTTCCATAGAATCATTTCCGTACAACAAACAATGCTACGCAGCCTCTAGCAAAGCCCTCAGGATCCGACACTGTAAACGGATGCCATGGTGGGAGCTCAGGGATGTAAAAAACAGTAACGCGGGAACGACGGCACTCCAGTAGTAACCCGGGATCGCAGCAGCACGCAGTCAACTTGCTTGTATTTTCGAGTCCTCGCAAGTACCCAATAAGCTGACCAAACGACAGATAGACGTACCTCAAAGACCATGTAGCAGCAACGAATTGAAGGTGATACTCAGGAAGTTTTGATCTAAATTGATTACGGGCCCGGGGCGCCTGGGTTTGATAATTAATCTGTGGTGATACTTGGCAACATCCACTAACTATCGGGGAAATTTGCTTAACTTAATTTGACTTCAGTTGTATAACTGTTGACGTTGATCGATGATCGATGATCAATTGCAGAATGGTCCCGGAGATAATCGACAGGCGATAAGCGAACGCCCTTCATCTCTGCGCGACGCTAGCTAGTACATATAGGTAGTCGGATAAAGTTGTTTTTGACCCTCCCTGGGGCAAATCGTAAAGGTCGCTTTGTGACTTGTCCCTTTGTACAAGTTGCTTTTACACCGATAATAGGCTCACTCGTCGTCGAGCCTCTCACTTCCATTGTTCCTTTAACCTCCTTAGTCTGACACATGTAACTGCCGACTATAAAATGGTGTTAATCTCAGGCAGTGCCTCTATCGGCAAATCGATACTCTCAACTCAGTTAGTACTCATATGAAGCACCACACTAGTGCAAATTCTCGTCGTCTTCTTCGCGCGATAAACGCCCCATATCGACAGGTACTTCGGCAAGAGCGAGATGTAGGTTTTTTGTGTGAAATATGTAGAGAGAGTCATGCTAACTCTCCGATAGCTTGTAGCAGTTCACCGCCAATCTTTCCCAAAGCTCGGGGAACCGCATGTATATCTGAGCTCTACTTTATCTAGGCGGGGAGTAGATGTAAGCAACCCAAATATTTTGGTAGAGAAGC
The DNA here is from genome assembly GCA_016647755.1 of Suillus subluteus. Taxonomy (NCBI): domain Eukaryota; kingdom Fungi; phylum Basidiomycota; class Agaricomycetes; order Boletales; family Suillaceae; genus Suillus; species Suillus subluteus. The sequence goes on along the minus strand of JABBWI010000116.1, from coordinate 203,405 downwards.
GTGTGTACTTATCCCCTCAGCCATTCCCTATTCACCGACAGTCTTTCGAGGAAGTGTTACCCAGCCTCACACAGTGTCTCCAAGAGCAGGCGCTGTCTCGTCGCCAACGACTCGTAAATGTTGACCTACTTTCCGTTCGCTTCCCTGAACAATCTATGTCCTCGGACCTACACAGTCCGATGAGCTCAGATGCCACTCGGCGTCAATCCCTCCAATTGTGTGGTCCAAATGATACCCAGATACATTCTCAGTCTCTGGCTTCCCCTGAATCACATGCCTGCGGCGCATCATCGACATCACGCTCTCCGTCCCCTCGAGAAAATCCTGATGATCTCGCCTTTCCAGCCCAGCAACTTATATCACCAGAACCACACTTTTCGGTTGCACCAATTGAATATCGACCCATTTCTGGTGCAGGGTCGTCTATTCCAACCGACAATTCAACTCTCAGCCATCTTCAGAGCAATGCCTCCCAGCACAGCGCCCGTCGCATGGAGCATAAAATTCGTGGACTCGATCAAATCATGCATTGGTTTGATTCCCGCGGCTGTGAGCCTCTTCTTGCTCCCCCGCCTTGTGAGTCGCTTGAATGTGGAGACCTCTACATTCATCAGCCACTTTCCACACCGAATACTCGTCAGATGTGGATATGGAGTGCTCAGGAGAGCTGGGAGGATGCTCAAGAAAACCAGGCTCATCCTCTCTTGCCAATGCATCGCCTCTGGTTCAGTGCAACCGGAGAACCTCGCTGGGTCACTCAAAAGACGATATCCACATACAAGGGACGCCTTAAGGTTTCAGGTAAATTGAAAGTTGGAACAGTCCAGACAAAGTCTGAAGCGATTTTTACTGTATTAGCGTCCAAGATCTCACCTGCGATGGACGCTTAGGTGCTCATGGACCTTTGTTGTTTTATCCCCACTGTCTCGGCCATCTGTGGTATGAACGGCGTGTCCGAGGCTTAACCCCGCGTCTCTGAGTCCCGCTTCTTCGCCTCTACACAACCTAGTACTTCATATATTGGCTCGTCGCGGGTACTTTCAATTTGTCTTCACTTGTCTAATTTTTATGGTCCGACTTTGAAGAATATATTGTAATTTGTACTCTCCATGATAAGGCTCACTATATCGGCTCTCTGTATGTTGGCGGCATTTCGACGAGGGCGCCAGCGGATGAACTAAGGTCCCCTTCGATATGTTAAGAGTCCATATGCAGAATTCAAACAAGGACGCCGGTAGCTACGTAGCAGTGAAATGTACAAATGAGCCGGGCTTTAGATGTAGTGGGAAAAAGGTCTAACGCAGTTCTTCAAACCTCAACATTCTACCACCCATCTAACTCTTGAAGAAGATTCCCCACCATGCAGCTGGATCTGCAGGTATCCCCTGATTCATACGTCTTACATCGGGAGCAAGTAGGTCAGTTATCTTTGCAATCACGTCGCGGAGTAACGGAATTTCGGCAGGAGGGTCATTTATGAATGCCCGACAAGTCGGACAGTGATAGTAACGGCCAGGAAGAATGGAGTCTTCGCCATCACACAACATTTCGATTTCGGCGCTCGTAAATGGTGTGACATGGTTCCTGAAATGATCCGGAAGTATCGCTTCGGGGCGGTAGGATAAACGCGCCCTTATACATTGATGAAAGCAGCTGACTAGGCACTCATAACAAAATGTATGGTGACAACTCAGCCTGTTGAAAGGGCTCTTCAGTAACATCCAAGAATCATACTTTATGAGGACTTACGTGAAAGGCCTCTCAATTCCTATTTTGCAGATTGGGCATCGAAATGCGGCTTCGACGGCTTGCAACAACTGTGAAAGGATGAAAACCAGTTTCGGAGGACTTGTCAAATACTGGATGCATACTTTTTGGTGAGCAACAGTCACGCTGTCTCGCTCCGTGAAAGCCTTTGTTTGCTCTCGCTTCACCGCAGCCAACTCCTTGAGCCATGATGAGAAAATAGGAGATGGTCATTAATGGTATATACTTGCCCTTGTTAGCTGTTTTATATCGACGCTGAGGGCTCCAACTTGGCACGCTGTCTGAAACGAGCCAAAATCAGTGGAGAGTTCCACGATTTCACAATGTGCAAAATGTACCTCGCGAATTGATGATAGCTTGGAACTGAATGTTAAAGGGCTCCACTTCGAGGAACAAAGATTATAAGATTTACAGAGGTGGCTCTGGCCGTCCATTCCGCTGCGAGAAGGAGACATTCGATAGATCTCGAATGCCCGGGATGACGCAGGTCACAAAGGACTGAGAAATCCTGATGGACAAAGATTGTGTAAATTATGCAAATTAAACCCTTAAAATCCCACCCCCTTACCAAGTCACATCGTGCCTGCCATGAGGCAGAATCACCAGGTTTACATCTTCCTTCAAGCTCCGATTTCTGATTCCTATTACATAAGAGTAGATCGACTGGCGTTTCAGCAACAAAATGAGACGACTGGGGAGACGCGCTGAACCATTCATCTTCATTAACGACCTCAACAGAGAAGTTAGCAGGTCAGATCTTTGGAGTGACACACCGGCAAAACATGATGTCAGTAGGTGATAAATTCTGCGCAGCATGTTCAGAAATCGTAGAATGCAACGATGTCCAAGTTATTGTGCGTGAGATCAAGGTGAAGCACGGAGTTTGATTCAGGGAGGAAATCTGCAAGCGCAATAGCGCCCAGTGACGTCATGTTGATAGAGGAGAGAAATAGGCGACTAAGACCGTTATTTGATCTGAAGGCTTTTCAGAGTGATTGAATCTAAACAAAGTTTCATTCTAGGCACCAGCAACGAGTTATCAACGCACGCCTTCGAGACCAGGACCAAAGCAGGGATTCTGACTGAGGTACATTTCTAAGCAAAAACTGTATTTCTAGAAGCTTGCGTTAAACCTGATACTAGTCAAAGAGACTATAAACACTCACCAGCGCCTCGGCGATTGCCGCTGAGCATTAGATATCCAGCTTGTTCTGGCTCAAGTTCAGGATTTCAAGCGTCCTGTTTCGTTTGAATACTCGTGCCAGATAAGTAAGCCCATTCTACACCGACATCGTCAATAGATAATACCATATCCGACGAAAAAGCTTTACGCGAAGGTCGCTGCTTTGTAGATCTGCCGTGCAGAGAACTCCGAGCCCTGACAATGCATCGAGAGCGCGCTCCATGTCCAGGAATGCAGGATTTGGACCCTTTGGGTCGTACCATTGGGATTGAGTCCGCCCTGAAACCGCTGAGGCCCAGTATTTAGTGTGAGATGGCGGGTGGTGAAATCGCCCTGTGGATTTGAGTATTGATGGGGACAGGTTGGCCAGAAACCGAGAGCGGGGGAGGTTGTGCTGCTGCTGCACCTCTTCGAGTACAAGGTGCGTATGGCATATAAGTTGTTTGAGGAGGTAGTACAGGTCCTGCATGGGTAACAGATAATGAAGGTAGATGAGCGATAGGGGAATTGCGGAGGAAATAATATCACTGCCTTGCGAACGAAAGGTAGGTGAGTTGGGAGTAGTAGGGACCACATGTGGGTAGCCTCTGATCATGAGAGCAAGTGCAACAGCTCCTATTGCATTGGTGCGGTTATGCCGCAAAATGACGTTGCAAAAAGATGGATTACGAATAACTCGAGCTGCCTCACTCAGTGGAAATCGGACGCAGTGTGAATGTTGATAGCTCACCAAGTAAGTCCAGTGCTGGCACTCTGAGAGAACAGTCGCCTAGACGGAGAGAGATTAAACCAGGCTCAGGTGCTGATGTCGATGAGACAACGATATACTCTACTGCCTTCTTGTCTAGATTTGTTTTGTGAGAGGTCGAGGAATTGGCCTGGCAATGGAATATGTCAGCAGCTGCATTATTATTTGCGGAAATGATGCACTTTTGAGAGATAAAAACCAAGCACTTTGAATGCAAGAGTATTTAGGCCATGGTTAGATGCGACGGGCAGAAAAACGCGGGTGCCTGGTATAAGCAGTGCGTGGAGGATGATCTTTAGTTTCTGAGCTGTGGTGAGCACAGCAGAGGCAGCCGGGGAAAACCCAACTTATATAGTGGTCCAAATTACACTCTCGAAGGGTGAGTTTTTGAAGACCCCACTCAATTGTAGATGTGAAGGTTATGAGCCCTGCTTCGACTATGGACAGTACCATGCTCCCCAGCTCCAGCTCCGCACTCTATAATATACCCCAGCTTGCCGAAGATGGCTCGAACTGGATAACGTATAAACAAAGAGCAAAGACGGTGATTGGTGCCCGAGGTTTGATGCGGTACCTAGATGGTCGAATAACAAAGCCTATCCCATATGCGACGAACTCGAGTGGACAGATGGTGAAGCCAGACGGCTCTACACCAACACCTACCGAAATCGAGGACTTAGAGAAGAAAATTGATGAACATTATCAAAAGGACTCACTTGTTAGACAGCACATATTCAGCACGATCTCGGATCGGCTATTGCTGTGTGTCCAGAATCTGAACGAAGTCTCGAAGATATGGGAAGAAATACGTACCATACACGAAGGCAAGACTGAACTGGTGCAAATAGATTTGCGCCGTCGGCTACAGGAAACCCGATGCGAGGAAGGTGGAGATGTAAAGGCACACTTCGGAGAGTTGTACCGACTTCGCGAATCACTAGCGGGGATGGGAGTGTCAATTGATGACAAAGATTTTTCGGCCATAATTATGGGATCTCTCCCAGAAACCTATAGGCCCCTACTCTCGTCTGTTAATGCCGCAGCTCGAATCTCGCAGAAGCCCCTTACCTCATATGAGCTGGTCAATGTCGTAACCGAAGAGTACGAGCATCAACAGCTAAACCGCAGAACGTCGAAGAAAGCTGGGAACAGTGCTTTGTCAGCAAAGACGAGCGGAAGGAAGAATCGCACTGGAGATAGCACTAACAAAGACGTTACGTGCTACAATTGTGATCGAAAAGGTCACTATAAGGCCGATTGTTGGAGACCTGGAGGAGGAAAAGAGGGTCAAGGACCGAAACAACAGCAGTGGAAGGGAGGAAACTCACAGAGACAAACTGCGAGCACTGCCACTGAATCCGAGAGCAGAGATAACTATGCTTTTGCCTCATCAGACATGGCCAGTATTGCGAAGCAATTGAACATACCTGTTGACCGTCGAGGAGCCATTATTGACTCCGGTGCAACATCACACTTTTCCCCCGATCGATCAAAGTTCATTACCTATACCCCAATCGAACCACAAGAAGTCCACACGGCAGATGGATCTAGCATTAGTGCGATAGGAAGAGGAGATCTAAAGATAGACTTACCTCTCGGGACGAAGAAGACCACAGTTACCCTCACAAATACCCTATACACTCCAAAGATGGCATTCACACTAATATCGGCAAATAGAATTGCCGTGGCGGGTCTTGCAGTACACTTCGAAGACAAGTTATGCAGGATTCTATCCCCAGCCCCGCAAAGGAAAATCATTGCAGAAATTCCACAGGTAGATGGACTATACAGTGTCATCTCTCGTAATCAGCATCACACGAACATTGCCAAGGCCAAACTCACCGTGAATGAGTTGCACCAAGTTCTCGGACACGTCTCGCAGACAGCAGTACTTGATGCTGTAAAGAAAGGTCTGGTTGAAGGTGTCGAGCTCGACTCCACCTCACAGCCAGAATTCTGCGATGCCTGCACACAAGCAAAGGCATCACGTCAGCCTTTTCCCAAAGAAACGAAGAACCAGGCACAAACTTATGGTGAACTCGTTCACACAGATCTCTGGGGACCAGCCCAAACCACGAGCCTCGGAGGATGCTTGTATTACATCAGTTTTACTGATGATTACAGCCGTGAAACGAAGATTAGCTTCTTAAAGCACAAGAGCGAAGCACTTACAGCATTCAAACACTACGAAACGAATCTCTCACGACAGCATCCTGGGGTCCAGTTGAAGAAAGTCCGTTCAGATCGAGGAGGGGAGTACCTGAGTGCGGAATTTGATAAGTACCTGAAAGATCAAGGAATCGAACGACAACTTACCATACACGATTCGCCACAACAAAATGGGGTGGCTGAACGACTCAATCGGACCTTAGTCGAACATGCTCGCGCTATGTTGATTGCCAAAGGACTCCCGAAATACCTATGGGCAGAAGCCATCAATTACGCGACATGGTTAAAGAATCGTTTACCTTCGCACGCTATCCCCGGATATACTCCCTATCAACTCGTCATGAAATCTACACCAAACTTAGCGCAGGCAAAGGAATTCGGTGCTAAAGTGTATGTTCACTTACTAAACACTGGAAAGCTTGAAGCTCATGCCATGGAAGCCCTATTTGTTGGAATTGATGAAGAAAGTAAAGGATGTCGGATATATTGGCCAGGAAAACACCGAGTTTCTGTCGAACGAAACATCAGTTTCGTACCACCCATGGTTACTGAAGTGACCGACGTACTGGACGAGGGGGAGTCACAGCAGACGGTCCCCGAAAGTAGCACCCAGAATAGCGTCCAGCACGTAGCGCAAGTCCCGAAAACTCCACCCCAAAGCACACAGCCACTTCCCGCACCAATCACGCCAAGAATTACTCGAGTACGACCTCCTGCAGGATACTATCGAGCCTTGAATGAGGGGGAGAAAGCTTCAATAGCAATTGAAGACCTACCAGAAGAACCTGTTCACTGGGCAACTGCAGCCGCTGCAGCTGAACCAACGCTAAAAGAGGCGTTAAGTGGGCCCGATGCAGCAGAATGGCAAGAAGCAATCGACTATGAAATAGGTCAATTGGAGAAATTAGGGACGTGGGAGAAAGTTAACGCACCTCGAGGAGTCAATGTCATACCCTGCCATTTTGTCCTGGCAACGAAACGAGGACCAGACGGCGAGAAGATCAAATTACGAGCCCGTCTAGTTGCAAATGGTCAGCATCAGGAACACGGCCTAGATTATTCGGAAACCTTTGCACCCACCTCAAACATGTCTGCAATTCGAGTCGTCCTGACGATGGCAGCTCAGCGCAACTACAAAATACATCAAGTTGATATAAAAAGTGCTTACCTCAATGCCACGCTGAGAGACGACATATACATGAGGCCACCACCCGGGTATCTGAAGCGAGAAGATGAAGGAAAGGTGTTGAAACTCTTACGAAGCCTATACGGCCTAAAACAGGCCGGTTTTGAGTGGTCCGAGGAGCTGGAGAAGTTTTTCTTGGACGCCGGATTCATCCGCTCGCAAGTAGACCAAGCCATATATTTTCGGCGATCGGAGGAAGAACACACCGTCGTAACGGTTTCGGTCGATGATATGGCAATAACGTCGAAATACCTGAAGCATATCAAAGCATTCAAAGATCAGCTGCGCAAACGATTTGAAATATCAGACCTAGGAGAACTTACCTGGCTCCTAGGATTGAAGATAGAAAGGAACCGAGAAGTGCGAACGATCACGCTATCCCAAGAGGCATATATCAACACAGTTGTCGAACGTTTTCGTCTTGAAGATGCAAAGCCTGCGCTAATCCCCATGGAGACCGGAGCTGTATTGATGAAGAACCAGTTAGATCATTCATCAGGCCCCCAATTTAAAATATCGGAAAACATACCATATCAACGAGCAATCGGCTCGTTAATGTATGCTGCAACAAGTACACGTCCCGATATAGCCTTCACGGTATCTATACTATCGCAATTCATGCGTGATCCAGCGCAGGAACACTGGGAGGCTGCAAAACGAGCCATTCGTTATATCAAGGGCACGAAGAACTTAAAACTCACCCTAGGAACCACGAGTCAAGGTATAGAAGCGTTCGTAGACGCCGACTGGGCAAGCCAACCCCACAGACACTCGATATCGGGATATGTCGTCCTATTGCACGGATCCCCAGTTGCATGGAGCGCACGAAAGCAATCGCTAATCGCCTTGTCGATGGCCGAAGCAGAATATATAGCGCTTACTTCAGTAGCGCGCGAAATCCTATATCTGAAAGCTCTCGTCAGCGAGCTATACGAAACAATCGACGAACCTATTCCCACCTATTGCGATAACCAAGGTGCTATTGCGTTAGCATCAAACAATAAATTTCATGCACGCACCAAACATATCGACTTGTGATATCATTTCATCCGCGACCTCGTCAAAAACGGCACTCTTCGCCTCCAGTACTGTCCTACTGCCGAAAACGTTGCGGACATCTTTACAAAGGCGCTACCCGGACCAAACCTTCAGAAATTGCGCGGAGGATTGAGCTTAGGATGACAGCGCTCGAGGGGGAGTGTTGAGATCCGATTCGGACATGAGCGAGTTCCGAGCGCAGTCATATGGTGATACACCAAGATGTGTAAAGTTAGTAATACGGACCATGGACTCATTTGTAAGCGTACACAGGTACATACGGTCTCGGTAACATAGTATTCGCGGTACATAGTATAAAGGATAGACGACGAGAAACGAACATCTCAGTCCAATAGACTGAGATGTGAGTACACATTTGTTCTAAGATACTTACTATACTAACTCGTTATTAGTTCTATTTCTAGGTATATATTATTCTACTACAGAGTCCAATAGACTGAGATTTCTATTTCTAGCCCTCCGCTACCACTCGCTCGCATCATAACCTTCACAGTAGACACGTCAGAGGATCTCGACAGATGTAGGTGCCAATTAATTGTATACCAAACAGATCGACGGACCGAGGGTTTGTGCCTCATGCGCGCTGTTGAGTGCAGCCATCCGAGATCAGGTTGATGCGCCCTCGGAACCCACGAGTACTTCAATCACAGGATGTTGCCTCCGAGTGACAACTTTTCTCTCTCTTTTCGATTGTCCACTTCTCATCTTTGAGAGTGGGTGTTGACGGAGGGTTGATAGATGACATAAGGTATATTGGTTCAATATTTGCATATGTTTGTCCTTTCCCCCTCGCGCTCATGTATGACTTTTCGAAAAATTTGATCCTCAAGCTTAATCTCAACGTTCAACGAGAACTTAGGGGGGTACCGATGTCGATGATATGTACGCACCATGAACTTCTGATAATCAAATTCGATGTTCAATCCTACTCCATTTTCTCATTTGTGGACCGCCACTAGATATGAAGAAGTGGGTCCAGGGCAGCGCCTGACAACCTCAGATGCTGTGAGTCTCTGCCGTATTTTCATCATTAGGGTCATTTTGTATCCTTACTGACTGAAAGATCTGTGTCTTCACTAGCTACTTCACTCGGCAATTCACCTGCCTTTCAAATGCTTACCTTACTGCGAAATGTACGTAAAAATCAATCTCGGAAAAGCGAGCATTAGCACCCGAAAACGAATTACTTGCGTTTGAAAGGGAAACGAAACTTCGGAACCCTCGATTGAAATCACTCGGTCCTTATCGATTATCAATTAACTTTTTTGTCATCACTTCATCACCCGATTATCGATCACTTGATGACCTTTGTCTTTCGGAACGCCTGCCTGCACGTGTATCATATTCCATCTGTTTCTTAAGCCTTCCCCTTTGACGGCCATCTTCCATATAGCGTGACATGTCGTCTCGGAATATTAACGTTAAATTCACCTTTTTTGACCCATAGGCCTTCTGCACATTCGGTGGTTTCGAAGCCTCAACTCTCTCTCGATCGTTCTGGCTGTGCGTCTATCACCAGCTCTACAATGCCGAGAAACCAAGCGCGGATTTATGGTTTGCTCAGGAAGTCGCTTGTTGGGGAACTTCTTGACACCCAATTTGACCTGTTCTCTGCTCGGTCGAAGCGCGCAGGCAACGCTACCAAGCCTCGAGCATTGTTTGCGAACCACAGAGCCCTCGCCGCGAATTCAGAGTACTTTGCTAGCTGTGAGTCGTGTGTCTGCTACCGCTCAGTCAAGTTTAGCAGATGATCTCAGTACTTTCCGAAAAAAACGCTCGATGATCCTGCTTTGATCAAATTTCAAGACTATCATACTTGCGAGGGAGGGATATCCCTCAGTGAGTATGGCTATGCGTCCGATAGCGACCTCGACGAAGAGGAGGGGGAGGAAGGGGAAGGGGAGGGAGGGAAGAACGACGAAATCGTCAAAGACGGTAGGTGGATTTACTCATCATGGTACAATATCACTTTATGACGACATTTTGAAGATGACACGTGTATAGATGTTTCTGCAGAACGAATGTCTCGAACAGCATTGAACTTGAATTTGGGAGCGCAACGTATCATCCTAAGCCGCAGAGTATTGGTAACAGATACTGCATTTAACACGTGCAGGTCTACCACCCTACCGCTTGGTTCTCTTGCTTACCGACTTCCATAGATGGCAAGCTTTATTGTACTATCTGTACACTGACGAGATCGTTTTCGCACCTTTGCGATCACAGCGAAGTGAGATTGCGAGACACTGCAGCCTTGATGGGCCCCCGCCATGCTCGCCGAAGTCTATGTATCGTCTAGCGTGCAAGGTGCGTCTCATGTAACCTGGCATACCTTGTGAACTGATAATTGGGATCGCCAGATAAAGCACGACAAATTGCAGGCAAAAGCGCTTGCTGCTATACGATCAAGTTTGACTGAGCACAACATTGTACATGAATGCTCTTCATCTCTGAAATCCAGGCTAGTTCGTTATATATTTTTTCATTTCCCCCTAATTTACCATCGCAACACCGCATATCTTTTGAAGGTTTCCTTCCATTCTTGAAGTGGAGACCGAGAGTTTATTGCGGCTTATTGACACTCCCACTACTGTGAAAGACTTCCCGGCGATTGCTGGTGTTGACATCCTGCACGATGCTGACATCTAATCAAACTCCATACATGAAAGAATGCCGTTGCTACGTTGGGATTGTCTCCTTTGTACCAGTACCATATCGTAATGACGCTCGGTCGCACCAGCGTGCTGGGTATCTACAGATGATGATGACATGTATTTTTTGAGGGACCGTGCTGGACAAATCTATTTTCGCTTTTGGCATTGACTTTGATGTTAATCTGATTGACCGATCAGTCGGTGTTTTGATCTTGGTTTTGACCTTGACACTGAAAATTTGAACTTGACCTGAGCGAGTGCAGGAAGGACAGTGGTCGCTGTCCGTGCAAGACATCAGGAATTTGCGCGATAACTAAGCGGTCCTTAGGTAAATCCCGCCTACATAGGCAGCGTCTAGACACATCTGTATACCATATTAAGTTCATAGACACTGTATTCACCATAGACACCCGAAATATATAGGGTTACTGTATACACATTCATCATCTGTAGGACTTGTAAACTCAATGAGGCACATACTGTAGAGATTCGACACTAGCTTCGTCACAGGTCACAGCCGTCAACGAATCGAACCTACTGTAGAGATTCGACACTAGCTTCGTCACAGGTCACAGCCGTCAACGAATCGAACCTATTTGGTGTGACTGTCACACTAATTTTTGGGGGGCCGAAGCTAATTTGTGACATATGGTAAAAACATAAAGAAAAACATATAAAAAACAATGCCTAGGTAGATTCTGCCTGTTGCTTCTCAGCTTTACAATAAGATAATATGAATTATACAAGAAGCCCTGATAAGTACAAGGTGCAGCAATCACGATTTAAGAAGCTATTTTTTGTGTAGTCACAGGTCACAGGGACATTCGAAGCTGTGACACTAAGTGTGACTGTGTCACGTGCTGCATGTGACGAAGCTAGTGTCGAATCTCTACAGTATGACGCTTAATCGAATTTCTCGCTTGCATTGAACACACTAGTATACCATAGTAACTAATACTCATCGTCCGACTTGACATGCCCATCCCATTCTGCCGCCGCCGCCGCAAAGTCATCAGTCGAGAAGTTATCGGATGTCCCACCAACTCTAATCGGATCTTCTCTACTTTGATGGTATAGTGCATAGATTTGATAGCCAGGCGACTAGCTGTGACTGTTACTTGTTAGAGTTGTCTTCCCTCTTAGCTCAATATAACTAAGTTCACCAAAAAATTGCATTGTGCTACTTGGGCTGTGGCAGACTGATAATAGGTAGGCTCAGAGTAGGCCGCTGTTTGCTGTCACTTTTGCTTTTGCTTTTGCTGCACGTGAGCATCAAGTGTTAGCAGAGAGCCAAACAAGGTAGACTGGTGACCAGCCCCTCTATATGGCAAACCGTTGATAGAGGGGTAAATCTGGGTTTGAATTTGGATGGTGTGTGCTTTGAAGTAATCACATGACCTGTAGCCAATAAGAAAACTGAAATTTTCAACATGAATATTTGAAATGTTGAAATTAATGTTTGATTCATATTGATGCAATGCAAACGCGGTCACATCATTAATGTATGTATCTACTCTACAACTCCCATGGACGTGAACTCTATCATGGAAGGACTACTAGATTCATCTGCTTGTTTGCTGATACAAGAACGGCTCCCTACTGACTATATTGTAACCCTCAGTGACACGGATAAGACAGATGTGTTACGCACTTGCCTGCTCATGTACATCCTCATGGCTATAACCATTGTTCCATGAGTATTCCAGCTAGAAGCCATTCTTGCAACATTGAATGGCCATGACAGCATAATTACAGCCAGTACAGGCTGTGGAAAGACCTTGTGTCTCATAATTCTTAATCTACTTTGTCCGGACACTATCAGTGTGATGATTTCACCTCTGAAATGTCTCCAGATCACACAGGTAAGGTTGGGCATATATCAGCATTGAACATCAAATCAGTAGCTGCTTGTGCTCATTAAAGGATGGGGGAAAGGCGCATATGAGCAGGGTTCCTGTTTTGAACCTCATAAAGGATGGCAAAAGTTCCTGATTGGACCTTGGCCAGCCTGGATGCATGTTGTTCAATGAAAATTGATGTGCTGATATTGATATTGTTGTAGCACATGACATGTGGTCCTCTCGCAATCCTGTGTGCTCGTTCAATGCATTGATCAGAAAGGATTTCGAGAAGTTTGAGGAGCGAAGTGAATGATATACACAGGCCACAAAACACTTTGATAGTTTGACGTGAGGCACCATTTGTCCAAAGAAAGAGCGTGAATGGTGCAGAAAACAAAATACTGTGGTATGAGCACTATACCGCAAGTTGTGTGATAATGTCATTGCAGGCCTTGAGTACGAGGCACGATGGTTAAAACACAATGAAATATGGATGGATCAGTGGTTGTACAATACCACAATCTTTAACTTTATTCTTCACCTTTGCATGTGCGGTTTGAGCAGCACTTGTGATAATTTTGCAAAGTACAGGTGCATGTTCATGTAGGACAGAGGAAAGAGTTGTTTTGACATTGCAGGCAAGGAGGAGTTCAGGAGTAATGGTATTGAGCTTGACATGGAGGCACTGTTTGACCTGGTCCATTTCACCATACACAGTATCACAGACATGTGAGAGGGCATGTGGATGCATCCACTCAAGAATGCATGCATGACTTCGGGGGTCCTCTCATAGAAAATCCAGCACCTTTTCCAACTTCCCATTTCCTGATTGCTTCTCAGTTGCTGAAGGCACATACATGTGATCATGATAGGTTGAGTACAACATCTGAGATGGATCCATTATCTTCACAAGTAAGTCCAGAATGGATATCTGACTATCCTGCAGTATTTTTAGCGCGCTGCCAATGCACTCATGTGTAGACATCCGGCTGCCTCTGGTACTCAGATGGGAGGTTTCTGCAGGAGCTTCTACAGTGAGGTTGACAAATCCAGAGTCTACGGACTGGTTGACACCAGTGTCAATGAGCATTGAGAAGTCCCCATCATCCCAGGACCATCCTTGAGACATTTTCCCCTTGAGAACAGGTGCTTAGGACCAGTACTATCTCAGAAGAAGCCGAAGTTTGAATTCAAATCATAAATAGGGCTGTCCGAGTGCAACATGACACTGCCCTGCAGCAGCCAGTGGAACAGAGCTGATCGCTGCTGGAGTAGACAAGCAATGTTGACACATTTGGTATGTAATCGAGAACTTAGCAAAGACTTATCTAACTCCCGAAAAGGCTTTTCAGTCATGTGATTACTCCAAAGTGCGCACTATCCAAATTCAAACCCAAATTTACCAGTCCCTCTATTGATGGTTTGCCTCATAGAGGGGCTGGTCACCAGTCTACAAACAAGGGCTAAGTGCTAAACACTAAGAGTTGACTACTAAGAGACGAGTTGGATATAGTTAGTATACAGTGTGTGCAAGTACAGTAAGAATACAGTAATTGTAGGATTAGTAAAAGTTGAATAGATATGCAATGAAATGGACTAATTGGACACTAGCAGCACATCTTGGTTGGTGGTACCCATTGAGAGCTCTGATATAAGCTCGTTGCTTACCTGAGTTCCCATAATAAACATAAATACTGTCTGAGATAATCAAGCTTGAGCTTTGATTATCACTGCCTTTTGGCCTAATGGTCTAGGCATAACGGTTAAGGGACAACAGTCTTAACTACTTACATCTGAGTCCTGAAATGTTTTATAGTTTTAGGACATCACAGTGTACAGCAGACTCGTGAGTCATCAATGATCACTGGCATGTGAGGCTTAACCTCAAATTTCTGTTTCTTATGTTGATGAGCTTTCTCTAGATTTTGGCTCCATATCTTGCACAGCTGTTTCACATTTTTGGATGACATCAAGGGCACGTCAAGGCAGCACAGCAAAGGCTGAGCGCTGATTAATATTAATGATTACTCACTGTTTGTCCACTTGTGCCACTTTGCATTCAGATGACTTTCACAAAAAATTGTGAAACATATTCAATTCTGGTTGTGCAATGAAATGGAAAAACCGAAAATTTCTCATTTATCTCTCAGTTTTTTTGTGTAGCCATTTTTTTTGCGACTTCATTGTTAGTTTGTTCTCGAATAATTACTCAGTTGTCATGAAAAGTCACCTGACATTCAATGCTTTTGCGTGAGGTCTACCTTAATTGTTATATAAGCAAGTCACCCCCTGTCCTAAACCTCATCACAATAATCATCCTACCGATACTCTAAACCTTGCCATTCAGCCCTATAATCCTACATCTCTCAATACCTAATCATTAAGATATTTATTCAGTCATGTCTCCTCACATATGATAAATATCATGGATATTAAATCAATATTAAACCTGCAATAGGGTATTTTACAGCTGTTTGCATAAATGATGAAAGTACACGCCTTTTTGAGAAAGAAGAAGAAATAAATAATCTAACCTAGTATTTCATCTTGCACTGCAACAATCATTGTTGATGTATCAAAAAATAAGCTGCGACGTCAAACTTGCTGCCGTCAATCTCTACGAGCATCAACATCTCTCTCTCCACAATATTCTTACATGTGTTGGATTCTCAGAAAGTACTTTCTGGCATGTCCTTAAGCTTTGGCACGAGACAGGCAACATCATTAGCCCCACCTGTAGCCTTTGTGGGCGCCCTCGTATTCTCCACTGCGACAATGTCCTTTATCTCATCTGTCTCTTCTGTCACCATCCAGGGTGGTTCTTGGATGAACTACTCGAGCTACTCGATACCAATCGTTTCATATCTGTACACTACACCACAATTCATCGTGAGCTGGAGCATATCGGCATTTCCCTCAAAAAGCTCAAACAGATTGCAAAGGAAAGGAACGAGCAGCGGGGAATGGAGTTCACTATTCAGATGAGTCAATATCTACCTGAGGAGATTGGTTTTCTTGATGAGACTTTGAAAGATGAACGCACTCCAGGGCATTTGCATGGTCGGGCACCCAAAGGACAGCGTGCCACTAGCCACCAGGTCTTTGTCCGTGGACAGCGTGTTTCTGCATTGGGGCTGACCATTGATGGCATGGTTGCATCAATGGTTGTTAAAGGTTCATTCACAACCGTGAAATATCTTGAGTTTCTTCAGTCTACAGTGGTGCGTAATTGATTCAAACTATCCTAAATGTTGAACGTTCTGACAAGACTTAGCTTCCTATGCGCTCACCCTATCCTGATCCTCTGTCTGTTCTTGTGATGGATAATGCAAAAATCCATCATGGGGAGGGTGTTGCTGAATTGATAGAAGCATATGGTAAGCTCCTTCATAGCATGATTGTAAGCTTATTCAATCATTCAATTGAAACTTTCATAGGTGTTTGAGTCGAATATCTCCCACCTTACTCCTCTGACTTCAATCCAATTGAGGAAGCATTTTCAAAGATCAAGGCTTTCATTCGTCGTTACCAAGACTATTTTCTTGCATCAAATAGTATCATTTTTGACATGTACAAAGCTATGAGTATCATTACAGCCTCTGATGCAGCAGGTTATTTCATTCACACAGGTTATTTCTAGTTCATGGCTCTCGAATTGTGTCCCAATACAGGTACATGACAATAACAATACAGAGCAATCTGAACTTCTATGCGAGAATCAGTCTGAATCAGTCCTTCATAGCCCATCATGCAACAGCGTCTTTCATTGCAGCAATTTCACCATTCTTGAAACCCATCTCCTTCAGCTCAGAAACAACGATATACCTGATGGTTTGCATCCCCATATAGCCATTGTCAGCGAGTTTGGTGAGTTTGAGGTATGAAGGTTACTATAATTGTAACAGCACTTGGCCTAGGCAACTGCATGGGTAAACCCTCGGGTGTCAGTGCTACTACCCGTACCTGCACCTGAAGGAATACCCATACCCTCAAAGTGGGTCTGGGTTTTTACATGGGTGGATGGGTGAATGACCTGCACAGCCCACCAAGGGTATACCTACAGGTCACATGCAAATTCAAATGAATCATGTACAAAATGTAGCTACAGTGCACGTAACACTTTTTTGACTCCTCCACACCACATTTTTTTGAACTTTAGAACCCTGTCAGATATTTCCCAAAGGCTTACTAGCTTAAAAAGACATGTAGTCTAACTCTTTTGAATTAAGTGCCCATGTTTCAAAATGTGGACTGATTTAATTTTTTATGTTTGCCTGTTAGTCTATTCAGATTTGTCTTGTACTTGACAGACAGTTATGCCATGCCCCAACAAAGCCTCTGCATGAGCCAAAGTGAAGCGACAGGCCGGCCAGTCAATGTTTGTACCTGTGAAGGCTGTCTTCAATTTAGGTGAATCAGTGTATGATTCAGGCGAAGAAGAAGTCTGGCCAGCTGCAGAATCTGATGCAGAAGAACAAGATAGAAACCAATGATACAACATTATATTGAGAGCTGTGGGCATGTTTGCATGTTCTTGCCCAAGTTTCACTGCAAGTTGAACCCTATTGAGTTGCTGTGGGGTTATGCCAAATATTGTGAGTTTTGTTTTTGTTTTCCTTCATATTCATATCACACTAACTCACGGACCATTCAGGTTATCGCAAAGCATCTGACGGAAAATTCACAACTGCGAAAGTCCTGGTTCCAGTGTCTTGATATGTGTGAGACCTTGACTATTCACCGGTTTTTTCATAAAATGTGGTGCTATATGGATGCATACCGGTGAATTTTCTGTTGCCCTGTATCTGGTCCTGTTCAATTTTCTGATTTCATTCTTCACCATGCTATTTGTCACAGCAAAGGACTTGATTCATGTCAAACAGCCTTCACAGTGCACAAATACAAGTCTCACCACCATGTAGGACTCCTGAACAAAATAATTGCATTGATGGAGTCTTAGATACCTCACAGAGCCTGGCAGTATACATCCATCAAACCATTGTTTACACTCACCCGAAGGCCCTACAGGCCTCTACCAGCCCTAAAACACAGTTTTTGGAGGCATGTTTCAATTTTTGATGATGAAAATTTCACCCTTCAGAATTGTGTCTACTTGTTCAATAGGTCATATTCTGCATATGAAAAGGAGTCTATTACAGTACTTTATATTAAAAACAATGATGTTTTGCAGTTACAGTAGCCCATTCATGTTGAACATGTTTGACATGCTGAAAAATGTATGCGCACACTGTAGGCAATAGCATGGGTATGGGTACTGGCGAGTATAGGTGCAGGTTCAAATTTTGAGGCCCATGACCCATGACATACCCTAACCATATATGGTAATTATAGTTCAAGTACCATTTCTGCACTTGAATCAAGCTCAACTCTTCATTTACATCTGTGTCAATCCCATACAGGTATGATATTCACTTTTTTTCATTTCTTTGTCCTTGTCCTTGCTCAATGATTTACTGACTTTTTCTATTTGTTATATTCTAATCCTGCAACAACCATCTCACTCTCTAAAGCTGCCTTCCATATGTCCTCACTCAATGCTTGTTCTCTCACTCTTGCTGCTCTCTTGCTCTTGTCCTTGCTCAATGCTTGTTCTTACTGATCTCTCGCTCTCACTCTCATTCTCACTGCTCCTGTCCTTGCTTAATCAGAGTTTATGCATCATGTCAAGTTATGCCTCTGCATACAGTATGTATTATTTTAATGTTTGGTCAAACTTTTTCCCATCAACTGACATTGTGTTTTTCATTGTATATCAGAGAAACAAGTGTGTAGAAATAGAAAAAATCTGGGGTGTTAATTTACTCAAAAAAAAGAGTGACTTTGATCTGTAAACAAAATTGGTAATAAAGTAAAATCTGATTTTTTTTTGTCAGCAAATCAAATTTTGACCAAAGTCGACATCAACAGTCAACAGTCGACAGTTCACAGGTTGATTGATTATGGTGGGTTTACCTGTTGACTGTTGACTGTTGACTGTTGATGTCGACTTTGGTCAAAATTTGATTTGCTGACAAAAAAAAATCAGATTTTACTTTATTACCAATTTTATTTACAAAGCAAAGTATATATTATCTTAATGTTTGGTCAAACTGTTTTCCATCAACTGACATTGTGTTTTTCATTGTATATCAGAGAAACAAAAATATGAAAATAGGAAGAACATTGGGTGTTATAAATTAAAAACTGTCTAGAATGTGATCCAAATGAAAGTACTATGTTGCTTGCATTCACAGACAAAATTTTCTTAGCTTGATTTCAATTACAAAAGAATAAACAATGACTAATTACAGTTAAAATTTACTCAAAATATAAGTTTGTGACTTGTTGAGAATGTGGTCATTATGTGGCCCCATGTAAAAATGACAACAAAATCATGTGACAGAGTAAATGTTATGTCTGGTCAAAATGTGTAGATATCCTGAGTAGAATTTATCTGAAGAAATACAACTCAAACTGATATAAAATAAGGAAAATCTAAGCAAACATTTAATTTTTATCATTATTTTCCGTTGAAACTAAAGGTGACCTAAGTTTGTCTGAGATCACACTGGGTTCAACATTTGACCTGTGGGCAAATTGATCTCTGCCCCCAGTGTTGGTAAGCCTAGAGGAGGGGGCGGAACTAAGTCTAGAAGTGATAGACCGCTGGACAGAAGGTGCGGTAGAAGGTGCGGCCTTAGAAGTGGGAAGGTTTGACCTCCAATCTGGAATACGCCCAGCGAGGTTGAACTTTTTGGCGGGTGTTTGGCTAGCAGTATCGATATCATTTATTGCAAGATTGAAAAAAAAAAGAGTCATTTCAGTCAGATGAAGTTTCATTGTTTAAACAAAAGACTTACAGCTTAGCGACAGACATCTGATGGATATCACCATCACGTGCCTTTGTTGATGGATCGATAAGGCTCTCAGCGCCTGCTACCGCTTGAATTGCATCTCTCACTGGCATCTTCAATGCTTTCTTATTGCTTTTGTCCTTCACAGGTTGTGCATCTAATTCCTCGTCACTTGCAGGGTTTTCGATATTAGCACCGGCTGCCAACATACCTCCAGACCCGCCATGCTTGCCCTTGGCGCCAATAACCTTATCAGCAGCAACTTCTGCACCTGCCTCCCCATTAGCCATACTTAGTTCAGAGGTTGCTGAGGGCTTCGCTCCCTTTTTTATGGGGCGAGCGTGGGGATGTTTAGGCTTCGGTGCGTTGATATGTGCAGCAGCTTGATCTGTTGCCATCTGTTCCTGGAGAGTTGCTATATGCTGATGCCCTTGCTGTATAGCTTGTTCACTTGCCTCTTTTTCCTCGAGCTCACGCTGCCGGTCAGCAATCATTTGAGCTTTGCTGCGTCTTTTTGCACGACCTTCAGCCTCGAGCACAATGCGTCCTGGATGTTGGGTTGCATTTTTAGGACGAGTTCTGATATGCTGCGAAGCTGGCTGAGACATTGTATCACCAGAGGGCTTGAGACTGAAGGATATGGAGGCAGTGGTGACGAGTGAGTCTTGTGAAAATTTCTAGCCTAAGCTGACTCTGAATACATTGAACTTTATGCGCCCTAACGTATGTTTGACCTTACTACCATAAGATTTCGGGCTACATCTTTCGGGAGCTCTCAATCGAAACACTGGGCGGTGCTTTTTTGGCCTGGCACTAGCGTTTTCCTTACAAGAATGTGATGCTGTTTGTCTGAGGACTTTAAAATCAGTGTTTCCTGATTTTCTTCGACATGCACTACATCGATGTTCACCAGTAGTACCTTTCCAGTGAGTTGGCCAACCTTTTGACCTTGACAACGGCAATAATTGGGTGCTCTCGTTAGGTCTAATATCGCTAAACCTTGTTAAGCGCCGAACCTGGAATGTTGAGCCATGAAGTTCTCATTCCAACAGCCTACTAGCCTGTGCTACGACTACCCCATACTATGCCTCGCCGTTCTCACAACCTCTTGCAGTTTGAGTGTCCAGCTCCAAATTGTACACGCTGGTTCAAGAACCGCTCAGGTCTCACGCAGCATACGAACGCGTACCACCCTATCGATCATGTTGCACCGCCTCCAGGGCCGCGCCTTCATGATCCTCAACCATCACCTCCCCCTCAAGAATTCTTTTCGCCCCCTCCAGATTTCAACCCCCCACCCCAGTCATCACCTCCCAGGTATTCCAGCCTGAGACCAACAGTTGATGACGAGGAGGCCGAGGAGGCCGAATTTACGGATGTGAATGGGTGTTACTATCGTACATACCACTCACTCCTCAATGGTAAGTTACTTTCCATCCAATCTCTTCATGTTGACTCATCACATACCCTTAGGACGACCTTGTACGGCTGATGGAGTGTTTTTGGCACCTGGTGTGCCCCCAACTCCTCTGCCACCCAAGTCTCATAACGATTGGAGCCCATATCATAACGATATCGAGTTTGCAACAGCAGAGTTTGTGTTTAAACAGCGCCACATGTCCAATGCGGCTGCAGATACATTATTTGACTTGATGGCTGCACTTCTGGCGAAACACAATGACTCTCCTCCATTCACTGACCACAAGGACTTACACCAGGTGATTGACGCCACGCAACTTGGCAATGTTCCTTGGCAGGGTTTCTCGGTCCAATACACAGGGGAACGCCCTGAGAACGCCCCGTCATGGATGGATGATGAGTATGATGTTTGGTACAGGGACCCCCGCTTGATGGCGCATAACATGTTAGCAAACCCCACCTACAAGAAGGAAATTGATTATACTCCATTTCATGAGTATGATGCGGCCGACGACACACGCCGATGGAAAGACTTCATGTCTGGAGACTGGGCATGGCAACAAGCTGCAAGTCATTCATATATATTTATAGTTCACTACCTAACATCCCATCAGGATGAGATATCGAAGGATCCAAACACGCATGGATCAGCGTTCATGCCAATTATTCTTGGTAGCGACAAGACTATTGTCTCTGTTGGCACGGGTAATAACGAATATTACCCACTCTATGCCTCGATCAGTAATGTACACAACAATGTATGGCACGCTCACCGTGACACACTTGTTATCATCGGTTTCCTCGCAATACCCAAAAGTATGTATCAAAGTTTATATTATTGTCACTCATCTAATCTATGCCATAGTGAATAGAAAAGATGCTAAAGAAGACATATTTCGGAACTTCCGTCGCCAGCTGTTCCACCGCTCATTATCTGCAATTCTCGCCAGTCTGAAACCCGGGATGACTCAGTATGAGGTCCTGCGCTGCGGAGATAATCACTTTCGATGCATCATATATGGTCTGGGTCCATACATAGCAGACTACGAGGAGCAGATAGTATTGTCTTGTATGGTCAAAAATTGGTGTCCGAAGTGAGCACTTTAACTCCTCGTCAGCACCAATGCTTACAGACATAGTAGATGTCTTGCACTTCAATTGAATCTTGATGGCGGTGGTATATACCGCTCTCGCAAGCACACAGATTTAATGATAAGTGAACTACCTGGGGACACTCTATGGTTTGAATATTGTTACAAGAACATCGGGTCGTGTCAGGCCCCTATTCATTTTCCTCTTCACTCGTCTTACTTTGTACTTACTACATCATTTCACTTCAAACACGCAGCTCGTTCTAGAACGCTGCGCACGTTTTACTGTTACCATTGTTTCGTCTCTCTGACTCACAACCCTATGCCCCTACCGCCTGACCGGTACTTATCTCTGACTCACCTTCCCCTTTACCCTTACCGTCCAACCAGTACCTATCTCTGACTCGTGTTCCCCTTTGCCCTTACCACTAATACGGCAGTCCTGCCCTCAACCACTTCCTACCTATATATACCAGTAGGGTATCGCCTGTATTCTCTAACTTGAATCTACTTGGTTCTACCTGCCTACTTCCTAGAAGCCTTAAGCAAGCTTCGCCTTCTCCCCTTAATCTCTATTGAGCTCATCACTTAATAGTCTTGCTAGTCGAGAAGAACGATTACAGACACGCCGTCGTAATCGTTGATAAAGCCTTTGCTCAAGAACTCTTGCGATCGAACGCTCGCTGGTCTCAGCAGGCTTCGCAAGAGCCCCTATCCAAGTTCTAGTTACGAACTCGCATCGTTCATAACAAAAGATTCAAGTTTCCTACTGATCCTTTCATCTCAAGGATCTCGACACGCCTTCCTGGATAAGGAAGTTTGATTGGGAAAGAGATCCCAATACACCGGACTCTGACCCCGAAGAAGAGGAGGAACAACCCCTCGACGAACAGTATCAAGAGGCCAACCAAGACCCTGATCAAGAAACGAAGACTGAAGAAAACAATTCTACTTCGTCAGACGAATTCCCTGAAGAGCGTCCACCAAGAAACCTCTCAGCGAACCCCAGTTTTAGAATGTCGAACCCCACGTCAACCATCAAGACCCCTGTCGAACTCAAGGCAGGGCAACCCCACGACTTTGACGGAGACTTAGACAAAGCGCAAGGATGGCTCCTTAGCATAAGGCTTTTCTTCATGATCAACCATGAAGTATACAACAGCGATACCAAAAAGGTCGGCACGGCCCTCGCCTATATGGCGTCGGGAACAGCCTTCAATTGGAAGACAAACTTCGTTGCTGAAGCTCTTGCCCAAACCTCCCCTACGCTGGGAACCTTCGAAAACTTCGAGAAAGAGTTCAAAAACTCTTTCATGAGCGTAGATGCCAAGGTAACCGCAATGACGAAACTCAAGACCCTTAGACAGGGCAATGACATCGCAGACTATATTGCTGAGTTCAAGACCCTCGCAACACAGTCCTCGATGAAGGAGAGTGTCGCTCTCATCCACTTCTTTGAAACGGGAATGAAACCCCAGCTCCGCGACGCCATCTACAAGATGGAGACCGTCCCTGTCACCATTGAAAAATGGTACACCGCCGCCACCCAGCTGGATGCCAACTACCAAAGAAGCCGCACTATGCACCAAGCGCTGAAACCTTATAGGCCTAATCAAGGCACACGATACATCCCTAAACCTAACGGTCCAAAACGCGACCCAGACGCTATGGACGTCGACCGAACCCTTACTCCAAAGGAGAAGGCTGACTACATGAAGAACGGCAAATGTTTTGCCTGTGGCGAGACTGGGCATAGAGCCAGCAGTCGCCAACACCACCCAAAGGTCCGACGAGGAGACGCTGAAAGCTCCAAGAAAGGAAAAGAACCGGTAAGGCGTGGCAATGACCAGCCTGATGATGAAACAGCCGATGAAGACTCGGATGAAGAAATGGAAGTCAACCGACTATCCACCAGAAAGATGAAGACCAGGTCCAAGGACGGACCTGAGGATTTTTAAGGAGGAGATCTGCCGCAACGTCAGCCTCTCCTATATGCTTGTTGTACACTAAGACTGTTGGTAGATCGAATGAATTTCGTGTCCCCATCACTCTTTTTTCAACATTAAGCATCAAAACCGTTGCATGCACCGCTATCATCGACTCAGGCGCTGGAGCGTCATTTATCGATGCAGGTTTCTGTCGAAAGAACTGCATCGGATTACACGAACTCTCCAAACCCTTCCACATCACCACGGTCGATGGAAGCCACTCAAAGGCTGGATGAGTCACGCATTACTGCACGCTGTTTATCAGACTTGACAAACGCGTAATGTGGGGCAAGTTCAACGTCACCCGATTAGCGAACCAAGACGACATGCTTCTTGGCAAGCCCTGGCTCACCACCATGAACCCAGTAATTGACTGGGCCCAGGACACGATTATCCTCTCAGAGACTCCCAGATCTCGAGAGATAGAAGAAATGATAAACGATAAACGCAAAAACAACGGGGCGGATCCCTATGTATTTCGCGGTATGAAGCCGATCATAGAAGACGAAGATGACCTTCCCTTCACCCCCCTCAAAACTCTCTCAAGCAACGCCACACACGCCCTTGAAGAGATCAAGAAGAAAAATAAGAAAACAAACAAGAAAAACAAGAAAGCCGTGAAACAGGAGGAACCGACCCCCGTTATCATAGATGTCCCAGACTTCGACACCATGCAAGACGCCTGGGTCACCGATGCGCAGATCGCGCCTGAGGTAAAGGAGATTGCCTCCTATCCTCTCTCTGATGATGAAGTACTAATTGAATATGCCTCCGATGGGACCTCTGTCCGGCTCATCGAGAACATCTCCTACGACACTCCCCTCACTCGTGATGGGACCTCCAAGAAAGAACAGAAGAAGACCCCGTTTCCCCTGAGGAACATCTGGCTGCTGGCCACAGCAAAGAAAGAAGAAGAATACACCAAGACGAGCAACAAAGCTCAAGAATTTGCCTCGGAAAAGGCCCAGGAAATGAAGAAAAGATCATTCGAGGAACTAGTCCCAGAATACCTCCATGATTTCGCTGATATATTTGCCAAAGACGGCTTGAATCAGCTCCCGCCCTCCCGACCGGGCGTAGACCATCGTATCGATACAAAAGAAGGCTTCGTGCCCAAGTCATCACGAGCCTACCCTCTATCCCCGAAAGAAACTGACGCTGTCAAAGCTTTCCTAGATGAACACCTGAAAAAGGACTTTATTCAACCATCGAAATCCCCCCAAGCCTCGGGATTCTTCTTTGTAGGAAAGAAAGACGGTTCCCTATGCCCCTGTCAAGACTACCGGTATATCAATGAATGGACTGTGAAGAACGCCTACCCCCTTCCACTTATCCCACCTCTTATTGCCAAGCTCCGAGATGCCAAGTACTTCACCAAGGTGGATGTACGCTCGGGCTACAATAATATCCTGATCCACCCCGACGATCGTTGGAAGGCAGCGTTTTCTACGTCCTTCGGACTCTTCGAGCCGAAGGTTATGTTCTTTGGTTTATGCAACTCACCGGCTACATTCCAGGCTTATATGAACCAGACCTTCGATAGAGAAATCAATGAAGGATGGTTAATCGTCTACATGGACGACATCCTGATTTTCTCGAAGAACCTTGAAGAACACCAAGAACGGACCCGTCAAGTATTACAGAAGTTGAGGGGAGAGTCACTCTTCCTCAAACCTGAGAAGTGTACCTTCGACGCACAAGAAGTTGAATACCTTGGAATGATCATCCGCCCTGGCCAAGTCGCAATGGACCCTGCTAAACTTAAAGGCATTAGCGACTGGCAGACCCCGGCCTCTGTCAAAGATGTACGATCCTTCCTAGGGTTCTGCAACTTCTACCGGCACTTCATCTCTCATTACTCGGACACGGCACGACCTCTTCTAGACCTCACTAAGAAGGACGTATCCTTCTCATGGAATGATTCCTGTGAAGCAGCCTTTCAGAAGCTTAAGACCTGCTTCACCTCCGAACCTGTCCTACAGAACCCTGACCCCTCGCGCCAATTCGCATTAGCAACTGATGCTTCATTGCATGCGACAGGAGCCGTCCTCCTTCAAACAGACACGAATGGGGCTTATCACCCCTGCGGATATCTCTCACAATCCCTGAACCCCGCAGAACGAAATTACCAGATTTATGACTGAGAGCTCCTCGCTGTTATCCGCGCCTTGAAAGAATGGCGCCATTTCCTTGAGGGAAACCCTCATCCTGTCATCATCTTCACCGACCACAAAAACCTCCTATACTTCCGCTCGGCACAGAAGTTGACCCGCTGGCAAGCGCGATGGCAACTCACTCTCTGTGACTTCGATCTTGCGTTCCATCATGTTCCCGGAAGTAAACTCGCTGCACCCGACGCTCTCTCTCGACGTCCCGATCACATCGTGGCTAACGAGGACAACGAAGACCTCGTGCTACTCCCTGACTCCCTATTTGTGAAGATGATCGACTCCGAGCTCGCTACTGAATTCCAGCAGCTCTCCGACTCTCCCACTGATCTTACGATCAAGACCGCACTTGACGCGCTGAATGGCGTCTGTGCACCCCCCATGAAATCCGCACTCTCGGATTGGAAGTTCACTGATGGAGTCTTATTTTACAAGGATCGCGCCTACGTCCCTGAAGACCTTCGCCGCCGCATCCTTTCCCTCCATCATGATCACCCAACCGCCAGACACCCCGGTCGTTCTATTACTGAATGGAACGTCAAGAAATCTTATTGGTGGCCCAGCATGGGCACCTATGTACGCAAATACGTTGACGGCTGTGCAATCTGCCAGCAGATGAAGGTTAACACTCACCCGACCACCCCGCCCCTGATGCCTATTCCTTCCTCCGCCATGCGTCCCTTCTCCCAGGTTTCCGTTGATTTAATCACGGACCTCCCTGAGTCGGGCGGCTTCGATTCTGTCATGGTCGTGGTAGACCATGGTCTTACGAAGGGGGTAATTCTCACACCTTGCAATAAAACCATCTCCGCAGAAGGAGTGGCCCAGCTTTTTATTGAACATGTCTACAGGAGATTCGGTCTCTACAACAAAATCATCTCAGATAGAGGTCCACAGTTCACCTCGAAACTCGCCAGAGAACTAGGACGCCTCCTAGACTACCAAGTGGCCCTCTCCACCGCCTACCACCCTCAGACTGATGGCCAGACCGAACGCATGAACCAAGAATTAGAAACCTATCTTCGAATCTACTGTAGGACGACCCCCACCCAATGGGCACAACGCCTTGGGATGGCTGAATTCGTCCATAACGCCAGAAAACATAGCGCTCGTGACGCCTCCCCCTTCTTCCTGATGATGGGCTATGAGCCTAGAGGGATTCCCCATGCATTTCCTGACTCTGCTATCCCGGCTGCGGAAGATCGAGTCAAATTCCTTAAAAAGATCCGTGAAGAAGCCCTTGCCTGCCACAGTCTCGCTCAACAGCGAATGGCGGAACGATCCCATGGGCAAAGATATCAGCCATGGAAACAAGGTGATAAAGTTTGGCTATCTGCCACGCACCTCATCACTGGCTTACCCTCAAAGAAACTCGCCCCGAAACGTTATGGACCGTTCGAGATCATTGACATACTATCACCAATCACCTTCAAGCTTAAGCTACCAGCAACTTGGAAGGTTCACCCCACGTTCCATGCCTCGGAACTTTCCTCCTATCAAGAGACGGAAGTACACGGCCCGAACTACCCTGAACCCCCTCCTGATCTTATCAATGGAGAGGAACACTACGAAGTAGAACAGATCCTCCGACACAAGGGTACTGGCTCCCGCCGTCGCTATCTTGTGACTTGGGCAGGGTATCCTGACTCCGAACGAACGTGGTTGCCCGAATCTGAACTAAGATCCGCAGCGGAGATCCTCAAGGAGTATAAGAAACGACTGAAGACGGTTAAACGAACCTCAGTTTCATGACATTCCCCACTTCCATCATCTCCCCCATCCTCATAGAAAATGTCGTCCTCCTCTGCATCTTCCTCTGTCTCCTCTACACCATCCTCAACCTCCACCTCCAACACTACCAGCAGTGATTATATCACTAGCGTTCCCTTCTCGACATTGGAAACCCAGACCCAACAACACGCCATGTGGGAAGCCATCATACTGGATATCCAATACACCCTCCGTCTAGATGCCTACATCCTGAGAACTCAGGACTGGCCCCTCCTTCACCTCGTCAACATACTCCGTTGTGCGGACAACCTCGACATTGCTGCGAGAGAACTCCAGCAGACCCCCGGCTCTAAGTATAGCGCCATCTCTGTTTGCTACCCCCGCAGAATGATCAAACGATCAGTCATGCTCCTCCTTGAAGCAAGGAATTTTGGCGACGTCTGTAACAGGATAGAAGCCGAATGAAAATGGAGTACACCCCCTGACAACTTGGAGGTTGTTGAGCGAAGCTCCACCCCATTCGTCCCCACTGACCCAGCCATTTCCGAAGCTGAGATCGAACAGATCGACGCTGACCACCTACTCGCACTCGCACTATCAGCGGCACCCCCATCTCCCCTTCCTTCCGAACCCGATGATACTCTCATCGCATCACAATCCGAGCTCGCGCTCGTCAGGGGATATTCCCCTAGCGACGACCTCTATGTCGCCGACCTGGATTATATCCCTACTTCCTTGATCGATAGAATCGACCTTGACACTCCTACTATCACACCTACACTTCTGCCGGTTCCCCCACCTCAGCCTCACCTGCCATCACCTATGATTCCCATTACGCATACCCGCCCTTCTAAAGGCAAACGTCGCGTTTGCGCTACCAGCCTCCTATCCTACAGCCTCCCATTGTCCAAAGTCCACAATAAACAGAAGTCTTGGGATGACACTACCAACTCCCTCCAAGTCGACACCACTGAGTCCATCCGTTTCGCTCAGATGGAAGCTTCGCAAAATACTCAAGAACTTCGTTCTAACTACGTGTGCAACACCTGCCACAAACTTGGACACAAGATGCGCCACTGCAATTGCTACTTCTGTCGCATTTGCAGACAGTTTGCTCCTGGTCATTACACCTCTACCTGCCGCAACCTTAACGGCAAGAAACTTCTTCGCCGCGGCCTCTCTGACCCCAACTTCTTTGCGCAATTACGCAAGTTAGAAGCCGCCTATGACCAAGCCGCCGCTGTTGAAGACCAACAGCGAGAACTCAATGCTTTGGAAGCCAAGGAATGGCTCACTGATGTTGACGTTGACCCTTGCTACTACGACAACCTGCTGTTGAAGACCAACAGTGAGAACTCAATGCTTTGGAAGCCAAGGAATGGCTCACTGATGTTGACGTTGACCCTTGCTACTACGACAACCTGGATGACTGAACTCGCTGATTTCAGGTCCTAGAAACGGGGGTAATGTTACAAGAACATCGGGTCGTGTCAGGCCCCTATTCATTTTCCTCTTCACTCGTCTTACTTTGTACTTACTACGTCATTTCACTTCAAACGCGCAGCTCGTTCTAGAACGCTGCACACGTTTTACTGTTACCGTTGTTTCGTCTCTCTGACTCACAACCCTATGCCCCTACCGCCTGACCGGTACTTATCTCTGACTCACCTTCCCCTTTACCCTTACCGTCCAACTGGTACTTATCTCTGACTCGTGTTCCCCTTTGCCCTTACCACTAATACGGCAGTCCTGCCCTCAACCACTTCCTACCTATATATACCAGTAGGGTATCGCCTGTATTCTCTAACTTGAATCTACTTGGTTCTACCTGCCTACTTCCTAGAAGCCTTAAGCAAGCTTCGCCTTCTCCCCTTAATCTCTATTGAGCTCATCGCTTAATAGTCTTGCTAGTCGAGAAGAACGATTACAGACACGCCGTCGTAATCGTTGATAAAGCCTTTGTCTTGATAGACAAAGCCTTTGCTCAAGAACTCTTGCGATCGAACGCTCGCTGGTCTCAGCAGGCTTCGCAAGAGCCCCTATCCAAGTTCTAGTTACGAACTCGCATCGTTCGTAACAAATATGGCGTCAACAGCCATATCGTTGTACATAGAACTGCCAGAGGCTCCTCAACTACAAACTAATTTGTTTTGTGTAGCCTTTCACAAACGACTTCCCCCGAGCTGATATACATCAGTTATTATCATTTGATCTCCTCCACCAACTCATCAAAGGTGCCTTCAAGGACCATCTCGTGGATTGGGTAGTGAAATACCTCAGGATTACACACGGTACAAAACGAGGAGACGAAACCATGAGCGATATAGACCGCAGGTATGTTATCTCACTCATCGGCTTGACAATACTCTTACAATATGTTAGAATTGCTGCTGTAGCATCTTTCTCTGGTCTACGGCGGTTTCATGAAGGCCGCGATTTCAGACAGTGGACATGGAATGATTCCAAAGCATTGATGAAGGTGTTCATTCCAGCAATAGAAGGCCATGTACCTCAAGAGATGGTGCGTGCGTTTCGTGCACTCTTAGAATTTTGTTTTCTTGTGCGGCGCAACGTCATCACTGAGGACACCATGAAACAAATTCAAGACGCACTTACTCGGTTTCATCATTACCGCCAGATATTCGAAACCTTGGGTACAGTTCCTCATTTCTCGCTCCCTCGCCAGCACTCGATGATCCATTATGTGGACATGATCCGGCTTTTCACTGCCCCGAATGGATTATGTTCTTCGATTACAGAATCAAAGCACATTAAGGCAGTGAAGGATCCTTGGCGATGGTCCAGCAAGAATAATGCTCTCGGCCAGGTGCTTTTGTGTAACCAACACCTTGACAGGCTTGCAGCCTCTCGAGTTGACTTCACTACATGAGGGATGCTCAATGGTTCTGTACTATCAAGAACTGTTGCCGCTCTTTGTAAGTTTTTTCTATTCATGTCTACCCCTCGCATAGTTAATGGACAGTTGTGGGCATGAAGACCCTGCAGAAGTACCTGTTGTCAGACCACAAACAGAAGATGAGGCGCATGATGGCGAAATTGTCAAAGGCTCGACAGTACTCGCATTTGTGCGGCTCGCAAAGACTCCCCGTAAGTGATATTGTTGTGAAATTGGTCTCGATATTGATAACTTTACACAGAACGAAAACAGGCACGGACGGTGGCAGAATTAGCAGACGAAGTCAGTGTACCACATCTATGACGGCTTATCCGGTACTTCCTGTTCACCCAGCTCTTCCCTGATGATCCCCGTGACCCCGAAGATATCCCCACTGCTAGTTGCCCTCGACATGAAGGCAAGCTCCAAGTCTTTAATTCTGCCGCTGCGACCTTCTACGCCCCGAGTGATCCGAGCGGTGTGGGTGGCATGTGACGTGAGCAGATTTGTGCCTGTCCACTCTGGCGAAACGTGTATGCCCGTAATGATTGCATTTTCATCAGCACCAATCCAGACCTTGAAGGGATGCGAGGTCTCAATGTTGCGAGGGTCAAGTGTTTTTTTTCTTTCAAATTCAATTGGGAGGTTTATCCCTGTGTTCTCATCCAGTGGTTCGACAAGATCAGCGACTGTGCCGACGAAGACACTGGCATGTGGATGGTCAAGCCAGGTGTTCTTGAGGATGGCTCCCCGAACCTCAGTGTCATTCATATTGACACAGTCTATCGCGCAGCGCATCTTATACCTGTCTATGGTCCCGAGTTCATCCCCCATACCCTCAAGTTCTACCATTCCTATGACATGTTCCGCTCATTCTACGTTAATAAATACGCAGATCATCACACCTTCGAAATAGCGTCATGACCACTCTGCTTATCACTGAACAGTGGTCCTTACCCTCCTCATATTCATAGAAGAGGCTTTCGAGCGATTGCTTCTTGATTATGACCGTGTCTTCTCAGCCATGGGTGTCCCAGCGTGTCTCTGGCGCCGAACGGGTGAGATATATAAAGGAAGCTGCGAGTTTTCAGAATTCGTGGGTGTCAATGGGTACATGATGCAAGATGTAAGCTGCCTCGATGTGACTATGAGTGTCTCCACAATCCCGTCTGTAAGCCTATCACTCTTTCACAGTATTATGTTTGCTTCTTGCTCAATGATCCCCCTATGTACAGGGTATGACCACATGCCATACCTTCCGTGAGTCTCGCACCTCAATTCGACCATGACTATCTAACCGAAAACTATGCAGGTTCCCTGTCTCGTGGCCTGTCTGCACACCTGCGTTGAAACTCACAGATTGGCTTGAATCATATGCACACAGTATGGAGCTTGATGTTTGGACCAGCGCTACAGTTATGTCCATCGTTCCGGGTACGAAGGGAAAGAAATGGACTGTTACAGTTCAGCATGCTGACAAAAAGGAGGGTATTTTGAGGTCAATCATGTTGTATTTGCCTCGGGCTTTGGCAGTGGTATGGGCCGAATTCCAGATATCCCAGGGCAGGTTCGTCCAATCCATGAATGTAGGTGGGAGGTGAGTCTCGTTTATCGTAACACACTTCGAGTTTTGACCTCGTATGCTAGAAATACGGTCACGTTGCCTCCGGCTCTTCCCAAACATACCTTGATCTTGACATCCCCGTCAATCTTTTTCAGCATGCCCTAGACTTGCGTCCCACTGGTCATCCAGACTGACCCATCACCCAGCTCCATCTTGCCATGGCTCTGCCAATCTCAGAATAACGAATCTTCAGCTACCAGTCAAGGGCTTAGTACTGGGGCGCAAACTGGTCCAGCATTTGGGATATGTGAGCTAGCGTTGTCCAAGCTTTTCCTGCAAAATATTGACTTCGTGATTCCAGTGTTTCTCTTAATATTCGGCGCGATGCTAGTGTGCTATGTAAGGAAACAATCTCGTAGGGCTTGGGAGAGCGTCAGTTATGGACGTCCTCAAAAGTAAGCCAATACCGTCCCCCTCATGCTGTTGAGCCAAGAGAGAGAAACCTTCCACCTCCGCCTCCACATCGGCTGGATACTACATATCCCAATACACCTGATAACTCGCACCCTTCATCCCTCAGCAATCTCAATCGCCGTTTCGCATCCCTCACACCCCACATCTGCTTGGAACCGTCACAGTGGATTGTCGCAGGCATCAGATCTTCAGCAAATTGCTATGCAAGATGTGCGTATTCTGTAGGACTTTGCTATCCTCACACTTGTGCTACAAAATAGGACGAGAATGAAGGCGACGGCATCATACGCTACGATGAATCCTACAGGACGGGAATGAAGGGGACGTTGTCATGCATCATGACGAATACGCCAACAGCAAATGCTAACGTAGGTAAATAAACGTAGGTAAATCAGCCGTTCGTCAATCGGAAAAAAAAATACTAACTCACCTTTACTCTACCAGTCCACAGGCACCTGACTTCACGCCAAGTCATGGATGCTTTCGAGGGTCTCTCGATCCAAGCAACCAAACATCGCCCTCAACCCCTTCCAAATCCCAATCTGCATACTTCTACTCCCTCCTCGCCCTTCACCGTCTCGCTGCCTCGCCTCGTTGCATCTCCCTTGCGTGTAGTAGACATCAGCGTCTACTATCTGTTGTCGACAATCTCCGAGTCCGGATGGGACCAGATGCTATCGATCGCGTCAGCATCTGCACCCACACACATACAAGACAGTCCATACCATGTTTGCAAGGCTCATATTCGAATGATCAAAGTAAGTGGTGTACTAGCTAGTAGATGATATGATATAGCGCTGAAGACAGTGTTTACAGGTGAATTGTTCAAATTGGTCAAAGTTTCTCACGCTCGTCATTGTCCAGAACAGCGAGCGCAACCTGCCACGTCCCCACTATTGGACTCGATACAAACAACCCGTCGGACATGACGTGAGTCATAGCATTTGTGCACACATGTTTTTGACCTTATAAATTTGCAGACTATTGTACAGAGGCGAGATTAAAGGAAAAGGCAGATCTAGTACAAGGAGTACTATACAATATTGCACTTACTCACTTTTTTGTGCTTGTGTGCCGCATGTTTAAATTGCCAGCTTTTTTGTCCTTGTCTGCCTTGTTAGCTTTGGCAAATATTCAGTAGCTTGCAAAGGTCACGGCACAAGTGAGTAATTAAAAACAAGCGAAAATAAGTCTCTATTTTTGTGGCAAGTGCCGTTAAGGAGTTTGTGAATTTACTGATGGACGCTGACAGAACGCAGATCACAGATAAGTTTTGTGACCTGCGCTTTACCTGCGTTTCGTGTGTTAGAGTAAACAGAGCAAATCGTGATAAAAATGATAAATGACTTTGACAAAATAGCGAAACAGAAGCAAGTCACATGACAGGGAGGTGAAATCAAAGAAATTGGTTTTCTATTTTTTGGAATGAGCATATTTCACGTTCTATCACGATCTATCTCGTCTGACCAGGTTTCGCAAATTATCCTCACGTCTGGCCACTGTCAGCCACGCTCCATCACTTGTAGGTTTTCACTGGGGATGAAGGTTCAAGTAACACGAGCTAGCTAATGTCAATTGTAGTTCATATTGAGACCACGGTCTAGCATACGTATTATTACATTTACCGCCAAGGTATCTGATAACGTCTAGCAACTCGAGGAGGAATCAAGGTACTACCCAACTTGGGCAACAACGCATGGCTTTAATACTGTACATGAGACTATTTACAGCCACATCAAAAATAGCTGCCCAACAACCTGGCGCATATGACGCTCAACATCCCTTACCAGTGCGTGGTGCCAGTGAAACCCTCAACGGCAGTTGAACACCATTTTCAACTTCACCTTCTACTGTTGGAACCATCACCACGCAAGCCTCCCGCCGAATAAGTTCGGTTTTATCAGTTGGAGCGAACTCAAACTTTCCAACTATCTCCGTAAGAAAGGCTTGGATTTCGATCACCCTGAGTGAACGTTCGTATTAGATTCACACCACCGTTGCCACACAACCCATTGACACTCACGCGAAGCGCCATCCAATACACGCCCTCACTCCTCCGATGAATGTCATTCTAGAAAAAAAATGGGGTTCATGCCTGTTAAAAGATAGAGACCAGCGCTTACAGATTGGAGTACACTCCTATTGACGTCACCTTCTTCTCTTTCGCCGTGCCATTGAGCCATCTATCCGGATTAAATACGTGCGCATCCTCGCCCCAGAGCTCCTTGTTTCTAACCGATGAGCGCACCGTCAGAAGAAAGTATGTTGGCGCTATGTGGATCCTCCTACCGGTTATACGCTGCAATTGATGCAACAATTCGGGTACCCTTCGGAACCGGTAGCTCATGGATGACGCACCCGGATCGCGTGGTGATTGGCTGTGACAACGGAAGGACGTCATCTTGGCTAGCGCATCGGTGTGCATGATATACGACACAACAAAATCTCAGAACTTCCTACAATAACAAGCGCAATGTTACCACAGCCTAAATTTTGTTAGCACGTCACGCACTTTCATCACAGCAGTAGTATATGGCATAGCGTCAAAATCAGCGATGGTGAAGTTGACATCCCCGCGTGTGTGCACAGCCGCTTCCGTTTCCCATATCTCTTCCCGGAGACGGGATTGGATTTTAGGGTGTCTGGCTAGCTCGAGAAGCCCCCAACTGATAGTGTTCGAGGTCGTCTCATGACCTGCGAGGAGGATAGTACTGTGTAATTGTAACAATCTGTGATCGGAAAGCTGTGCAATCACGACAAACGGAACGGACCCACCGCATCTGAGCAAACAGCTCTTCCTCCGTTAACTTCGCCTTTGCATCTGCATCCATATTGGCTTTCACTGTGCTATAATTAGATGGCCTAGATCTGAATGAGGCTGTTGAGAACGTTGACTCACCAAGTAAGCTAAAGACATCTCGGCTGCCCTTGCCCCCCAATAGCATCTCTGCCTTGTCTTTCACCAACTGCTTTGCAACAGATGTCGCCAAGTTACCTGCCTCACGCATGCGCACGATACGTGGGTTTTGGCCCTCCTCTACGAAGTATTCGAGAATTCGACGTGGGATATACTTTGAAATCCCCTGAAAGAGTACCTCCCCATCTGACGGGGATCCAAATACGTCAGTCCTATTGCAAATTCAACTCAGATCAGTTAAGGGAAAGTCAGATGCTTGGCAAAAGTCAAGACTGACATTACATTCCTGTATGAGCGCGCAAGGTCGCTTTCATTATTGTCAATGGAGCTGAAGCGGACATCAAAAGCAGCTGAAAGGACATGAGAAAAAGGTGCTTGTGTACCCTAGATAGCATATACCTTCGCCGATAGCATCTAAGGTCGCGCGGGACAGCCAGGCAGGAATATTGAACACCACTGACCCCTCCTCAGAGTTATTGATGATCTCCGTCCATTTGTTGCTCATCTGTGAGAATTTACGTTATTGACCGGAGTTGAGAGTATTCAGTGACTTCGATGCCTACAGACTCGGCGCAGTTCTTGAATAATGATAAGAACGCTTTGGACTCCGGTCCACCGAATCCAGGGAGCATTACTCTCCTGTGTCGTTTGTGATCGTCACCTTCAAAAGTTAACTACAGATCATTCCATGTTTTGATTTGATGGCCGAAGACCTACCCTCCGCCCAGATAATACCCTTTCCGTTGATAAAATGGGAGAGAACGCGGCGATCAGGCGGTTTGGGAAACCGATAGGCTGACTTTGCAAACATGTATTGCAGGGCAGCCGGGTCGGAAACCATCAATTGGTCTTCCTATGAGTCAGCGGAGGATCAGAAAATGTATACCGCAAGCGTGAATTTCATTCCATACGCCAAAAGAGCCCTTGAAGCGAACGATATTTCCATACTGAGCTTGCCACTTGAAGTCAGCATCCGCTGCCTGATCTTGGTGGAGTTCTTTCAGATTCCCTGGTGGTCATATCAGCAGCGGAGGGATCCGGCAATAGTCAATAGTCATACCCATGATGAACGATGCAGACTCTGGGCCAGGAATGTCTGCCAAAGAGATATGAGAGTATCGACGGTACACCCCATAGACAATCGCTAGAGCTGCAAAACCAGCAGTGATAAAGACAGAATCCATGATTACAAAAGATACGGTTTCAAAAAGCATGTGAAGGCAGCTTTATCAATGTCTCGTATGGATCAGATGACACTTAAAGCATGATGCACATCCCTCAGCAGTCGCACATGCATCGGAGGGAACAGGCCCATAAATTGCCTATTCCTAATCTCTTTACAAGTTGACGATTGCGTGAACTCGGCGCCGATGATACGACTTGGGAGCTGCTTACACACAATCGGCGTATCTTCGATGACTCCCGCGGTCTGATTGCAGCCACGATGATTCGACAGGACAACACAAAGATGACACAGTACTCACTTGTGTCCCTGCAAAACTAGGTCACGAGCGGTACTCCGGGAACGCTTCGCCGAGATTAGATGATGGCTGACATTCACCGACACTTCTCGGAGTAGGGTTGTCGGGAATCGGGATATATGACGAATCATTAATTGTTCGGCCCATCATGCAATTCATGATGGTCTAGCTATCACTGGGGTATGACGTTGTGGACTTGGGTAGTTTCCCGTAGTTAGACCATATAGAAGGAATATAGTCGTTCCTTCTGTATACGATAAATTCGAATTGAGTAGGATGGTGGTTTAAACGTTCTAAACGCGGGCTCAGGAGGCTCTTGCCTGTTCTTGCAAGGCCACGTGTCAGTCATGGTGGCAATGCAGGCCTGAACATTGAACACGACCACAAATTACTAGTACCTATAGTCTTCAAGCTTCAAGCTGGACTCGCATGGACTTTTTATCGCAGACCTATATCGCCCTTCGTGGTCCAACAAGCGCTCCTCAGTCTGCGCAGGACACAATCGCAAAGCTTAGTGACCGGTTGTCTCCTTCTACTCTCCTTGCGGACAGACGCGCTGCTGTCCTTGCTTTGAAGGGTTTGGCTCGCGATTGCAAGGAAGATGTCGGTGAAAGGGCCCTTCCTAGTCTCCTCGAAGTCCTGCAGAATGATGCGGAAATAGCGAAGGCCGTGCTCGAGACTATTACCCAGCTCTGTGAACCCAATGACGATTCCAAGGACCTTGCGTTGAAACACACGGACTATATTATCGGAAACGACCAGGCAGTTCATATTTTGTTCTCCCTCCTTGGTGACACGCACTTCTATACCCGTTATGCGACACTGCAGTTGCTCTCGGTGCTACTACAGAACCGCCGTTCTCAAGTTCAAGGATATTTCCCCAAGGACCCTGCTGGTGCCACCAGTATCATTGCCGTCTTGGAGGATAGCATTATGACCATTTCAACTGTACTACAAACCCTAGACTGGTGGTTCAGTAGCGAGATATTTACAGTGTAAGCACGGAAAAATATGTTCCACCAATCGCGTTGCTCCATCACCAGCGCCGTAAGCTCACCGTAAGCATCAAACTTCTTTTTGACAAGCGAAAATTATGGGTCTTTTGCTGATAGGCTGAGGGCACCGCACACTCGAACTTTTACAGATTTGAACGTAAAATCAGACGTTATTGAAGGTGTTATTGACAGTGAGTGGGAACAAGGAATTCCCATGCCAAGTAGCATGCCATACCCCTCCGGTATTGCAAGCTCAGGGATATCTGTTAGGAAGCTCTCCCTAACAGCATATTCGAAGACGGTCGTTCCAAGCGCTCACGGAGGCATATAAAATGAGCACGGCTGGTGTACCTGGCCTTCCGTTCCAGTTTTTTCCCCCCTTGCACACTTCAAGTCACAATGCCCTCCAAGGCAAGAGCGTTGGCCGAGCTCACCAGGATTCACTGGTTTCCAGTGGGGTGTGACTTCATGTTCTGGCCTTTCGGTGAGTCATAGGATGCATGCGGGACGTTACTTGTTGGTTGATTTAAATTTTAATCCATCGTACCTAGCGTGGGGCTCCCTGGCGGCGTCATACCATGTGGCATTACCCATGAATGAAGTTGTCATAAACACTTTGTTCTATGCATTGTTGGGAACACTGGTGCATAGTGCAGGCTGTGTCATAAATGATATGCTTGATCGCGACTTCGATCGCAAAGTTGGTATGTCAGTTCCGTCTTGACTGTCACTCATCTCTTGATGCTGTTCAATCAGAACGTTCGAAAGGCCGACCGATCGCGTCGGGAGCTGTCACTATGACAGAGGCCTCGATTCTTCTGTTCGTGCTCGTTGCTGCCATCTTTTATATGTTTTCGACTACTGGCACTACGGCGTAAGTAGATCATTCAACAAGTATTAAGATTTCCCTGACATGCAATTCTAGTCTCACACTGGGTCTTGTTGGACTCCCTGCTTGTGGCGGGACATATCCACTGATGAAGCGTTGGATGTATTGGCCGTCCTTGTACCTCGGTACGGCTTTTTTGAAATTAAAACTTTATCGTCTTATCTAGTTCCAAGGTTTTGCTGCTAGCTGGGCCGTCCCATTCACGTGGGTGGCAATTACGGGTGAGTTCGATTGGGGCATGATCCTGAACGTCGCAGTTGCGTCGTGCTGGTAAGTACCAGCAAGACGTTTTTTCTTCGAAGGGCTGACGGTGCCTCCCTAGCTGGACGTGTCTTTACGACACTATCTACGCGTGCCAGGTGACTAGCCCATTTGATTTGCATTGAAATGTGGGTGTTAATTGCATTATCTCAGGACAAGAAGGACGACGAGAAGGCTGGAGTCAAGTCCATGGCGGTTCGTCTGGGCGATGGCATTCGTTTGGCATTGAGCGTATTTGATGTGATTTTCTTTGCGTGTCTTCTGTGGGCTGGATACTTGAACGACCAACACCTCCCGTTCTACGTGATGAGCGTCATTGCGCCCTTCCTCCTCTGTCTCTGGCACATATGGTCATTTGATCATAACGATCCTAAAGACAGCTGGGAGAAATTTACAGTACGTTGAACTGATATAACCACGAGCTTATTCTGATATCCTATTGTACTACAGGCAGGTCGCCATGGTGCAGCGTTGGTTTGTGCAGGATTGTTCGTGGATCATTACTTCAATCTTGCGTCTCTAGCCATTTGAGCATGCACTTTCATCTCGGCTGGATTCATGGGGGCACCCCTCAATAATCATATTAATGTGCACACTCCAGTGACCTTGCGCTTTCGTGTTTTTCTCTTAGAGTATTGCTTATGTTTTCCTATCTAACTCATAGACAACTGATGACATAGTATGATAATTACATCCAGATGTCAGGCTACAAATTTGGGGATGTTGCTTGCCGTGCATGATTTTCATACAGTGGCAACATATTAATGTAGTCTGTCTACATACGATGGTGCAGAGTATTGAGAGTTGCTCCGATGTATACGGCTACAGAGAAATCAAACAAGCCTGTCGTCCTTCCACTATGATTTACTTGGAAGGAGAGACTAAGTAACTATATAAGCAGCCCATAGGTGCGTATTGCGCATAGTGATTCGTTGAGGTATGCCAATTTAGAATCGAAGACCCTCCTGAATCGAGATGCTACACTAAGACCTTCATAGTGCGAGTTATGGATGATTGGATCCTCATCCGTCCTCATCGATCATCTCTATTAGCTAAGAAGAAGAAAGGTCTGCAGTTCATCCGCTAAGTCAATGGCCCTGTAAGGATGGCTTCGCCTCTAGCGATGGATGCACGCTGCATCAAACACTTCAACGATTCTGACTTCTCCTTCACATTTTCCCACTTTGTTCATATCCTTTAATTACCTCTCGACTACGCTCTTTTACTGCTTTAAGTTTGCTTTGATTATCGTCCCATCTTCCTTTACACTTATACCGACGCTTTTCCCTTTCACGTCTCAAGATCTCACCACAGTGAATCAATTCCCCACAGAAGTCATCGTTTCAGTCCGCCCAAAGAACTCGGATCTATCTATATACCAAAGTCTCTCTTGCAAAACTCTTGCCATTTGTATTCCCCTTCGAACTCGTCAGCACTCGAGCGATACACGTCGCATCCGCTTTACACCCAGACACACTACAGTCTTGAACATCGCGTCTCGGAAGTTACACTACCATTTACTTGATGTCCGTGCAGCCCCTCGGGTGTCCCTTAATCGAGGCTGTGTATATCTTTGATCAATGATTACACCGATACGTGGACCGCCGACTGGCTTGACGATAGTCAGACGACTCCTCTGGGTTTCCGTAAACGGGATATCCATATCAAAAACCATTCACCATGATGCACAAATCAGATGTGCATTTGCAATTCATTTGTATGAAGATCTGGTCCGCGGTGCCAGCGGCGGTAGCAGTGGTTGTACCGAACAGCGATCAACTCTTGCGTCATTTGAATTTCAGCAACACCATTTGGGTGATCTGGCAAAATACCTTGAACGAGCCGAAAAGCTGCACTACGATCCGGGATAAACCTTGGAGTTAAGTACGTTAGGCTTCCATACGAGTCTGGGCTATCCTGATTAGCCAACGGGGGATCGTGGAGAGAGGCGGTGGCCACGGGGACGCTGGTGCATGTGCTACGATATGCTGTGCATTGTGCCCACGGCATTTTGTCCCTAATGCATTGATGCGGAAACCCCGAGCATTGAACAACGCTGCATATTGGATAAAGACAAGAGCTTACAGTGACAACTCCGACGTGTAAGAGGCCAAAGCCCATGATCCAAACCTCCGTTCCAGGTTGAGATCTATTATATGATAGGCCTCGAACCGGATGCGCAGCTTTTAGAACGATATTCCGGGTTTGCGGTTGTAAACATGGAGTGCCGCGTCAAAACGTAATGATTTCGTCGATACTCGTTCGAACTTCTTGAACAAGTCTGTCCAGCTGAATGAGTACTAATTATTACTTGAAGGTAGACGGATCGTTCGGATATCTCTTGAGCTGTTCAAACGTTAGCATTTCCCTACGTGGGTGTCCCTACTCCTAGTCAAGAGTCATATATAGAAGGGAGACTCTCTTGGGAGTTGCTTGAGACTCAGAGTCAGTCAGAGATAGAGTCGCAAGTTGTTCAGGTGGCTGTGTTTCTGCAACTGTCACATGTCACAACAGATTCGTCCAGCCTAGTATGCGGACCTCACTGATGCACCTACGTGCATCTCGAACTTCGAAGAGGCCCTGCCAGTCGGCTCTTTTCCCAACCTGTCTTTTAACCGTGATGCAAGTGATCAGCAGTCCTTCGCCGAAAATATCGCTCGCCCCCAACTCCCAACGAATCGTGGAGCGAGTTCCCGTTTCTTCTCACCCAGACGCTAACTCTCGATCAAAGAAAGGAATAGCTGTCTTTCTTATTTCCAGGCCTGACTATTGGAGACAAACGCTAATTTATAATGGGTATTTAAACAAGAACTCAGGAAGAGCGAATTACAACGATATGCAGAGCACTATGCCACAATGTCCACATGGTATGATCGAGGTAAGTCTATAATATGATGAGGTATGGCCAAATCTTAAATCCGGGGTTTCAGGTGGCTCTACTAACAGAGCTCCCACATCTTGACGGAGTCCCTGCGATATATCTCAATGTCAGAAGACGAACAACACGTTGAGCACCAAACGACTTACACAACGAACGAACCACTCTCCCCGTCTGAGCCCCAGGTGGGGTACCACGTATCCTGTGCCTGCGCAAAATCAAGCATGGCTGTTGGCGAGTTATCCAGCCATGGCTTGTTGCCTGCGTTATCGGGGAACCATCCGTTAGTCCCGCCAACGGCGAGATTAATAATGAGATAGAATGCTGTGTGTCGATCGGTGAGGTCAGGATACTATGCTTTCATAACTGTTCATAAGAGCTCACGTTGGTCGAAAGGTGTTGCATTGGTCCCGTTGATCCAAGGGTTCTGAAGAACAATGGGCTCTGATCCATTTTGGACCACAGCAGGGAAGTCTCCACGTGAAAAGAAGGGCTCGTTGAACGAAAGATCAAGCATATAGTGCAAACGAGTGTCAACATAAATGCGACTGTCAAGTCTGTCAGAGGATTGCCTACATTCGGAGGTAACTTGAAACTCACAGGAAACTGTCTGTCCACTCCAGTGCATAGGTGTGGAAGCCCTCCCCATAGTCGGTGCGTCTCTGTGTCCACCAGCCGAAAGTCTTGGACACGGCGTTCAAGAATGACAGGGGTCCCCAGTTGAGTGATCCGCGGACATAGTCGATACCCCTGTCAGGCAGATCGGCAATACAATCCCAGTCAGCAAATCGCGGTTCTGTGAAGTGATCAGACGCCTCACTGATCAGGATAGCTGGGACCGTTTCCGCGTGATTCCATGATGTCGATTTCACCGCTCATTGGCCATGGTCCGTAGGTGTTGTTCACAGGAAGCATCCAAATGGCAGGCCAGAGCTGCAGGGCCGGTCAGTAAGTAATACGGTCTTGTTCTGACGGTACAATGCTCACCCAATCACTACAGGGAGCCAATGGTAAGTCAGTCTACACATCATATTAAAAAAAGAGTAATACGTACCCCCGTGGAACCTTGGCCACCACCTCAACACGGCCATATCGCATGCTAGCTGAGTTACGTGTGGTGATCCTTGCACTTTGTATAGGGTTGATTATCGTGCCGGTGGTACTGTTGCTTACTGCACCGCAGGATTGATAGTAGGCAGTGGCGTCAAAGGTTGTGGTGTTTGTTGAGCCCGGATTTGCTTCCGGGTTCGTCACGTTGTACGTGCAATCGGTAAGGTTGTATGTATAACCGTTGAAGATAGCATCCGAGCCGATCATGTTCGATGTCAAGGTAGGTGTTATGTAAAGGTATCCGTCGGACGTGTATGAGTTGTTTGATGACGACGTTGTCATCTCAAACTCGCCGTTACTGGAAGAAGTGTAAGTAAGTGTTTCTGTTCACCCAAAGTACAAATTGGCT
Source organism: Suillus subluteus (assembly GCA_016647755.1). Classification (NCBI taxonomy): domain Eukaryota; kingdom Fungi; phylum Basidiomycota; class Agaricomycetes; order Boletales; family Suillaceae; genus Suillus; species Suillus subluteus. Next base: position 159,733 of record JABBWI010000116.1, on the reverse strand, counting down.
GACCCAAATCCGCCTAATGACACTTCACGGAACCAGTTTCCGTTAGGTCCGAAAGTCGTATCGGTGTCGGAAGTAAAATCTTCATCCAACACCATGCACAAGTTACCAGTGATCAATTGTACGCTCTTATAACCAAAGTAACAGCGCACAGCAGACGCTGCTATGCCAAGGAATGCTACCGAGTAAGTCAAGAGATAGGCAATCCTTGCATATGGGTCTTTCGTCGTCACCCAAGGTTTGTCCAAGGTGGTTGGATCTTCAAGCATGGTAGAACGCATCCGGGTTGTCTTACTTGGAGCTAGGCTCACAGAGGTTGAGACTGCTGTCAAGGGACGAGCTGGTGGTGCTGCGAAGGTTTCACGAAGACGAATACCGGAGGCTACGCGACTGGGGTTATCCCCAGTGTTCGGGCGGGTGCCATAGTACGATGTACTGCGAGGAAGTGCGGTCACGCCAAGACGAGGTACAGGATCTAGACCCTCTTGTTGTCCTGTTGCGGCAATGGGCATTGAGGCGTTGGTTATGGGATCAACGCTAAAGCTGATGATGCTGGCAGGTGGAGAGAAAGGGTTGACGATGGAACTTGCGGCAGTTCCTGCAGTGGATGGACGAGAGAGGTTGGAAACTGAAGGAGTGGAGTGAGATTTGTCCTTGATTCGCTTTGAATTTTCGCTGAGATAGAATGGTGATGGTGGCTTGACGCCATCCTTGTCTGCTGATGTCGACATGATGGAATCAAAGATGTAATAGTTTGGAGCGCTGGCAAGTCTCACGGACTGTATGGGGAATCTTTGTTGAAATTCATTGCAGTTTTAAGGACTGTAAAGCACAGAACAAACTCACGCAAATGATCCCTGAGACTTGCAGACCTGAGTTCACAGCCATGACAGAGAGCAGTCTAGATCACCATATGTGATTATGTTGGACAATCTTAATCATCACGCGAAAGGCACCCAATTGTTCCCTTGAGCGTCAAAAGTTTGATTGAATCTCGATAGGGAGATTAATCGGATTTCCCTTACTTAGCTCAAAGCTCCATCATCATCGGAGATTCGGAGATAATAGAATTGACAGGACATGACAATGGGCTTAATACAACAACTGTGATCCGCTTTGACCAAAATGGCAGCTCTGCTGTGGCGGGGTATCCTCGTTCGTGGATTGCGATATTCCTCCGCACCTTGTTCTCATCGCAGAGCCGCTTCACGCGCTTTGGCAAGGTGTGATATTATTCGGCCCAACGTCCATGTCATCGATATGATGCTTAGTGACGTAAATAATGGTGTACCCTGGGAGGGAACAACCTGCAGGGTGATAGAAGCTATGCATTGAGTGCCCTTGATTGAGGGCCTGAGCCTGATAACGATACCAACAAAATATCACACGTGTGGCAACAGAGAAAAGCCGATCCATTTTAGGGAATTATACAGCCCTACTCGACGCCGGTTGTGACCCTGCATAGGCACTCATGCCTTCTTCCTTGCTGATCATGCCAAACGGTATGGCAGTGCGAAGAACCCGGCATGCCGAATTGATGTTGCGTGCGACTTCCAACAACTAAAGTCGCCATTCCTTTGAGTAGCATCGATAAACTATTTCGAGCTTCTTCCGCTGAAATATAGCGAATGGCACAATTACCTTTCTGACCCAGATCTTCCAATGCGGGAGGTGCGGCCCAGATAATAACTTGCATATTGCACGTTGCTCGCCTTGATTACAAGCAATCTGATATTCGACTTTGCCGCCAGCAAATCAAGGAAGCAGGGTATGATGAGCAAGTGCCAAACCTTGCTTATCGCACAGGAAGTGCAAGGATGATCTATTGATCCAATGGGTTCCTGATGAGCTTCGTCAGTCAAAAGTGAGCGATAACGCCAAGTTGGAGAAACCATCAGGGCATTTTGAGTGGAACACGTTCAAGTTCCGGATGATAGGATCATGAACGTCATCATCCCTGCGATGCACGGACAGGCGACAGGCCCATCCAGGGCCAGGAGAGTTCAGAAGTTGGAAAATATCACATCGAGTCTTTATTGATTCCTGTTCAGTAGGGTACGAGGATGCCCTAAAATTATGACGAGCTAATCTGAGAGTTGAAACTTCGAGAACTGGACCGTCATCAGGCTGGGACGCACGATGCAGCGGAATCCTTGGAACCAATCGGCTCCTCTCTGAGCGTCACTGAGCTTACACCGATTTGCCAAGATCACCCTGGCAGATCATTGCAAGCTTTGACTCGGAAGTACTGTTTAGTACCTCGGTGCCCGAGTGATCTGATACGTAATATGCATGCATGACGAGGTACGGAGGATAACGGCACTAGTGCTTCCAACCTTCGGCTTGAAGCTCATCAAGCATCACGTCCACGTCAATTTATCTTTTTTTTCCCTACAAACAGGCTGTCACACGTCTCGCTAATTGAGTTTAAAATTCGTTTCCGTGTCGAGGCCTCTTATTACTGGTCGCGGAGCTAAATTCGACTTATGTAATCTAATTGTGAACCACCAATGCGGACTCGGAGCAAAGTCTCACTGTGACTAAGTTGAACGATTCTGGCCCTGTAGGGAACTCGGAATTTGTCAGGGATATGAAGGCAGTGAGTCTAACGCTCAAAGGCTAGACCGTACGTCTTCAAGGGGTGGGCTTTTCCAGGCTACCCGTGTATAACTCCCACATCCTTGAAGTCACGAGCTATTCGTTGACCAAAAATAATTTTTCCAGGTACCCGCGCTACAGTTTGTCCTGAGTGGCCTCCGTTGGTGATATCGGATCCTTCTCAATACCGTTCACTAATTCGAGTTTTTGCCCTTGCGATTAAGTCTACAGGCATATCCAAAGAAGATACCAGCCCGATGAGGCACGATGGTTCCCATTATTACGGTATATGATATTATGATGCTACATTCAGAGCTTTGGCATATGCTGTTATCATCTTTTGATCATTCGAGTTATCGTTCAATTTACACTGCTTCAAGTGGAAGTTCCAAATCCGGTGTCAAACTCCTCAGCGCTCTTATATCCCTCTACAAATCTTGAATGAATCTCAAGTTCAAATTCTTCCCATATCCCTCCTCTGAGCTACGGACGGTCTTCATCCCGACGCTACTTGTTTTTTTCCCCTAGCTCTTACGTCGGGCTTCAACTACTATGGCTATGGACTATGACGCTTATGATGCACTCCTCCACCACATATTTAAGCAAGTACGTGTAAATATTTTTGATGTCGTCTTCTGCTCATAAGTCCTTTGTGTCAACAGACTCAGGGTGACGCTTGGTTCAAGCCAACCGAGGAGAATCTTTCTGCTGGTGTCTGTCTCCGTGTCGAACCTGGTCACTTCCGCGTTTTTCCCTACTGAGAACAGCTACCTTGCGCCTTTCGAGGCAGCAGTGCGCATCTTAAATCCTGTCGTTGCGGTCAAGGTGAGGAGTGCTGCAGTTCATGCTGCATTAGCAATTGTGTATGTTGTCTCTCCTCACTGTCGGTTATCCGGTGACTATCTAACGGTCCGTATTCCGTAATACTAGCCCCGAAGATGCATCTGCCATCTACGTCGATCATAACACACGCATTCAGATAGTACCTTCCATGGCCATGGTGCCACGAGCTGAGAAGGAACAATGCGGTGCCTTTGTGGCAAGTTCCGCGTCTTACTGCGTCATCATGCTTTTCTGATAAACCCTTAGCGAGACGAGGCTGTCCTCATTCTCTGGTCCGACAACTTGGACAACATCATACCCCTATGTCGCGACTTTGAGGAAAAGCTGATCAAGCTTGTCTGGAGACAACGTACCAATGTCTCCGCAACTCCCTCTGAGATCATACCACCTACTCTGCCGTCGCATGACAACTTGCCAGCAACAAAGGAAGACTCTCCGGAAGAAATACCTGTTACTGAGAAAGAACTCACAAATCGGAAGCCAAAGCCTAACCCGTCGTCACCATTTTGGAAGATTTTCAGCTGGAGCACTACACGTCAAGAGCACCAAGGTGACGCCGAGAAGGGTGCGAAGAAAATCCGGCGAACCAAGCTCATTGCGCCAATCTACAATGGGTTAGGCTGCGGTTTATCAATTTGTAAACAACTATCGACTTCACATATTACCAAACTTGGACTTACCTCTTTTGATAGTCTTCATCGGTACTGGTGCCAGCATGCTCTTGCAGGAGTCCATGCTTGATGGTCAATGGATTCGGTTCTGTCTGCTCGTTACAGCCCCGCTCTCATTCTGCGTTTCTCTGGTATGTCGTAGGGCCCCAAGACGTTTCTTGATTGAAGCTGACATGTGATTTTAGTTTTTCTCCCTACAAATTATCGGCAATGTCGGCATGATGTAAGCATTCATTTACGCTCGTCTTGACCTGTGTTCATTCATTTTTGTAGTATCGGTCCCGTCTCCCAGTATTATGAAAACTCTCGTTACTATTCCGCTATCAAACCCGAGGAAGATAAGGATGTCGATTCGGCTCTCCCTCATGTTACCATCGAGCTTCCTGTCTACAAAGAGAGTCTTGAGCAAACAATGTAAGGTCGCAGTCGATTTCTTTTGCCTGTATTCACGGAATTTCTATCTTTCTTAGCGGACCGTCCGTGTACTCACTCAAGAAGGCCATGCAAACATATGCACGCCAGGGTGGAACATCTTCGATATTCGTGCATGATGATGGTCTACAGCTCATTTCGGAGGAGGAACGCGAGGAACGCATTGCTTTCTACGCTGATCACAATATAGGCTGGGTCGCACGTCCCTCCTCATGAATCCTCTCCAGATGGATTCAAACGTGCCGGCCGGTTTAAGAAGGCGTCGAATATGAACTACGGGCTCGCGCTTAGCTTGAAACTCGAGAAACATCTGAAGGTACTCCTTGAAGAAGAAGAACGAGGGGAGCTAGAGGACGACGGTCAACCTCTGGAGGATCGCGCCTTGAATATGGCCTGTGACGAAATCTTCATGGAAAGTGGAGAGAAATGGAAACCGTGGGCTTGCAATGGTAAATCCATTAGAATGGGAGAGATCATTTTGCTTGTCGATTCCGATACCATCGTGCCCGAGGTGAGCGACATGTCGCCTCCTTTAATCACGAAACTGACGTTGTTCTAGGATTGTCTTCGTGATGCTGCTCGTGAACTTGCGGAGAGCCCCGAGGTTGCGATCATTCAGCATGAATCAGGTTAGTCAACATTCATGTTCCTGTCTTAGCATAACTCAATTTCGCACACAAGATGTCATGCAAGTCGCCCACCACTACTTTGAGAACGGTATTGCCCACTTCACTCGGCGGATCAACAAGTGTATATCCCTTGGTTGTGCGAACGGCGAAATAGCTCCTTTCGTGGGACACAATGCTTTCCTTCGTTGGTCGGCACTCCAAGACGCCGCGTTCGTAGACCCGGCTGACGGGAAAACGAAGATTTGGTCTGAATCAAATGTGTCCGAGGATTTCGACATGGCTTTGCGACTTCAGGTACGTTCTTGTATTAGTTGGACCTGACGTTTATCTCACTAATGTTCCCATGTCTGCAGCTAAAGAAGTACGTCATACGGTGGGCGACATACTCCGAGGGTGACTTCAAGGAAGGTGTATCGTTGACGGTCGATGACGAATTGAATCGGTGGCAAAAATATTCATACGGTATGGATGAACGGTTATGTCAACAAATTTTGTGCTGATAGCTATGGTTTGGTAAAGGCTGTAGCGAGTTGATTTTCAACCCCCTTGTTCAATGGTGGAGGAAAGGTCCTATCAACAAACAGCTGCGTGTTTTCGTGTGGTCCAATGCACCGGTCCATTACAAAATTAGTATGATGGCATGTGAGTAAGACTCATGAGAAGTCATGGCCAATTATGCTGACTTTTGTTTTCGAAAGATATGTTTTCCTATTGTGAGACAAGAACTTTTGTTGTACTCGTGCTATGCTTACGGATTTGACAGACGGTATCGCAGCCTCGGCAGTTTTGTCGGTCCTCAACTATATCCTTCTTGGACTGGCATTTGAAACGGACGGCTACTATCTTCACAGCTTTGAAGTCTTTCTCGCGATTCTGGCCGTGTTTCCTGGATCGGGCAACGTTGGCTTTATTCTTCTTGAATACAGACTTGGGCACCGTAGCATGTGGGCCTCGCTTGTTGAGACCTGCACATGGGTCCCTTTCTTGTACGTCTCCGTCGCTTACATCGGGTCTAGGCTCACACCGTTACTCGTAGCTTTTTCTTTTTCGGTGGTCTTAGTGTCCACCTCACCACCGCTGTTTTGGCCCATATGTTCTCATACAACATCACCTGGGGAGCAACGAAAAAGGAAGTCGAACGTTCGAATTTCTTCATCGAAGTCCCTCGAATTATCAAGCGATTCTGGCTTGCCCTTCTACTGTCTTTCGCCACGTTTGGTATGATCATTATCTTCAGTCTTTCCAGTATTGTCGGAGTGGATTGGCAAATTCCGGGTTCATACTGGGCAGTTATCCTCCCTCTTGCGTAAGTGATTTGTCAAGACCGTCCTTCCACATACTCAAATTTCATATAGGCTCGTCGCTGGAAGTCACATTCTTTTCCCTGTGCGTACTCGTCATTAAGACGCCGTTTCTTGGTAACTGACTTCGATTGCAGATCGTGCTTAATCCGTGGTTGATGATTTTCTCGTATTGAGCGGTGAGAATGCCGCTGATAGCCGTTTTTATTGAGACCCGAATGGACTATTATCAATCTGCTACCTTTCCTGATCATTCACAAGTCTATTGTAGAGTTATCATACGAAGATATCGATGTAATTGCAACATCCAATCATTTATTCGCTGATAATAATCAGTCGTACATAGCCAGTACAAGGTGTACCTAAATATATACTATTTTATACACGTTTTCTTGTATACTGCTCTAGACTCAGGCTGGCAAGCACGTTTTGACAGTTTTTGACTCGCGAACATGTATTCACAGATGACTTGTTTGGAACACGACTTGCTCATGTTGGAAATACCTTACCAATCGGGCGATCTTCGATCATGAGCGATATTAGTGTGGGCGTCCAGGGGCCCAGCCACGAACTCGTGCAGCGTTTATGACAGCTGGACCGTCGCCCGATAAGTATCCCCGGGCCCGCCTGCAAATCAGAATTAAGATTGCTTTGGTGCGAGGCACGATTTCCTTTTATTTATTTTGCCTTGTAAAGGTTGCTTTGATTCCGAGTCAAGACTTGACGCTGATTCACATGGCATCGATGATCGATCGAGACCCGCGGCCAACTGGACATATCAATATTATGATCGTATAGAGAAACGACTATCTATGGTCTGCCTATAAGCTACATGGGTATGTATCATGATTGATTATGATCTCATCAAACTCTTCCACTGATCTGCCTCCGACTTCCAAGGAGCACGGTACCGACCGTTCGAACCTGGAGTGTGAGGGGACAAAATTAAACAAATAATTGTGCGGTGAAAATGAAAATTCCCGATTTCTCAAAGAGGAAACTTTTCTGACGAGTCACCGCCACTCATTGACTCGAAGACCTGGAAGTTGGAACATTCAACACAAAGGCCGAGTAAGTAGGTCTTCATTAACAGTTTCTGTGGACTCTGCGATTTCAATGGATGATTGGGATAGACAGATGATGGCTGCCAGTCACGGTTTCAACCCATTTCTCCAGACTGGGCCCAGGTCAACCACCTAGTCTCAAGAGTCCAGACCAGTCGCTGGACGCTCCTCGAGGCGTTGTCTGTCAGAAAAATCTCCTACAATCTCCTACAATCTCCCGTTGTTCTGTACTATTTTCAATCTTCGACATTTGGGGATTGGGAAGTCGGGTGTACTAGTGAGGTGGCATGCTTGAATCCTTCGGTCCGGGTCGACGGCTGCCGAATCGTGGGCATCTTAGCAACTCAACTGTCCGTCGTTGCAGAGTTGTTGTAAAGTCATTACACTCTGCGTCGGGTTGTAATACACGCCGATGTCCGTTAGGCAGGCCAAGACACTCCCAGCTTGAATCTTGATCAACCAAGATTGATGCACGAGGAACGTTATCAGGTCTAGACCAGTATTAGCTCAGGAACTGACTGTATGTTTTATTCTCACTCACTATACCTGACTGACGTCCATTCTCGCTTAGCTTGCGTGCTAAGTTTTCACTTTATCTCGCTCTTTGTTCATCCTTACGTTCCTGGTATCGTAAGTAACCCTGCCTGACTGCCACAGCCACGTTCGTTCCCTTCAGGCTAATCATGATTGTTATGTCAATGATCCCGGCCCCACGTCAAATCTTTCCGTTACCGACAAGGCCTGGCCAAGGGGTAGACTCAGTTCGGCAGAAGCGAATGCATATTCGACGTGGTGTGTGCTCTCAGCCCTGATAACCGGTAAGAATTTCCCTTCTGCCACATCAAATTTCATAAGTGCAGTGTAGGGTCAATGAGGGTCAATGTGAGCGACCCCTTCAGTCCCTCCCACTTATATGCACCGTTCCCTGGTACCATCTGTTATTCAGTGACAAGCCAAACGACATGGATTATGACCCATACGACGCTCTTCTTCATCACGTCTACCAACAGGTCAGGTGGTTTAACTCGTGTGCTAAACGCGGTCCGTTATTGATATTCCGCATCTGAACAGACTCAAGGGGAGGCATGGTTCCGGCCTACGGAAGAAACCATCGCAACAGGTGTCTGTCTTCGAGTGGCAGCAGGACACTACCGCGTTTTTCCGTACAACCAGCTGTTACTAGCTCCCTTTGAGGCCGCAGTCAGACTGCTCAATCCAGTCGTTGCTGTTAAAATCCGCAGTGCCGCCGTACACGCTGCATTCAGTACAATGTAAAGATCTCTTGTCCTACACAAAACTCTTTCATAGTGATGAAATCCACAGAACTGATACAGATGCTTCGATCTATATCGATTCTGACACGAAGATACAGGTGTTCGATTCCATGAACTTCCTACCTCGGGCTGAAAAGGAACAGTGCGCGGCTTTCATTGTTAGTCAACCCCTTTCTTGATTTGTATAATACTAACACATGGTACTACAGCGCGATGAACGCGTCATCGTTATATGGTCAGATAGCTTTGACACTATTATACCTTTGTGTCGCGACTTAGAGGAGAAGCTCATTAAGTTGGTCTGGCGTTTCCGTCATTTGGCGTCGCCCGTATCTACCACCCCGCCATCTACCAACTCTGTATCAGTTACCACTTCTGCCGCTAATTTGGTAGAAAAAGATAGGGTCCTCACAGAGGCCATCCCTGTCACGGAGAAAGAGCGAAACAATGCGCGTACGAAGGTACCACCCAAGAAATCGAGGTGGGCCTGGAGTTGGCGCGTATCACCGGAGAACAGAAGCATGTATGCCGACGAATATGACTTAGAGAAGGAAGGTTCTCCTGGAAGTCAAGGACCTCGGCCCCTTCGTCTCTACGCCCCATTTTACTGTGGCCTTGCAACGGCATTGTCGATATGTAAGACGTGTATTTATTATATGCTCCCGCATCGTCTAATCTGTCCAAGTTTTTATTGGCAGTGGACTCAGCGTCCTTTTGGCCGAATGGCTTCTCGATGACAATTACACACGTTTCATCCTGCTCGTCACATCACCCTTCCTCTTTTGCATATCACTGGTGAGAAACTGGTGATATTTCCTCCGGATCCTTAAGTTGATCACTAGCTGTAGTTCTTCTGTTTGCAGCTCGTGGGCAACTTGACCTTGGTGTATGTCATTTCATCATTGACGCGTGGACATGTATTGACAAATTAATCATCTTAGGCTTGGTCCGGTTGCCCAGTACCATGAGAATTCAAGATATTACTCCGCAGTTCCCCCATCACCGAACAAGGCAGTCGATGCCGCGCTACCCCACATTACCGTCGAACTTCCGGTGTTCAAGGAGAGTCTAGAACACACAATGTCAGATCCCTCTTTCGGTGGCAGTAGAATTGAATGTGCTGACGCGTTCCATCAGTGCACCGTCGGTCTTCTCGATCAAGAAGGCGATGCAGACATACGCCAGGCAGGGTGGCACGTCTGCTATTTTCGTGCATGACGACGGGTTGCAGCTCATCAGCACCAAGGAGCAGGAAGAACGCATTGCATTCTATGCGGATCATAACATCGGGTGGGTCGCGCGCCCGAAGCATGATAGCGTACCAGGCGGCTTCAAGCGCGCTGGCCGGTTCAAAAAGGCATCGAACATGAACTACGGGCTCGCGTTAAGCTTGAAGCTTGAGAAGCATTTGAAGGCTGCTCGAAGACGCGGAGCAGAGGGGGGAAGCTGGATGACAGTAAATATGAGTGTCTTGAAGATATGGCGTTGGAATTGGCCACGGAAGGAGGTGTACAATGAGAGTGGTGGGAAGTGGCGGCCCTGGGCAAACAATGGGAAGTCTTTACGCATCGGGGAAATTATCTTGATTGTCGATGCAGACACGATCGTGCCTGAGGTAACAGACCATCTCTGTCTGACAAAGTGATAGATACTTATTTTCTATTTCTTTTGCAGGATTGTTTCCGCGATGCCGCACGAGAGCTTGCAGAGAGCCCCGACGTCGGTATTATCCAGCACGAATCGGGTATGTCTCACTCATCACCAGCGGACTGCGAGATGCTTGACACGCTCTTCACCAGACGTAATGCAAGTCGCGCACCACTACTTCGAGAACGGAATTGCGCACTTCACGCGGCGGATTAACAAGTGCATTTCTATCGGGTGTGCGAACGGGGAGGTGGCCCCCTTCGTGGGACACAACGCCTTTCTTCGGTGGTCGGCTCTCCAGGATGCGGCCTTCATCGATCCTGCAGATGGAAAGAAGAAGATATGGTCTGAGTCGAATGTCTCCGAAGACTTTGACATGGCTTTGCGGTTGCAGCTGAAGCATTACAGTATCCGATGGGCGTCGTACTCCAAGGGTGGATTCAAGGAAGGCGTGTCCCTCACTGTCGATGATGAGTTGAATCGGTGGCAGAAGTACTCATATGGTAAGCCATTCTCGCTATCCAAAGGATCTCAAACTAAGATAAGTAGGGTGCAATGAGCTTATATTCAATCCACTCATCCATTGGTGGAAGATGGGACCGATTGCTAAGCAGCTCCGCATTTTCGTGTGGTCTGGAGCTCCAGTGCATTATAAGCTTACTATGATGGCTTGTAAGTGCTTCTCATCGCGTACAAAATGTACCCATTGAAATCTATGCAGACATGTTCTCGTACTGTATGATGGTTTCTTCTATTTTACGTTCGATGAACACTGACGCACTATGATATGGAAGACGGCATTGCAGCGGCGGCGATTCTCTCTTTGGTCAACTACCTTTTGCTGGGCTTTCAAATTGAAGTCGACGGGTTCTTCTTACACAGCTTTGAAGTCTGGCTAGCGTGTACTGTTGTCTTCCCCGGTGTTGGCAATCTCGGATTTTCACTTCTTGAGTACCGTCTGGGTCACCGCAATCTTCTGGCTTCGGCAATCGAGAACGTGACCTGGATACCTTTCTTGTGAGTGCCAAACCTCTCTACGTCGACAAACAATTACTCAGAAGTACATCCTCGTACCTGACATAGTTTCTTCTTCTTTGGGGGGTTGAGCATTCATCTTTCTCAAGCATTACTCTCCCATTTATTTTCTTACAACATCACGTGGGGCGCTACGAAGAAGGAGGTCGAACGATCAAACTTCTTCATTGAAGTTCCGAAGATCCTAAAGCGCTTTCGCGTTGCACTGATACTATGCACGATTACCGTGGCGGGGATGATTATACTCAGCACGTCACTGGTGCCCGTTGGGTGGCAGGTGGAATCGACTGATTGGGCAGTTATCCTGCCGCTTGCGTAAGTTGCGTATCTGCGCTGCAACAGACTGAAACTTATGATTACCTGACCGTGCAGCATCGTTGTCGGAAGCCACATTCTCTTCCCTGTATGTCACGCTTGCTCAAGTCTTAACCTCGCTTGCTCACTGACGGGAATTTGACTCGTAGATTGTCCTTAACCCCTGGTTGATGATATTCTCATACTAAAATCGGTATCTTGAACTGCTCAATTTTTTTGCACGCGCGTTGAGATTTTTTTTGGATTTTTGGATACGTATGCACTCACTACCATCTTTCTCCATGGACTAATGGAATCATCCTTACATTGGGCGTATATGGAGGTCTATTACAAGAGAATACAAGCTAGATCTAATCCCATTCCTGTCGCCGGTACCTTGTACATAAACACTGTACAGCGGATAAATGGACCACATTTCATGATTCGAGATGCTTGGGAGCGGTTCTGTTACGCGACCAAGAATGGTGAAGCCGCAAAATCGGACGGGGAACTATATCTTCAGAGTGCATCCCATTACCTGTGCCCTTGGAAGTTTGACGGTGCGACTTTATGCCTGTAACTTGTGTCCACGGGTGGTCACACTAGGTTCTTCCAACATCATCCTACCATCCAGGCGCGACCAATCTGCCAAACCAATAGAACTTCCAAGTTTTGCCCACAATCATATTTTCAGGATATAAAAGCAAGCCCGTCCACCTCGGAGTAATTCAGAGTCCCTTTGCAAACCTTTTATCACTTCGCATAAATCATGAATTTCTCCTTCCTTGTCGTTACTGTTTTGCCAGCATGTATGTCTGTCACTGCCTGCTGCCTGCAGTGCCCAATTCAAGACCTGAAAAACAGACAGTGATTGCTGCGGTAACTTGCGCTGTAGCTTGAAGTCAGTGAGTATGAATACTAGTTTACTTTACATCCACGATCCAACCCCATTGCTCACCCCTTGCACCTTGCAATGCCAATAGCCTAGCGGTCACAAAGCATGCAACAATTGGGCTGCTTACCGATGGGCTGGCAGCCTGTCTATGAACACACCTAGGACAGTGAGTCGTGTTTCTGCTTTCGCATTGGTGCTGTGGCTGGTGGCACAATACGCAGTTCGTTACTGACTTGGTCAACATGGTTGGTCCTGGAGTCTGGACAATTTACCCTGCTTCATGGGCAATGGAGGCGCCTTTGAATTAATTCGAATATTCAATATCGACTAACTTGAAGGGACGTGAGGAGTGATTTCAATGTCGAGATTTGTACTGCGTCATTCAGAGGTTGCGGGTTGACCGGTAACTGGTCGTATTTTTGGTGATCGATATCAGTATCACATAACGCATGACACAGAGTACGTACTAATCTCCAAACTACCTTGTTGGCGTCCAGTCATTTAACTCACCCACGTCTAGGTCTCAGGCCGCTCCAACTATTATTGATTTTAACTAGAATACCCACGGAGATTGACGTGCACCTTCGTTTGCTATATATACCTGTTGTCCTCGAGCTCCTTTTTTGGTGCATTCTAATTGGCCTTTAGTGATGCTCAACGCCTCGTATCTCAATCCTAACTGCGAGGGCAGGAGTACTGTAAAGCCCGGCCCTACATTGGGCCGGCATTGCCACCATGACTGACACGTGGCCTTCAAGTCTGAGGACAACGTTCAGACCATCGTCCTACTTATGTAAATCAAATTCATCACACACAGAAGGAACGACTACATTCCTTCTATATGGTCTGACTACGGGAGACTGCACTCTTGACTCAAGTCCCAAAAAATACGACCATCATAACTCAGTGATAACTAAGCCATGGGCCGAATAATCAATGATTCGTTCTGTATCCTGGCAACCCTACTCCGAGAATCAGTGCATGACCGTCATCATCTGATCTCGGTGAAGCGCTCCCGGAGGACCGCTCGTGACCTAGTTTTGCAGGAGTGAGTACTATATTACATCTATGTCGTTCTATCATGATGAGAAAATGACTGTCGAATCATCATAGCTGCAATCAGGACGCAGGAGTCATCAAAAATACGTCGGTAACACTCTTGGCAGGGGACTCGGATGTTTTCGCCCGCTGTGTGTAAGTTCCCAAGAGCTGGAGCCGACCTACCGCCTACAGAATGATGAATCTTTGTTGTAAAGCCCTATGACATACCCAACGCTTTATATAGATCTGATTTTTCTCTTTGCTGCCCGAGTTATATCATCAGCGCCCAATTCACGCAATCATTAGCTTGTAAAGAGATCAGGAATAGGCAACTTCTGGCGATGCACGCGCAGCTACTGAGGAATGCGCATCATGCTTTAAGTGTCATCTAGTCCATACGAGAGACATTGATAAAGCTGCCTTCACATGCTTTTTAAAATCGTATCTCCTGTCACCATGGATCCTGTCTTTATCGCTGCTGGTTTTGTGGTTCTAGCGATTGTCTATGGGGTGTACCGTCGATACTCTCATATCTCTTTGGCAGACATTCCTGGCCCAGAGTCTGCATCGTTTATCATGGGTATGTCTATTATATCTTGCTGTATCCCTCCGCTGCTGATATGACCATCAGGGAATCTGAAAGAACTCTACCAAGGTCAGGCAGCGGAGGCTGACTTCAAGTGGCAAGCTCAGTTTGGGAATATCGTTCGCTTCAAGGGCTCTTTTGGCGTAAGTAATAAAATCCACATTTGCGGCATACATTCCCTGATCCTCTGCCGACTCCTAGGAAGACCAATTGATGATTTCCGACCCGGCCGCCCTGCAATACATATTTGCAAAGTCAGGCTACCGGTTTCCCAAACCTACCTGATCGCCGCGTCCTCTCCCAGATGATCAACGGAAAGGGAATCGCCTGGGCGGAGGGTAAGTCTTTAGCCACCAAATTAAAACATGGAATGATCTGTGGTTAAATTTTGAAGGTGACGATCACAAACGACACAAAAGAATAATGCTCCCTGGATTTGGTGGACAGGAGTCCAAAGCCTTCTTATTATCATTCAGGAACTGCGCCGAGTCTGTAGGCATCGAAGTCACTCAATACTCTCAATGCCCGTCAATAACTTAAATTCTCACAGATGAGCAACAAATGGATGGAGATCATCAGTAAATCTAAGGAGGGGTCAGCAGTGTTCAATATTCCTGCTTGGCTGTCCCGCGCAACCTTCGATGCCATCGGCGAAGGTACATGCTATCTAGGGTACACAAGCACCTTTTTCTCATGTCATTTTCAGCTGCTTTTGATGTCCGCTTCAGCTCCATTGATAATGATGAAAGCGCTCTTGCGCGCTCATATAGGAGTGTAATGTCAGCCTTGACTATTGCCAAGCATCTGGCTTTCCCTTAACTGATCTGAATTGAATGTAACTTCGTTGCAATAGGGCTGACGTATTTGGATCCCCGTCAGATGGGCAGGTACTCTTTCAGGGGATCTCAAAGTATATCCCACCTCGGATTCTCGAATGCATCGTAGAGATGGGAAAAAACCCACGTATAGCGCGCATGCGTGAGACAGGTAACTTGGCGACATCTGTTGCAAAGCAATTGGTGAAAGAGAAGGCAGAAATGCTATTGGAGGGCAAGGGCAACCGAGATGTCTTTAGCTTACTTGGTGGGTCGTCGTTTTCGACAGCCTCATTCAGATCTAGGCCATCTGATTATAGCACAGTCAAAGCCAATATGGATACAGATGCAAAGGCGAAGTTAACGGAAGAAGAACTGTTTGCTCAGATGCGGTGGGTCCGTTCCGTTTGTCGTAATTGCACAGCTTTCCGATCACAGATTGTTATAATTACACAGTACTATCCTCTTCGCAGGTCATGAGACGACCTCGAACACTGTCAGTTGGGCGCTTCTCGAACTAGTCAGACGCCCTGAGATCCAATCCCGCCTCCGGGCAGAGATAAGGGAAACAGAAGCCGCTGTGCACGCACGCGGCGATGTCAACTTCACAATCGCTGATTTTGACGCTATGCCATATACTGCTGCTGTGGTGAAAGTGCGTGACGTTGTGCGAGCAATACTTGGGCTGTCATAACATTGCGCTTGTCATTGTAGGAAGTTCTGAGATTTTCTTGTGTCATATATCATGCACACCGATATGCCAGCCAAGATGACGTCCTTCCGTTGTCACAGCCAATCACCACGCGATCCGGGAACGTCATCCGTGAGCTACCAGTTCCGAAGGGTACCCAAATTGTTGCATCAATTGCAGCGTATAACCGGTAGGAAGTTCCGCATAGCGTCAACATACTTTGTTCTGACGGTGCGCTCATATCGGTTAGAAACAAGGAGCTCTGGGGCGAGGATGCGCACGTGTTCAATCCGGATAGGTGGCTTAATGGCACAGTGAAAGAGAAGAAGGTGGTGTCAATAGGAGTGTACTCCAATTTGTAAGCATTGGTCTCTATCTTGCAACACGCATGAACCCCAATTTGTTTCTAGAATGACATTCCTCGGAGGAGTGAGGTCGTGTATCGGATGGCGCTTCGCGTGAGTGTTAACGGGTTGTCCGGCAACGGTAGAGTAAATCTAATATGAACGTTCGCTCAGGGCGATCGAAATCCAGGCATTTCTTACGGAGATAGTTGGAAAGTTTGAGTTCGCCCCAACTGATAAAACCGAACTTATTCGGCGGGAGGCTTGCGTTGTGATGGCTCCAACAGTAGAAGGTGAAGTTGGAAATGGTGTTCAGCTGCCGTTGAGGGTTTCACTGGCGCCACACAATGGTAAAGGATGTTAAACGTCATCCGCCCCGTGATGCAGATAGTTATTTTGTTTGGTTGTCTCGGTGGCCCAACAACCACCAGTATTCGAAGATTAAAGTCATGCGCCATTGGCCAAGTTGGGCAGTATCTGGCTCCTCTTAGCTCCTCGAGTTGCGAGTGTGCGGGACTCCGCTGATCGACGTTATCAGATATGTCAGTGGAGCTGGCCGAACGTTAGCTGCGGACGTACTTACACTAAATGTTTTTTATCACCAAAGATTCATCCTCTCTTTTCCTACGTTTTTCTCGTTTTTAAGAACAACCAGTAAACCGGTGAGACTACTTTATATTACTTTATATTGTTTTATAACGTCAAGTAGAGGAAACAGGTACAAAACCTGGGAATATCTGATTCTCACCGGTTTACTGATCCGTGGTCGTGTCGATTGTATACATGCCATAGAGATGGCGAGCAACAAGAGAACTGATGGTAGAACTAATGGTGGGGTAGGATCATCAGCGGATGATATAAGACGGCGGGCACTGCGGCAGACAGACCTCCAACGGGCGGCTGATCGGCGCACTGGCCGGAAACTCCCGAACACAGACTCGTCTGCATCAGGTCTGCCAGACAGCTTACATGCACACCAATTGACTATCTGAGCCGGTCATGGTAAGTTGTCAAAGGCCAGTCCGGGTATACGTGATTCCAGAATCTCGAGTTCCCAGACACCATGACTTCTCGACGGACTTTCTGCTAATTTGGGAGAGCTGAGGGAACCTAACGTTAAATTACGTACACCCTTACGAACGTCAACTTAAGCACAGCTTATTTAAATTTCCTCGACCACTAACATCAAACAATTAGTAACTAGGTAGTAGACGCTCACAAGTCATCTCTCCCCAGAATCTATCCCGTTACCACCCATTTCTGCTTTAATTCTATCTGCGCATATCTGGTCTTTGAAGTTGCCCCCACAAATTGACGATATCACGCTTGTTAGTGCTTGTTGGCTCGTCGTTATTGCTGTCGTGTGCTGCCTGAAACATTTAAACAATGGCTTCCTGGTGTGTACCCTGTCTCTCGCCTTCTAAACCATTGCCTCATGTCTATATATTCATGCAATCAGGATTGATGTGTTCTCCTTTCTAACCGTGAGCATAAAGCCGGCGTTTCTCACCCTCTCCTAAACTCGGCTGAGCCTGCAGATAACGTCCCTTTTTGTTGGGACCATCCTCGGCATCGTCTTCCTTGCGAAACGCTTCTCAGCGGCCGCTCAGAATACGAAGGAATCGTATGTTGAATTGTGTGCTCACCGAGTCTAAACACTCAACTGGGTTTCTGTAGTCTTCAGAACAAAGGCATTTCTATATCGGACAAGGGTATGTCGATTAAGATGTCGAAGAGGTTTGACAGGGAAGATTACATGGATGCGACACAACGGTCAGCACCAATGATTACGCTGTTATTTTCGTCTCTTGCTCACGTGAACATCTTTGACCGGTTGCTTTGCCTCTCGACTGGGTCCCTTGTCTATTCGTCCCATTTCATCGACTCTACAGCGGTGTGATCAAAGTTTTAGACGCATCCAACGTCCACCCCGCCGGCGTGGATGACATCAAATCTAAATCGAGCAGCGACCTGTTATCGGCAGATCATGATGGGACCACTCACAGCGCAAAGATATTTGGGATCCGGCGGGCGCACAGCGGGGCGAGTAAGTGAGAACTAAGAGCAGACCTCTGGGTGGAGGTATAACCCTCCATGGAATTCATCCCGTGCACTCGTGCCCAAATTATTCCAGGGAGCTATTGGGGAGCTAGGTACTATTTTATCAACTTGTAATTGCGTGCGGCTAGCCTGGATAGTATTAAATAAGTGTATTTCGAACTTCGTTTTAACTATAATATCTGTCTCTCAGCCTTATGTTTCTCGAGATATTCGTTTTGCACAAGCATGGTCAGTCTTTTTGTAGTCCCCTATTCATCGTGTCCGGTCAGTAATGTAGGTGGCGTCCTTGCCCGCGAAGAACGATACCAGATTCGCGATATCCTCTGCCGTTGCAATCCGCCCCAACGGGATGCGTGCTTGCTAGTGCAGTACAGGTCAGGTAAAAGTGAAATACTGATACATACATGTTGGATGAAAGTCTTGCCATCAGGAAGCCCCAGCTGTTGTGCCATTTCTTAAACATCAGAGCATACGATATGACACGAGTGACAAGCAGCCAGGCTTATCGACTGATCCAGGAGTGTATGCGTTTACAGTGATGCTGCGTGATCCAAGCTCACTCGCTGAATGTATAACAGTGCGAGTGCCTGTGTAAACGATGGAAAGGCAGCTTTCGATGCACTGTCAGAGCTGGTTAATGTCGAACCTTTGCTCCCTGTCACCGATGATGCGGCTATAACAACAGATATAATCATCAAAGTGCGAGATAGCAAAAGGTGTGCATACCGATAATCCTTCCGCCACGCCTACGTTCGATCATATCCTGCGTTGCAGCGCGCAGGTAGAGGAACGTCCTGCGCGCATTGGTGTTGAAGATCCTGTCGAAATCGGCGGCGAGGGTGGCTATTTGTGTTTGCAATCAATGTTACAACATCGAATGGACTTCATGAGGATTCGTGCAGCAAATATGCGCTATCATCTAACCCATCCGTCGAACTATCTGATATGGTTGCAGCTGATGAGAAACTCACAAATGTCCAAGCCATCAGACTCTTGCTTCGTAGCCTAGTAGGCACCAAGTAATCCGTATTGTGTGAAAAGCGAATTCCTGCTTTCCGTGGTTTTGGTATTATAGACGGGCAATCCTGCCACCTCGTCATGTTATCATCGAATTAGTATTATCCGCCGAGTACGAATATGCACAGGGAAAGGAATCTTTCCCTGCCTTCTTCACGGGCTCTTTTCGATCATCTTGGTTTCACCCAAAACACCAAGTCAGCCTGATGAGAAGGTCATATGGACCAAAATGTATCAACACGCATCTTAACGAAAAGGCAAGTGAAGATTTCGTTGTACAAAGAGTCAGGATATACTTACACGGTTGGTTTGAACTTTGGAGACAAGTTACATTATTTAGTATGATTCTCGGCCATAGGCACCAGATTAGTCCATCCAGCCTCCCCCATCAATTGTGATTGTCTGGCCAGTGATGAAGCCAGATTCGTTGCCCGCGAGGAACGATACCATGTTCGCAACGTCTTCCGGCGTTCCAACATGCTTCAGTGCCGAATTCGCTGCTTGGAACTGCAAGGTGATTCAATTGATTAGGAGGCGGGGACCTCGCTGAGAGATGGAATCTAATACATACACCTTGGATCATTGCCTTGCCATCAGGGATCCCTAGCAGTTGCTCCAATGCATCTGCGGAGACTTGCACTGTATGTGTACATGTCAGGATCAGGGTACATGTGATGGACGGGAGGCAGTAGGGTAGTAGAGGAGACATGAACATACAGAGAGGAGTATCGATTGGTCCAGGCGCGTAGGCGTTCACAGTGATGCCGTGTGACCCGACTTCACTCGCTAGAACGCAAGAATAGTAAGACGAGATGAAGCATTATGACCTCTGGAATACATACCGAGTGCCTGTGTGAACGATCGAACGGCAGCTTTTGACGCACAGTAAATGCCGTTCAATGCCGTCCCTTTCTTCCCTGATACCGATGATGCGCCTATGATAAAGGGTATTATTATCCAGATGCGAGACAACAAATGGAGGTGCATACTGATGATCTTCCCGCCACGCCCTCGCTTGATCATGACCTGCGCTGCAGCACGCAAGCACAGGAATACCCCGCGCACATTAGTGTCGAATACATTGTCTAAATCGGTGAGAGTAGCTATGGAGTTTGATGTTACCATCAAAAGTTAGATATCACAGGGATCAAAGACGGCGTGGGCTCACAATCAATCATAGTCTTCACGAGGAGTCGTCCAGCGTTCGCTACCATCTACCCAGCTGTCAGGCGACGTCGCAGTTTTCAGCAGAGGAGACACCCACAACGTCCAAACCATCAAATTCTTTCTCCGTAGCCTGCACCATGCGTTGGACCTCCTCCTCCTGTGACACATCGCATTCCAAGACAATGCACCGCCTCCCCTTTGCCCTCACCTCCTCTGCGACGCCGTCGAGCTTCGTGCGTTGTGATGCTAAGTCTGCGATGGCAATGTCCAGTCCGTCGTCTGCGAGCCGCAGGGCAATAGCGCGCCCAATGCCCTGGGCTGCGCCGGTGATAAGTGCGACGCGGGGTCGGATGGTCAGTATTGAAGAAGCGAGATCGGACATGGTGTAGAGACTTTGGGACAGACGTCCTGATCCTTATATGATAGAGATGGGTGAGACTCGGAAATAATATAATGCAAGCTCAGTGACCATGGGTACCTGAGGAATTACACCGGCGCCCTAATGAATCGCCCTGAATTCAGTTAGATCCTTCCTGAATGAGATCATCAACTATCGTGAGGCAACAACTTCACGGTGGTGCATGATGCATTCATATGGAAAACCGCGCCCAGACACTCACGGTGGTCGGATCAAGCCCTGCCGGAAGTAAATATAAGACAGTCGACTTTTACTTACTTAGGTTACGCCATGATCCATGATTCTCTCAGCCATATGATCCCCATCAATTGTGGTTGTCTGGCGTCCTTCAAGTTGCCCGCGAGGAACGAACAGCGTCACGGTATTTCCAATTTCTTCCGACTTTCTTACTAGTTCCAATCCGCGTCGACGAATTGTTCTACGCTTCGTGTTGTAAGGCAATTCAACCAATCGAGGGGCGCAATGGGCCTGAGACTGATATATGCACTTTGGATCAAGGACTTGTCAGCATATCAGAAGCCCAAAGGCAGCTGGCTTGCACTAGATACAAGCATGTCAGCAGCGTTTATGCATTTATATACTAAAATAGAAACGAGCATTGGATGGGAGGGTAGGGTTGGGTACAGGGTAGCAAAGATAAATCTAACGAACATACAAGGAGGCGTATCAAGTTAATCTGATCACCTGGCCCAGCGCTGAGAGTTTACAAATAAGTCTGTTTGGTCTTGATGCTTAGTAATGATTGATGTTGACGAGGGAAACCCCCACAACATGTACACCATATCACCAGTGACGTGCCGAGTATCAACTCACTTGAGCCACAATTAACCCCCACAATCAAATCCCTGTGTCTCTCGCATCTGTCGGTGTATCGCACATCATGGCTCCCATTTCCAAACGACGAAAGCTTTCAGACCTAACTTCAGGAGATACAAACGAATTGCTGAATAAGATAGAGGAATTTTGTTCCAACCTTGATGAAGGAGGCGAGGATTTGCCTGATGGTCTGATCGATAAACTCCAAGAACTGCGCGACAAATTGGAAAACGTTAAGTTGATGAAGGTTGAATGACGCTGAATTGTTCACAGATCTGATCAGCCTCTCCTTAGCACACCTCCTTCTCTAAGGTGGATCCAATAACGCTTGCTTCATTGGAGATATCATCTGGTCCACTTTTTCTGATCAGCAACAACCAGCAAGAAATCGAAGACTTTGGATTGGCCGAAATACCAGCGTGTCTTCTGATTGATACTACACGATTTCTGATACGTTTAGTGCGCGGCCACGTCGCAACGGTGGTATGTTACGGTGGCTGATTTCCATGATCGACTGTATATTCATTTAAACTCCAAAGACGGAAGCTGGATGTCGCATCTTGATCAACATACTCTTGTTGAGAGTTGTATCGGTGTGTCCGGGTGTGAACATAATTCCAGAATTCCCCATCCCTAAAACGACATTCAACCCCGAGTCTGGCAAATGTTCGTTTAGTGGCGTTGTCGACTTCTTGGTGACTAAAATCCCCACTCAGTACACCGGTTAGTCATTTTCTGTCGCGTGCTAGAATGGATTTGAACCGTTCTTTAGCATTCCTCCTGAGCAATCCGAGCGTAGCACTGGGGCGTCCCGGAAACATCAAGGAATCAATAATGTCCAACATCTTCGAAGCCAAGCGCGATAATGTTTGGGCCGGTCTATCTCAAGCTACAGTTGCTGCGGCTTCGTATTGTCAATTGCAGGGATCAGCTCTCTGTCGCTTCTATGTTCCGTGACGTAGTCTAACTTTATGATGGCTTATCTGTCATCAGGGGTGTTATCACCAGCGGAGAACAGTGGATGTTCTTCGTGTACGAAAGGCACACAGATGATACTGGGCGAGTCCTATGTTCTCCCGAATACACTCTGGGACCGAATCTCGAACATCTAGCCTTCGTTCTTGGCCTCTTGCGGGATTCGGTGCGACTGAATTCTCGTATCTCATTTTTGCATCCTCACTGTTTCGAATAGATTGATAACGCAAATAGCTCCAACCTTGCATTCTTCACTACCCCGTGACAGATATATAGTCCCACAGCACGTTCTCCTTGATAAGCTCCCTGTAGAGTATTTGTATTTGTATTGTTGGATGTTCAACATCCTGTGTTCCTTTTCCTCGTTTGTCCATGTCATCACGGACTCTACTGTACTACATAATCTCGTTGTGTTGCGTTATACCAGGACCTAGAATAGGTACTGGTTTAACAAAATTAAATGTCTGTCCGCATGATCATCCCGAGCCTGCAGAGTGGATGTCTACGGACACCGTTAATTCTGATAAGTTCAAAAATTTGCCCAGGATTATAGGCGGTACAGTGTGGACAGCTTCTGGGTAAACCTCAGATGCTGTCCGTTGATGTGAACTAGGTCGAAGCCAATCCTGGAGTTGCACGGTTTCCAATGCTCCCCATCGCGTCCTGGGGCATTTTCTATCTGCTGTTCACATACTAATGTACACAACACCCGCCTGATACATGTTTCTGGACTCGTCTCATACTTTACTGATACTTCTTCTCTAGATCATAGATTTATATTTTATTCTACCACCTTTCAATCTGCCGCTGTGCTATTATTCGGCTGTGCAGATCCTTCCGTGTAGTTCAGCGATTCAAATGAGCCGCTATCTGTCATGACACTCACTGCAGCTACAATTCTTCTGGCACGATGTCTCAGAGTCCTGACTTCCTTTAATTATTGTTGTATCCCCAACCTCGGCCTTCAAGCTTCAAAGCTTCAAGCTTCATGCATTGCTTCAGATCAGCATCCTGTGGACGATCGAATTTGGTATAGATCTTGGACCTTGGTAGATGATCTCCACTGGTCCACTGGCATACCACACATGAACTTGAGAGCATATGCGTATTTTTTCTTGTTCCATATTCGAGGCTTATTTTCCACTGATAGAAAGACTTTCTAAATTTAGAGATTGCGGGAACCATTGCTTGAAGTCCATCAGATAGTTCCGACGGTAATACAGCATGACATAATTGACATATGTGGTTTGTCCAGACTAAATACTATCCTCCAAATCACTTCAGAACACCAAAAAACACCAAATAAATACCGCAACGAAACTGATATTCTGTATACTCCCCGCACAGTACTGTGGTTGCTCGTTTGGGTCGTTTTATGTGCTACACATCTCGGCTAGTCAACGCATCTCCACCAGCCTGGAAAGCAATGGATGTCATGCATGTTCCCTCGTCGGACCTGGCCACGATCTTAGCGTTATATTCTCGAATACTGAGGATCAGACGCGGTCCCAGAACAAACATTTGTAACGCCTGAGCAAATGTCATGATGCCGTTATAGGCAGCAGCTCCCGCAGAAGATGTGTACTGTAGGCATGATGAGGAGTGGTCAGATGTAGATATTATTCGAGGGTTAGCGCACCGTTATATATGGAGACAGAGCGCCAAGATTGAGGCAAGTCACAACAAAAAAGCTAACACATGCGGAACTTCAGCGAGAAAAGAGATAATAACGTCCAAATGACCGAGCTCACACTAGAAAGTAAAACACGTGGCTTTTTGCTTAACGCCATGAAACAGTCCCCAATGGTCGATCCGCTCGGCGATTGTTGCAATTCACGGAAGTGTTTTATAACAATCCAGACCGCAAGACAAAGGACGAGGATCTCCCATATAGCGGTGGATATCAAACTCTCGTAACTCAGATCTGCCGCGTTTGACGTGATCTCGGCAACACACACACGGTAGCCAGAGAGGACATATTCCTCTGATATTTGTCCATGAGTCTTATGTGCTCAAGGCTTTCATCAGCAACTAAAGCTTACCCCCTACAGCGCCGATGGTTGCTATTCCCATGATAACTCCGGAGGTGATCGTGGAAGCCAGCAAAACCACAACAAGAAAGATAAGCATCTTTTTGGATCGTTGATACATGGCATGTATCCGCGCCATCATGATGACTTGCATGATATTTCAGTCGGGTTAGTATCAGTAAGTCATAACTGCGGAGGTGATCGTGGAAGCCAGTAAAACCACCACAAGAAAGATGAGCATCTTTTTGGATCGTTGATACATGGCATGTATCCGCGCCATCATGATGACTTGCATGATATTTCAGTCGGGTTAGTATCAGTAAGTCATAACTGCGGAGGTGATCGTGGAAGCCAGTAAAACCACCACAAGAAAGATGAGCATCTTTTTGGATCGTTGATACATGGCATGTATCCGCGCCATCATGATGACTTGCATGATATTTCAGTCGGGTCAGTATCAGTAAGGTACTGCTGATTAACTCACCGCCCAGCATGGCATTGACGACGACAGAGATCCATGCCTCTACGAACCAAAAAACAGTGCCTGAAAACCCAGTGACTTCAATTTGGTGGAACAAGTGCTTCAAATGAACCCACAGCTGTTGAAGTTGTTATCTTGAAGAAACAACACGGTTGAGAATATCACTCACGCCTGTGAAGAAGCGCAGTTAGTAATTGAATGGGAATGGCAGCCATCAGTAGTACCCACTTCATCTGTCATAGAGAACGGAAGCATCGCTGCATGGCGTCAGTCAGGAGAAACGAATGTATTTTGGGACGCATACACAGTGGGTAGATGCTGGTTGTGAGATATGGCTCATTAGCATAGTGCAGCATCATTAAGTCTGCCTCGCAAACATACACAGAATATAGTATCCCCACGTAGCGCACCTAGATATATGTGAGCCAGTACAACTTGTCGAGTACGCTTGTAACATCAGCTACTCACACCGACATATAGCAGAGTCATGAGAGACCAGCGTTGCCTCTGCCCCGGGTCAACTGCATTACTATTTTTACTTCTGATATAGGACTTTGCTCACCCAAATCAGTTCGAACTGTGAAAGCACCCTCAGCGACAAGGCCACGCAGGTCATGACATCAACTTACCTCTTGTCTGAATGTTAATGCTTGGATACTATATAAATATCAACGATTCCCTCGTAAAGTATTATCCCGCTTACCCCAGTCATATACAATCATAGTAGAGGATACGACTGCGAAACAACAGTCAATGATCGTCAACATCATCATACTTGCTCTTTACGAACCTATGAAATAATTGCCAAGTCGAGTATTACTGATAACCGGCCACCAAATGGGATCACTTGAGATGAAGGTCATATTGGGATGGGGTCTACAGGGTCTTACGAATGAAGAGGCTCGGACTAGGAACGGGAAAGGGAGAGAAATTAATACGCTGATCGAGACGGAGAATCAAAGGTGAACGTGTATGAGACGTATAACGGGGAGTGATCGTGTCTGTAAAAGAAAAGGATGAGCACGCGTACGAGAGTGACGTCGTGTCTCAATTAACACGGAGTTCGTACATCTAGATATACCATCGTCCAGCGCTTTTTTAGCGATAAATTTGGATGTCTGCTTAACCGGCTAACCTTGATTGATTGTATCATGGTGCCAAGTACCATGAAATCAAGTCATTTGAATAGCCCTCATAATGACATATGATACAACCGTGGCAGGCGTGGAGTAGCGCAGAGTGGACACGAGGCAAGAGTCAGGGGTCTTAGACTACACGTACAGAGGTTGGAGAACACATCATTGGATTCCCTTCTCGTTCTGAGCGCTAGGCTGGGCCACGTCTCC
Source organism: Suillus subluteus (assembly GCA_016647755.1). Lineage (NCBI taxonomy): Eukaryota > Fungi > Basidiomycota > Agaricomycetes > Boletales > Suillaceae > Suillus > Suillus subluteus. Next base: position 133,265 of record JABBWI010000116.1, on the reverse strand, counting down.
AATGGGTAATTGACCAAATATTGTCCAGCTGGATGTATCGTGAGGGGAAGCTCTCGGTACTTGCCCTTACTACGAAGCACTACAGAAAATAGCTTGCATTCAAGGCTCAAATTATTGTGGCTGTGACACTGACCGTCTATAGAAGCTCACCTTATTTTAGCCAGCAGAAACAACCTGTGTGTCATCACATCATCTTTCCTCCTGTCATTCATGTGATCATGTTGACATATGCCTGTGCTGGGGTATGATGTATCAGTCAGTGAGAGGCTATGTTATATCAGTGCCTTTGGCTTACAATGTGATATATCACACCACAGGTCCACAGCATCACACCTCTTGCTTCAAGAGTGTCCTCTTCCTTTCGAACTCCGACTTTAGCTTCTCAGGGAACGTCCAGCACCCGATCATTGCTTAACCGCCATGTCTTGAAAACATCGCCCAAAGCTCGCCTGGCGGTCCACATTTCCCAGAGGCTGTCTTGATGGTGATCAGTCCTCCCATCCAGAGGGGATACAACATGGACGACTTCCATTTCATCGATGCTCAACTACGCTGAGTACCTTCAAGATTAATATCTCACAGGCCGGGGCCCCACTGTTCGATATCTAGCGTCTGGTACTCCTTGCTTTGCTGGTACCGAAACTTGCGCGGACACTTCAAAGTGCTCTGTTAACCATCGAAATTATTCCGCAAAGTAGTTAAGGACAACAGATTTTCGGCCTGTATACTATGAGTACGTGCTCATGATTCGGGTGGACAGGGTCAGTTTCATTCTATGTCAATTCCACTTCTATTCAGTAATCATGCCTGCAGAATTTGAGTATTTGGTTTTGATACATGCAAGTACTTGTCTCTGTTGGACTTCGGAGCTTCGCGCAGACTCAGATGCACAGTCGTTAATACGCCGGGCATCTCAATTTGCTTTGTATCCTTGTGACCACTATTGACATAATGAGCAATTATAGGACGTTTCTGTTCTTCAAAAAATCTAAAAAAATTCTTGGGAACTCTAACTCGATGGTTTGTCGGGCCGGTGTTGCCAAGTCTGGGTGCACGCGACACGCGCCTGTCGGTAGCAAGCAAGAAAAGCTAGCGTGCCGGGCTGGAGGCAGGGTAAGGTTTTCAGACGCGAAAGCGTCTCTACTAGTAACACTGGTTAACAAATTTAGAGCAGCTGTCCACAAAGGTATGACAGCCAGCGTACACTTGTGCGATACGAGTGGCAAGTGGGATTTGCCAAAAACTGTATAGCAGATGAGATCAAGGTTAAGGTTGCAAGAGCGGGTAGCGAGAAATTAGACGTGTGAATCTAACAAAGACCCTCCTCTACTAACATGGCCCGATACTCGCAACACGCTAAGCACATGTGATAACCAGTAGTACACCATATCCGCAGTGAGTGGATGTCCATTGTCTACGGACACCGTTGATTCTGATAAGTTCAAAGGTTTGCCCAGGATTATAAGCGGTGCAGTGTGGACAGCTTCTGGGTAAACATCAGATGCTGTCCGTTGATGTGAACTCTAAGTCGAGGCCAATCCTAGAGTTGTCGTCAGCCGGTCACGGGCGATCCTGGAACTGGACTGGTGTTACACGGTTTCCAATACTCCCCATCGTGTCTAGGGCATTTTCTATCTGCTGTCCATATAACGATAATATACATAGGTGAGGACGCCCACCTGATACATGGACTCGTCTCATACTGTACTGATACTTCTTCTCTAGATCATAGATTTATATCTTACTCTACCACCTTTCAATCCGCTGTGCTATTATTTGGAAAGCCCGTGCAGATCCTCCCATGCGGTCCAGCGATTCAAATGAGCCGCTATCTCACTGCAGCTACAATTCTTCTGGCACGATGTCTCAGAGTCCTGACTTCCTTTAAGTTTATTGTGTCCCCAACCTCGGCTGAATTCAAACTTCATGCGTCACTTCAGATCAGCATCCTGTGGACGATCGAATTCGGTATAATCTTAGTAGATGATCTCCACTGGCCATACGATACGTGAATTTGAAAGCATAGAGCCACGCGTTTTTTCTTATTCCGCATTTGAGGCTTATTCTTCATTAATAGAAAGACTTGCTAAATTTCGTGATTGCGGGAACCATCGCTTGAAGTCTACCTATACAGCAGGATTTGCGCAAAATTGGGAACCATCATTGTTTCCGAATCGGAAGGCAAATTAGCGCACGCTGCCACATTTCTGGTATTATTAGGCGGGACTCCTTGTAAGTAGCAACACATGTTCGCATGTTTTGATTGTGAGACGTCGTGTAGCTCCGCGCATGCATGTGTGGGCAGATAGTTCCGATAATGATACAGCATGGCATAATTAACATAGGTTTGTCCAGACTAAATCCTATCCTCCAAATCACTTCAGAACACACAAAAAACACTAAATAAATACCGCAAAACGAAACTGATAATCTGTATGCTCCCCGCACAGTACTGTGATTGGTCGGTTGGGTCGTTTTACATGCTACACATCTCCGCTAGTCAACACATCTCCGCCAGCCTGGAAAGCAATGGATGTCATGCATGTTCCCTCGTCGGACCTGGCCACGATCTTGGCATTATGTTCTCGAACACTGAGGATCAGACGCGGTCCCAGCACAAACATCTGCAACGTCTGAGCAAATGTCATAATGCCGTTATAGACGGAAGCTCCCGTAGAAGATGAGTACTGTAGACATGATGAGGAGTGGTCAGATGCAGATGTTATTCGAAGGTTAGCGCACCGATATATTTGGAGACATAGCGCCAAGAGTGAGGCAAGCCACGGCAGCAAAGCTAACATATGCGGAACTTCAGCGAAAAAAGAATATAATAACGTCCAAATGACCGAGCTCACACTAGAAAGTAAAACACGTGGCTTTTTATTAACGCCATGAAACAGTCCCCAACGGTCGATCCGCTCGGTGATTTTCGCAGTTCACGGAAGTGTTTTATAACAATCCAGACCGCAAGACAAAAGGCGAGGATCTCCCATATAGCAGTGGATATCAAACTCTCGTAACCCAGATCTGCCCCGTTTGGCGTGATCTCGGCAATACACACACGGTAGCCAGAGAGGACATATTCCTCTAGTATTGTTTCATGAGTCTTATGTGCTCAAGGCTTTCATCAACCAAAGCTTACCCCCTGTAACGCCGGTGTATGCTATTCCCGTCATAACTGCGGAGGTGATCGTGGAAGCCAGTAAAACCACCACAAGAAAGATGAGCATCTTTTTGGATCGTTGATACATGGCATGTATCCGCGTCATCATGATGACTTGCATGATATTTCAGTCGGGTCAGTATCAGTAAGGTACCCCAGATGAACTCACCGCCCAGCATGGCATTGACGACGACAGAGATCCATGCCTCTGCGAACCAAAAAACAGTGCCTGAAAACCCAGTTACTTCAATTTCGTGGAACGAGTACTTCAAATGAACCCACAGCTGTTGAAGTTATTATCTTGAAGAAACAACACGGTTGAGAATATCACTCACGCCTATGGAGAAGCGCAGTTAGTAATTGAATGGGAATGGCAGCCATCAGTAGTACCCACTTCATCTGTCATCGAGAACGGAAGAGTCGCTGCATGACGTCAGTCAGAAGAAAACAATATATTTTGGGACACATACACGGTGGGTAGATGCTGGTTGTGAGATATGGCTCATTAGCATAGTGCAGTATCATTAAGTCTGCCTCGCAAAACATACACAGCATATAGTATCCCCACGTAGCGCACCTAGATATATTTAAGCCAGTATAACTTGCCGAGTACGCTTATAACATGAGTTACTCACACCGAAATATAGCAGAGTCATGAGAGACCAGCGTTGCCTCTGCCCCGGGTCAACTGCATTACTATTTTTACTTCTGATATAGGACTTTGCTCACCCAAATCAGTTCGAACTGTGAAAGCACCCTTAGCGACAAGGCCGCGCAGGTCATGGCATCAGCTTACCTCTTGTCTGAATGTTCACATACTTCAGTCATAACCCTATGTAGAAGTGGTGCCCCGGATGTGCCAAATGGCTGTAGAATGTGTACCAACCAGCACCGGCCTGTACATGCACATTGGTGCCGGCCAAGGGTGTGAGAGTGGTACTGGCCAACCACTCAGGTGAGGCTGTCTATATATGTGGGTACTGGCTGACCACTGCCTATACATGTACATTGGTGCTGGCCAGCGGTGTGAGTGTGGTACTGGCCGACCACTGCTTATACATGTATATTGGTGCTCCGGCCAAGGGTGTGAGGGTGGTACTGGCCGAGTGAGTGTGGTACTGGCCGACCACTGCTTGTACATGTACATTGGTGCTGGCCAGAGGTGTGGGGGTGGTACTGGCCGACCTCTGCTTGTACATGTACATTGGTGCTGGCCAGAGGTGTGGGGGTGGTACTGGCTGACCACTGCTCGTACATGTACATTGGTGCTGGCCAGAGGTGTGGGGCTGGTACTGGCCGACCTCTGCTTGTACATGTACATTGGTGCTGGCCAGAGGTGTGGGGGTGGTACTGGCTGACCACTGCTCGTACATGTACATTGGTGCTGGCCAGAGGTGTGGGGCTGGTACTGGCCGACCACTGCTCGTACATGTACATTGGTGCTGGCCAGAGGTGTGGGGCTGGTACTGGCCGACCACCCAAGTGAGGCTCCCTACACACATACATCAGTACCAGCCAACAACTTAGGGCATCAGGAAAAACCTACACATTGTTGAATAACTGTATAATACTTGGCCAAGTCTTTCCATGACTTGCACTTCTAAGATACTCAAGTCCAGCAGGATATTTGACTTATGCAAGTTGATCAGTGTCAGTAGATAATGTAAGTATACAAATATATTTAAGTGTTCATGTCTTATGTGATGTTGAGCATCATGGTCAAGAACCCAAGTATCTAAAACAACTCAAGAATGATAAGGAAAGTGTAGGTTTCCTGATGGTATTGATGAGAGAGCCGGCCGGTGCATGTCCAGGCCATGTACAGGAAAGCAGGCCGACACCTCAGGCATTCATAATAACGCCGGCCGGTGCATGTCCAGGCCATGTACAGAAATGCAGGCCGACACCTCAGGCATTGATAACAGAGTCGGCCGGATCAGGACCATGTTGTGTACAAGCAGGCAGGCCGACACTTCAGACATTGATAACAGAGTCGGCCGGATCAGGACCAAGGGGCGTACAAGCAGGCAGGCCGATACCTCAGACATTGATAACAGAGCCGGCCGGATCAGGACCAAGGTATGTACAAGCAGGCAGGCCGATACTTCAGACATTGATACCAGAGCCAGCCGAGCCATCTCCAGGCTAATACCTTAGACAAAGTATTATCAAGAAAGATGTTGGTTTTAGTACTATCACTTGAGAGTTAGTCATTCAAATTGTACTATCTGCAAGTATAAATGGGCCAGCTCTAGAGTATGACGTGTAGGCAGTGATCCTGACCACCATAACTATCATATATTGGCTAGATAAGTCTTTGATATTATAATAGCAAAGACTGTTAAACGACTACAATCATCTTGTCTTTGAATGAATTTTCAGCATCCAATGCAAATCTTCCCCACAAGAGCACCTGTCGATGTGCATAAGCTTGATGACCAGGCTTTGTAGCTTGTCGGTATCTTTGGTCCCATTCTTCCATCCTGTATTTAAACCAACTCACTGTCCAACCCATTTCGTGTTGGACCAATCTCAACTCCTCCTCCCACCTTTGCCATCTAGCCTTAGCTTTCAACCAATTTACCCTGTAGACTAATACCTGTCACTGCAGAAAATAGGCATATTAGATATGACTTACATTCATCCATCCACACATCTTCCTGCGAATCATGACCGTTGTTGACTCTCCAAAACCAAGCCAGTCTGTCTGATCCCTGCCCATATCTGTTCTCTTCCGTCACTTCCTTGTCCACACTGAGCTGGTGTGGCTGAATGTCTTGATAAATCGTCCTCAGAGTATCTTCATCAGCCCCTAGTCTCTGCATCGAACCCCTTGCCCTTTGATACCTTCGGACACACTTCTCTATTTTGATACGACATCGTAGAGCCTCCTGCTTTGACCTGGTTCCTGTCCATGTGGAATCTGCACTTCGGAAATGTTGACGGTAAATTATCGCTTTATGACCGAGAGCCTGCCGTAACTTTTCCAAGCAATCATTTGCTTGACCCTTTCGTAACTCCAGTTCTTCAGCTTGCAGAGTGTGCAAGCCCAGGGCTAAAGCCTCATTTCGGAGCACTGAAGATGGCATCCAAATGCCCATGGCTTCTGCAGGAACTTCCTCATCAATCTCTTCCAACACATCTTCAATATCTGCAGCCTCCCGCACTTCCTCCACCACATCTGTAGTGCAAAATCTGATGTCATCCATGTGCTCAGTACCTGCATGGACTTCGATGCCCTCTGTCATAGCATCAGCAATTTCATGAAATTTTGAAATACGTGCAGCCAGTTTTTGTCGTTTCACTTGAACTGCAGCCCTTTGAACTGCAGACGCATCTTTGGGAAGCTGCCGAATAGCTACCCTGAGTGCATCCCTAGATAGTAATTAGAAATACATCATCACCATCAATATATATGATGAAACAACATACTGCGAATCCTCTATATTGATGCCGTCAATGAGCCAAGAAATTGATCCCAACCTCCCTGTATCAGCATATTCTGATTCAGTTAATTTTAGCCGTATTTCTGCCATTGTTGGTGCTTCCAATCACCCAATCAGAATGTACGGCACAGGGAACTGAATAGAAGCTTCGAAGTGCTCACCTTTATCTATCTTTAGCTGGTAAATGTTGAGATGTTCTCCACGTTCTTCCTTTGCCTTCTCCTCGTCTTTTTCCCATGCCCTCACTTTGATGACATCCAAAGATCCTGTAAGCTCTTCAAATGGCACCCTAGTGTCTTCAATGCCCTTGTTGGCCCGTTTGTACTTTCTCAAGAGCGTCTTAACTGCATCAGTGTGAAACTGTGATGTCATTCATTCCAAATATAGGCACTTACCTATTCTGACAAGTTTTTTCCAATTTGAGTTACGCATATGATCATCAAGAATTTCTTGACGGTGTGCTTGGCTCATAGAACGTGCTGTGGGAGATATCTTGTTAAAGGGAGCCCAAAGTGTCTCCAGAATTTCCCCATCAACTTGCCCAGCTCCTTGAATGAAGTTTAAGCTGTATCTAGCAAAACAGGCAAGTTTATGAGCGCTCAAGTGAAATTTCCCCACTGCGGCCACAATCTCGGTGTTGTCTGGGAGTGCCAAGCCAGGGCAGTTGTCAACACGTTGAGTGAAGTTAAGGCTCCACTGGCACCCCACATCATAGATGATCAGGGAGTTGTCAATGTTGCCAGCAGCATGCTTAATGGCATTGCAAATGGAATAATCTATATTCATGTGGCTTGAAGTGATTTTGTCAGCATGTCAAGCCCAAGGCTCGTCTTAACCTAGATTGAGTAAATGAAAGAAAACTTGCCGTTCACCCTTCTGAAAGTCCACTATGCAGTGGGGAACAAAACATCCATGCCGAGCACAAGCAGTGGCGCCGACCCCTGTAGCTCGGAGGTTGCTTCTGTTTGTGTTTGCTGCATTGACGGCCCGATGGTTGCTACACGAGGATCGCTTTCTACAGGTTTAGCCACCACTAACAATACAAAGCAAATCGATTCACCTCTTTACTCTCCATAGCTGAAGCCAAGTGAGCTTGGTAATCTCCGTCTGTTACCATATAACCTAAACCATCTGAGAGGAAGACGTCAAGCTGAGGCTGTCGCATGTTCATGTGCTGAGCGGTAAAGTTTCCATCTACCACAAATCTTCTCATAACAAGCCACCTGCAATCAAAAAGTCAGCATCCACGAGTTATCTGGAACCAACAACTTCTGGCCAATAGAGACAAATGGTCGGCCCCGCCTGACTCTGGGCTGTGTACAAAGGTACCGGCCAGCTGACACATTACTGGCCAGTAGAGACAAATGGTCGGCCGTGACTGATACTGGGCTGCGTACACAAGGTACCGGCCAGGACTCAGCTGACACATATTACCGGCCAGGACCACTGCTGCGCTATGCACTGTGGACACTGGCCGGAGTCTGGCAGACAAGGTTGGCCAGTAGAGACAAATGGTCGGCCGCGACTGATACTGGGCTGCGTACAAAAGGTACCGGCCAGGACTCAGCTGACACATATTACCGGCCAGGACCACTGCTGCGCTATGCACGGTGGGTACTGGCTGGAGTCTGGCAGACAAGGATTGCTGGAATTGACTTGCCTTTCGTACTTCTGCTCCCAAATAAGAGGCATATTGATTCCTGGCTGCGGACAAGAAGGGCAAAATAGAGCAAGATCTCCTGCACTAGGGGGTGCTTCCATGTCATGGCCAAATCCAAACCATTTACGGTTCTTCAAGTCGCGCCAGAGTCGAGACACTCTCATGAGTTCACGATATCGATCCTACAGATGGGAGTTTGCATTCAGTATGAGCTAGAATTATGATATTGTCGATTCTACTCACCGGGACAGCATCCGGAAAAGCATTATTTGTCAGCCGTCGGATTTTCTCAAAGAAGCTCATTGCCGAAGTCTTGCATTCCAAGGCATCAATGAGATAATGATCCAGTACTTCGAAGGTGAACGCAGTCCTAGGGCGTGTGATACTGGCGGGAAATAGTCCTGCTTGGAGCAGCTGCAGGTGATGTTCGTGATGTGATCCTGGACACCGACACCACGACACATTGTGTGTGAACACCCCAGAAGAATGTACAATAATCACAGAAGAATCTTGATCAAGGTGACTTTGTCCAACTCCGTAGCAAGGGCAAGACTTTCCACCATGGCCCATGTGCCATATAAATCCTTGGGCAGAAAGAGTGACGTCTTCAAAGCACTTGCCATTCCAAAATTGGATTTTGTGGAAAGGCAATGACTGATGTGATTCGAGGAGGCAAGGGCGACACCAGCTGTGGTCGCCAGTGCAAGTTGTGCAACGGAAGGAACTATCTTTGCATTGGCAAGTCTCACAGATGCCTGTGGTGGCAAATTTCTCTGAGTCCAAGATGACATCTAGATACGCATCTCGGTGAGCGAGATACTCTGATATGAAGTCATTTTGCGTCTATGCCATTGATGAGAAACAATTACTAGTAAGCCATGGCCTGTTAGACATACCTTTGTTTTTCTCCCTTGCTCAGCAGCCTCTACGTGAATAACAAAGTCACCAAACATTTCCTGATTTAAATCCTCTTCTTGGATGTCTGGTGATTCTGTGTGTACTTCTTTAACTCGTTTTCTTGGGCTGGTAGTAGGCTCTGGTGAAGTTTGATACAGCCGATCAGCACAAGACTCAACCCAAGAGGGATTTCCCCTCTTGTCTCTTGTAGGTTCGTGAGCAACATAATCAACATCCAGATCCTTTGTTTTTGATAACTTTCCTCTATGTTGGAAAGAATAAGAAATAGCCTTGAGACGTTGCCTTTTTTTTGAGGACATAGTGCTTAGACCGAGGAAATATTCCAGTGTATGAGAAGTCAACCGATTTAAAATCACAAGCTTTGTCTAATTGGGATATCTATTTTCTGGAAACTACTCCTCGTCCCCTGCTCTTATTTGATCTCCGAATGGCTTTTAAACCCCCCTTCTTACCTGCCCCCACTCTATTCAGAAAATCCCGCTGGTTTGGAAACTTTGGTCTCGGTACACCAAGCCTATCATGTACTTTATCCTTGACAAAGTGTGCAATCACAATTCTCTCCCCATCACCCCACCTTGGCACTCCATGCTCCAGCACCTTCCCTAAAATGTAAACCATAGTGCCAGGCGGATATGCTAGCTCGGCACCCAGATCTGGCAGAGCTAGTACGGCACGGTGACCTTTGCCAAGGCTCACCAAAAGGTCATAGAATGAAGGCGATGCTCCGGGGTCTCGGTGATTTGGCGTCTCTCGGTTGACAATAACTTCCAATCCAGAAAACTCTGAGGGCCAAACAACAGGATCTGAGGTACGAACCGTATCCTTCATATTAGCAACGGATTCCACACCAGCCTGATATTGATCTGGCGCAATAACACTGGTGATAGCGGACCACAAATGTTCAGTTACCGTTATTTCGGACAACCAATCTCGGACTGCAGGTGAAGAAAGGGAGCTTGATTGGTACAAGTCATCCTGAAGCCGCTAGCCCATTTAAGTTAGTTCTGTATCACGGCAAGTATATGAATACAGAGTTACCTCATGGCGTTGCATGAATCCTCCCGGGCATAAAGTCACCCTTCCTACTCCAAATTCTCCCCCGCTTGAAGGCATGACAAATCCTTGAGAACGCCAAGGCTGCTTTGCCTTCTGAGTTGGCTTGGGCAAAGACTGATCTAAGGCAGGTCTCAGCAATTTGATGGACTGGTTGACACGATCCTAATTATAACTTATTAAAAGGACTTAAACTGTAATCAAATCAAATTCATACCATTCTATCAGGCACCATGATTTCTGGCAAATACCAAGCAAGGATCCTTCCATGCCTGTCAACAAATGTTGCCGGCTCCGATATTGAACCAAACGAAGGACAGTGGAAATATTTTGCTAGCTTATGTCTTTGGCTGTCAGCATGCGATGGATGGGACGCCTTGGCACTGTCCGCAAACCGATCTGCATCCAAATCCGCTCGCACTATGGCAACATAATGAATGACAGACCCCCCAACCATCAAATCAACACTTACGGGGATTAACCACAGCATAGGCTATTATGACCGCAGCCCTGGTAAGTTCAATCTCGGCAATGACATTCGCCTTGACATCACTACCAGTACTGGACAGACGTATGTCCTGCCACTTGGCCCACAATCTAGTCCTTAAATTCCAGCTGTCAAGTTTTTCTGGACAGTGACGTGAGATTCCCTTACCTGGCTCTTTGCAGCAAATTGTCATTGATTTTGTCACCTATCAGCAACTCATACGGCGATGAATCACGCAGTAGGTCATCTATAAGCCTACAGAGGCTCTTGGACAGAATTGTCACAGCAGGATCCACCATTTTTCGGTGGTTGGAGTTTGGAAAATCAGACTTGAAACAACGGAATGGTAAAATTTTCAACCGCAGGCAGTCTAGACTATAAATGGTTTAATTTACAATGTTGGAAGATCCAAATCGGGATAACTTCTAATTTGGATGGCGTCGTAATATAAGATTTGCAAAGACATACCATCCAAGCAGAGGCCTGTATTGTGAAAGAAACAGATGAGAAACAGCAGTCCCAACTTAAGTTACCTTACATCCTTCAAATTCAAGCTCAAGAAATGGCAGTCCAGACATAAAAGCTGGGAGAACCTTTAAATTTGAGCTTTATGCTAACGGCAAGTAATAAACTGGTCTGCCAGTGTTGAAAATATTGTGTCTTAGGCGCGATATAGCACAGTCGTGCAGGTAAATCCTCGTATCTGAGCTTTCCACCTGGGCTCAGGAAAAGAGCAATCGCACTCGAATATGAGGCTTTTGGTAAGGCCCACATATCCGAGCTTTGAGACCCGATTGCTCTTTTCCTCAGCTCAGGCGGAATACCTGAGATACTGGCTGCATGCTATGGGCCTTACCAAAGATGTGATTGCTCTTTTCCTCAGAGCGAGCGTGCCGGAGTGTAGAGGAAGGAAACGATTGCGATACGGTGGATGGAAAAGATGACGACGCGAAAATGACGATGACGGCACGGTACGGACAATGAAAAAGCGGACGACGACGATGTGAACCAAAGCCGACAAAGAAAAACGAGCGAGCAAAAGATAAGCCATGCGATGCGTGAACTCTACATTTTGCAAATGGAGGGAGGAAAAAGACAAGGACAGATAGAGATAGAGAGAGATAGAGAGATGTCGTGAATTGGCGTAGGATCGTATCAGTGCGTGGAGGTTCGTGCGTCAGAAGATTCAAGTGAAATACCTTACCTGAGATACCGACTCATATAGACGTGGTTCTCTTTTCCTCAGCCCAGGCGGAATACCTGAGATACCGGCTGCATGCTACAGGCCTATGCTGAGGCAACGAGCAATTGTATCTCAAAGCTTGGATATGAGGATTTGCTTTTCCTCAGTTCAAGTGAAATACCTTACCTGAGATACCGACTCATATAGACGTGGTTCTCTTTTCCTCAGCCCAGGTGGAATACCTGAGATACCGGCTGCATGCTACAGACCTATGCTGAGGAAAAGAGCAATCGCGTCTCAAAGCTTGGATACGAGGATTTGCTCTTTTCCTCAGTTCAGGTGGAATACCTGAGATACCGACTCATAGACGCGATGAGGAAAAGAGAAATCGGGTCTCAAAGCTTGGATGAGGATTTGCTCTTTTTCCTCAGCTCAGGTGGAATACCTGAGATACCATCTATTCCGCCGCATTCAAGACCAAAGACGAGCGCACTGAGGGTACTCTCAAGCACCCCTTAGTTCAACAATACGCTGCTGTGAAAATTGGCAACATTCTAACTGCAGTATTTAAAAGTCACGTGACTTATTTGCACAGACGAGCAGGGTGGTGTTGCTATTTGGTGACAAATCAAAACTAAGTTACATTGGCGGCGCATCTTTCTGTCTAATTGAAGAAAAAAAACAAAGGTGTGACAAAGCCAATACAAGGCTACCGCAGAGGGGCCCTCTCTGCGGCAGTCTAGTACTGTGTAATACAGTAATAAAAAGTAGAGCGAGAAAAATATAGCTAACTAAATAACATAATCTGTGAACCTCGCTGGCAATCAGTATCTGCGAAGCGAATATCAAACAAGTTACCTTTGAATGTCTGAACAAGCCAAAAGAAACATATCTGTGAACCGCGCTGGCAATCAGTATTTGCGTAGCGAATATCAAACAGGTTACCTTTGAATGTCTAAACAAGCCAAAAGAAACATATCTGTAAGCTGTGGTCAGCCTTTGGTCAGAGGCAGCGATACAAGTTACCTTATGGTGGAGCGGTTGTCATCCCTCCAGAGAAAATACAACACAAGGATTGTGGGAGGAGGCGCACCATTGTGGACACTTAAACCTCACAAGCACAACGGTGGTTGAAGGAGGGGCGCACCAATGTGGACACTGAATCCTCTCCAAGCCAAGCCCCCAGTACTCAATGATAAAAGAAGGGAGGAGAAGTGCGCCAATGCACACATACATCTCCTCCCCAAGCCAAGCCCCCAGTACTCAATGATAAAAGAAGGGAGGAGAAGTGCGCCAATGCACACATACATCTCCTCCCTAAGCCAAGCCCCCAGTACTCAATGGTGAAGCAAGGGAGGAGAAGTGCGCCAATGCACACATACATCTCCTCCCTAAGCCAAGCCCCCAGTACTCAATGATAAAAGAAGGGAGGAGAAGTGCGCCAATGCACACATACATCTCCTCCCCAAGCCAAGCCCCCAGTACTCAATGGTGAAGCAAGGGAGGAGAAGTGCGCCAACGCACACATACATCTCCTCCCAAAGCCAAGCCCCCAGTCCTCAATGCTCAATGATGAAGAAGGCGTTCAGTAAAGAGATGGCTGAAAGAAAGACATACCTTAGATCTATAGGCGCCTCAATAGTATACCAAAATAACTAGAAAGAAGGTGTTTAGTGGAGAGACGGTTCAAAAAAGACAGACCTTAGATCTGGAGGCACCCCAATAGTGTCCTAAATTGTCTAGAAAGAAGGCGTTCAGTGAAGAGACGGTTGAAAAGAGACGTACCTTAGGTATCCACAAATCAACCTATGCAACCAAATTAGAAATAGAATTAGATTTGAAAGACGCATACCATGCAGTAGGGAATGAGTGCTCAGTGGGTTGTTAGCCACTTACACAGCTGCAGTCTGTGTAAGTGGCTAACAGGGTGAGCGGACAGAAGAGATGTGGTTTGAAATTGAACCGTGTGAAAGTGTTGCGCTGGACTATATGTTCAACATATTTGATGTTGTTTGTTGCGGCAAATGCCGGCGCAACCACAACACGATCACATGACTGGTTGGTTTGAAAATTCGTAAAGTCCTTTTTGCTCTACCATTTCTTTTCCTTATCCAATGCCGCCTAAAAAGAGCAACACGGCCAAGAAGTCTTGCGGCGGTTCTGCCCGGAAACTTTTGGCACCTGCCGGCTCTCCTCCGACGCCCGCAGGATCAACATCGTCCGCGCCATCCTTAGAGCCAGAGGACGCTAGGATTCCGGAAGAACACAGTATAGTAAGTTGTTTTTGCTTCTTTCTAGTGTTCAGTTGACTGACTGGAGGTCAGTGGTGTTTGATCTGTCTCGATGGCGCGGAAGGTGACGTTGTACTCTTTGAATGCAACGCCTGCCCCCGCGTCATGTGCAGCAAATGCATTGAGGTGCCCGAGGCGCACGTCGATGCCGTCCGACATCCGGACGTTATATTTTTATGTCTTTCTTGTCACTCATTGCGGACGGTTAAGGAGCCCGCGCCATATTTTGTGAGTCTTCTTTGTCTTATTCAAATGTTCTATTGATTGACTACTTAACTTTGTTCAGGGCTTCTACCGTAACGTTTTGCCAGAGGAAGGAGGAACGCCTGTACTCCCAGGCTTCCTACAGTTCAATGGCAAGTATGAGCTGGCGTCCAACTCCATCTTGGCAGCCACACCCCTCGCCATCGTCCATTTTGCCCTTGGCGCCAAGTACACAATCTCCACACCCGTTCCACTCCTCTCGCATTACCTCGACAAGTACTACCCCAACGGTGGGTTTCTGTACGTCGAGATCTCGTTCGACGTCGCCACCTATACGAAGATCGACAAGTACACCCGCGACCAGGTCGAAACGGTTGCTAAGCTCGTCCGTCACCTTGGCTCAACTGGTCGGGTCTTTGCGTTTCTCTCCAACCATTCGGAAGAAGACAGCGGTTGGCTCTATGCAGGGAAGGAGGGTCGAGGTGAGGGAGAGTATGTTGCGATGGAAGTTCAGCATGTAAGTTTTAAAATTTTGACGCTTCAATATTATTAATTAATCTATTCTAGGTTCTCTCCACAGTGTTGAAGCCCTACGCCAGGATCCTCAAGTCCGCACACATCGTCTTCCTGGTCTGCGGTTCTGTGGTGGCATACAAGACGCCCTACACTCAGCTCAAGGAGTCCGTTCTTCAATTCAACTTCGCATCTGCAATTCTCTTTTCCGCAGCTCGCTTTCAACCCCTTGTCGCCACTAATTTCTTGGTCGCCATGGCGGAACTTGTTGCGATTGAGCAACTCAGCATCCGCACTGTATTTCCGACCCTCCTTAGTATGTCAGGCGGTCTCGGTCAACACACCAGCGTCATCCTGATGACTCCCGTCAACATTGATGGTTGCTGCAAGCTGGAACTCACTACATTCGCGCGCGCTCACACTCAGACTTCGCCTTGGGGCGTTCCTATTCCTGCGCAATGCCCCCAATGTGGCTCTACCAAGAGCTGGGGTGAGAGGGTTGCTGTGACAGTTTCTGATGAGAATCGCGACGCGCACGCCTCAGCCCAAGGCTCTGTTTGCCAGTACATCTACACATGCAAGTACACCAACTGTGGTAGCATGCAAAAGTTGCCGTGCTACAAGTTTTCTGTCACCAAGCCTCCTGGGTCCATCATCAACACTGCCAGGACCAAGAACTGCGCTTGGTTCAAGTCGCCTTCTACTCATTTTGTATCTCAGTCTTTACCTGACTCTACCCAAGGCAAGCGCAAGAATGAGACAGCGTCTCCTGGGACTGCAAAGAAGGCGCGCAAGTAAATTATGTATTTACTTGACACTGTACATAATTTGAATTGATTGAGGTATCACTTTGTCACACATGTGATTTCGTAATGACGCGTCTTGGTTTGCATGCACGTGATCGCGTCTCCTTCAAAATTTCAACTCTTCGGCCTGGTCTAAGGTTACACGACGCATACTCACCCTTACCAAAAGCTCCTGACTTACGTTTTCTTGTCATCAATGGCTGAATGGTATGCTTCTTGGGAGGGAGTACTGACTCTCCACAAAGATCAGTTTGTAAATGGGAAGAATTCCCGTCAGAATCTCCTAAGACAGATCCGCAATGAAATTGTCGCAATTCATCGTACAAGACAGGATTCCGAGGATTTACCAAAGGGATTGAAAAAGGTACTGTTTTGTTGAGTATATAATGATACTGATATAATTGTTATATAGGCTATCAGGAGGTACTACCTCCAGTTCTTAACGGACACTGATGATCGACGTGCTGAGCAAGAGGTCTTGGGTGATGAGCCGGAGGAAGAACCATCTGGCGTGTCCCCTGAGGACAGAGAATTGGCGGCTCGTCCTAAGGACGCAGGGTTCTACAAGAAGGAGCTTAATGCTTGGGACGTCGCGCAGAAACTCTTCAAGCAGGAGATGGACGACTACGATAAGGAGCAGCAACAGAAGAAAGGCGTGCAACATTCTATTAAGTATAGGACTGGACATGCGAGGGAGTGGTTCAACAACATGACCTCTGCACATCAGAAGGAAGTTGAGGAGGCGAGGGACAAGTGGAATAGGGAAGGTGCCCCAGCAGAAGCACAGGCGATGTAAATTGCCTTTTTTTTTTCAATTTCTACTATAACAACATTGATAGGTATCGAAAGAAAAGCCTCAAAAAAGTTCTCGACAATTTTACAGAACAGATAAGGCGTTCTATGGGTTGCCGAGTCGTGATGTTAGTCAGTCACAAGAAAAATGCCGATCAGACTTTAAGTGTCAAGATGTGAGTATTTATCCACTCTCCTCAGGGTAAAATAACAATTTTATTGTTATTCAGTCATGAGTCTCAGCCTGTCAATCACAAGAAACCGTTTAGCCTGAGTTCTCGAGGAAGCAAAGAGTGGACGTCCGAAGGTTTTGAAAAATTTGCCGAGTGGTCGAAGGAAGAATTCTGTAAGTTCTGTATTTTTGGGGATTGGTTCAGACTGCTCAATGACCGCGTATCAGACCCCACCAATGATGATGATGACTCGTCCGATGAAGACAGTAAAGATGGAAAAGATGCGATACCTGAAGTCATCTTGGACGAGCACGGGTTTGCAAAGCTCCCTTCCCGTAAAGGAGTGGGCCTCAAGGGGCAACAAGAATTGGTTCGGCAAATTTTTCATGCATCTTACAGTGAGTCGCTGATCACTTCATCTGTTGATTTTAACTTGACTCAATTTCCGTTTTTCAGAAGTCTTCACTGGTAGCAAAAAGCCAGTACCTTGGCTCTCGATTGCCGGCAACCTTTTGGTGTACCTGGATCCAGACTCCATCCCTGAGGGTTTCATCGTGCAAGACCCGTCTCATTTGAAGGCGCAGGAAATAAACCATCTTTGGGGCCATTGGGAAGCCAGGAAGGCTTCGAAACAGAAACTGGTTATTTTTGTCGGGGCCGTGAGTTCCCACATGAACAAGTCCCTGCTCGTCAATGCTGTTTATGTAGGCGAGAAACAATCGAAAAAGAAGTATGTACCAGTCGACACTGATGATGAAGAGGAGGCTTCAGCTGCGCCTACATCCACGAAACGTACAAGACAGCTGGCCGAGGCTAAGGCATCCTCCAAGCCCAAGGCCAGCACAAGGCCCACCAAGAATTCAAGACCGCAAACCCAGGACAGCTCCGAGGATAGCTCTGATGATAATCTCACTCCATCGAAAGGGCTGGTTAAGCGACCATCAGTTGGTCAAGAAGTCGTGCGCACACCAGCCACTGTGCCAAAGAAAGATCGGATGTCATTCTTACGGTCTCTCAGCAGCCAGGACGAATATCTGCTTTTGATTTCGCGTCTTGGTGACTTGAAAAAGGTACGTTTTCGATTAATACCTGGATTGGTGAAACTTGATACTCACTTGACGCAGGAACAAAGCTCTGAGGCAATGGAATGGCCCGCTTGGGCGACATGGAGTTGGGACAGATCACACCTTCCGAATAGTGTGCACTCAGACGAGCGTGAGTTGAACAAGTTCTTGGAGATAGTCGTCTCTGCCAAGATCTCTGGCTTGGTATCAGCCATGGGGGTTAGCCTAGGTCTTGGGATGCTGCTAAGAGAATGCAAGCGAGTTATCGAATATGAGGAGGACGAAGCTACCCCGAACACCCCCTCTTACCTTGGCACCTCTATTTTGAGTATCAAGACCCACGACCTCGTCATAGAGGCAATCAATACAGCCAGAGGTGGGGTTACGCGGATGCTCAAGGCGAAGGAAGGACAACATGCAGCCATTGCTGAGGCTGCTGCTGGTGAAGAACACGGAGCTGATACTGCCATTCAGACCATCTCAACCAGGGAAGAGAAAGAGGATGAGGGGACGGAAATGGAGGCAGATGAGTTGACAAGGAAGCTTGACAAGGAGTCGTGGGAGGTGGAGGAAGAGAAGAAGAAAATGGCGATGCTGCAGGAGGACATGAGAAAGCTGGAGGAGAGAAAGCGAGAGCTGGAGGAGTACAACCAGAAGCTGTTGAAACTGGTGGAGATCGAAAAGGACAGTGGTGGTAAGGATGATATGGAAGATAAGGAACAGCGTGGCGAGGAGGAGAAGGCTGAGGAGGAGGAGGAGGAGGAGGAGGAGGAGGAGGAGGAGGAGGAGGTCGTCGTGCAGAAAGGGAAGAAAAGGGGAAAATCTGGGGGATCTGGAAGACCATCCAAAAAGGCTACCACTGACAATATTCGTCGATCCAGCAGATCCAGGAAACCCTCCAAAAAGGCCATGCGAAAGTGACCTAGCATAGCACATTGAATTCTTGCTGTTTTAACTCATAGATCTACTTGATATTACTAGGCAAAGCAATATACATGATGGGGTGGCCGGTATATAGTTTACAAGGCCAGCCAAGACTTTATACCTGATTTTATAAGTGGGGCTGGCCAGTACTTACCCTACATGGCCGGCCAGTACCTTTGTACATGCTAGTACCTGCCCTATGGGCTCGGCCAGCACTCCTGTACAGTTGTGTACAGGAGTGCTGGCCGGAGGCTGGTTCCTGGCTGAGCTGGCCAGTACCTGCACTGTGCACTCGGCCGGCACTCTCATACACGATTGTATAAGAGTGCTGGCCGGAGGCTGGTTCTTGGTAGCATTCGGCCGGCACTCCCATACACGCTTGTATAAGAGTGCTGGCCGGAAGCTGTTTCCTGGCAGCTGGCCAGTACCTGCCCTGTGCACTCGGCCGGCACTCTCATACACGATTGTATAAGAGTGCTGGCCGGAGGCTGTTTCCTGGCAGCATTCGGCCGGCACTCCCATACACCATTGTATAAGAGTGCTGGCTGTGTTTCCTGGCAGCTGGCCAGTACCTGCCCTGTACACTCGGCCGGCACTTTTGTACACTATTGTATAGGAGTGCTGGCCGGAGGCTGTTTCCTGGCAGCAGTCGGCTGGCACTCCCATACACCATTGTATAAGAGTGCTGGCCGGAGGCTGTTTGTTGGCAGCTGGCCAGTACCTGCCCTGTGCACTCGGCCGGCACTCCTATACACGATTGTATAAGAGTGCTGGCCTGAGGCTTCTTCCTGGCTGAGCTGGGCAGTAAATGCCCTGTGCGCTCGGCCGGTACTCCTGTACAGTCACGTGTAGGAATGCTGGCCAGTACTTGTCCTACATGGCCGGCCAGTTCTCGCTCTACACATTCCTTCGGTACCTAAGCAGAGTTCAAGGTACACTGGCCGTGCCCACTTCTACGAACCGGCCAGCCACATATCTACCTGGCCAGGCCGGTGCTGGCTGGGACATATTCTACGGCCTTTTGGCACATCCGGGGCACCACTTCTACATCCAATGTGACTGAAGGGTCTGGAATGTTAATGCTTGGATACTATATAAATATCAATGATTCCCTCAGAAAGCATTATCCCGCTCACTCCAATCATATACAACCACAGTAGAAGTTACGACTGTGAAACAATAATCAATGATCGTGAGCCGTCAACATCGTCATCACTCTTGCTCTCTACGAACCCATGAAATAACTGGTAAGTTGAGCACCACTGATAACCGGCCACCAAGCGGGATCATTTGAGATTATGGTCATATTGGGATGGGGCCTATAGGGTCTCACGAATGAAGAGGCTCGGACTAGGAACGGGAAAGGGAGAGAAATTAATGCGCTGATCGAGACGGAGAATCAAAGGTGAACGTGTGTGAGACGTATAACGAGGAGTGATCGTGTCTGTAGAAGAAAAGGATGAGCACGCGTACGAGAGTGACTTCGTATCTCAATTAACACGGAGTTCGTGCAGATATACCACCGTCCAGCGCTTTTTAGTGACAAATCTGGATATCTGACTAACCGGCTAACCTTGATTGATCGTATCATGGTGCCAAGTATGATGAAATCAAGTCATTTGAATAGCCCTCGTAATGACATATGATACAACCGTGACAGGTGTGGAGTAGCGTAGAGTGGACACGAGGTTGCCAAGAGTCAAGCCCAGTGAACTCTACCTATGGCCAAAACTGGTTGGAATCGCGTAAAATATTGTTTAGACATATATGTTATTCCATACAAGAGCGGTGCAAATTTAAAACTTCTGACATCATCCTGGCAAAACTTCGAGCCCCCCCCGCCCCCTGTCACAGCGTGACTGTCACGGAAATATGACTATATTAGGTAGCTTAGTCAGTTCATCTAGCGACAAAGAACTAAGACATATGCAATAACTAAAGCGCACTACAAAACATTGTAGAACAATGTGTAGCAATCGTAAACATTGTGCGTGAATGATACCAATGATAGTGCAACTTAACACAAGTGAAAACACGATTGATTAACGGATCAACCAAGGAGACTATGCGATTAAAGTGCGTGCAAACTGAAGTGGTTGGACAGAGGTACAAGGTCATTTCGAAGGTAGGGATGTGGCTGACTCGAGGGCAGGACATTTTCATGTGTGTGAACCAGATGCAGGGATGTTCTCCTTGTTGGAATAGCAAGCGTGCATGCAGCCGAACGCACTTGTTGTGCGCCCTTGTCGTTGATCTTGATATTGTCTCAAACTGTATGTCTCCATTGTCATTTGTTTTCCTTTTTGTGCGCTCTTATAATTTTACTTACTATTGTGTACATTAATCCTTGATTGCTTTGGCCAGTGCCAACTATACCATTGTAGAGGTCTCACACTAATCCGTCGATACAAGACCTTCTCATTCTATTTAGCCAGTGTGTTTTCAAGCAGATACCTCAGACATTTGCTTTCTGCGTGCAACGACTGAGAGTATATATTAACTTTAGATCCACGTGATTCTATTAATCATTTCAGGTTATGAGCCCTGAGCTCTAAGCCTATACATCTCACCTTCCCTGCTAAACAATCCACCTTTTGTGATGTCTACTGCCATTCCTGTCATGATGGATACCCTCCCGTTGAATGTACCCAAGCTCGATATCAAGGGTATGAACTGGGCCATTTTCTCGTTGCATTTTCAAATCGCTGTTGAGGCCAAGGAGTTATGGAAGTATTTTGATGGCACCTGTCCCCATCCAGCTTCGCCTGTAACTGCCACAGAAGTGACTATTTTAGAAAAATGGCGAAAGAACGAGAGCCTCGCAAAACACCTACTCACCCAACAAATCCCTGACTCCACGGCTCTTCACATTCATAATCTTGCAGACATTGCAACTATGTGGACAGAAATCGTTCATGAGTATACAGAAAAGGGTGCATATGCGCAAATTGACCTTCGAACCAAATTCTTGGAGTCGAAGTGTCCTGTTGGGAGTGATGTGCATCAGTTCCTTGATGAACTACATGTGAAACACGACGAACTATCAGCGGTTGGCGTCCAAATCGAGGAGAAAGACTACCGGTCTACCATAATCCAATCTCTCCCTAACCATCTTGCTAGTTTTGCTTCCGGGCAACTCGCCACTGCCTGCCTCTACAGCCCCACCAAAACTATCGACCCTGACATCCTCATCTCGTTGATTATCAAAGAATCCGAGCACCATAATAGAAAAGACGGTCGAACACCACGTACTCATGTTGGCGCAAAATCCCAGAGCACAGATGAGGCCATGGGAGCCACAGACTCATCACCCCGTGGTCAAGGAGGTCGAAGGGGTTTCAGAGGAGCTAATTGTGGTGGAAGAGGGACTGGGAGACCTCATCCCCTGTGCTGGAACTGCAGCTCACATGAGCATTTCAAAGCTCAATGTCCTGAGCCGGACAGAAATCCCCAACCTGCTAACACCACTCGTGTCGCCCATGGGTCCACACACGCAGCTGCTGACTCTGATTCTGAGAGTGATGGCGTCTTTGCTATTGACGAACTGTCAGATTTCGAGACTGAGAGTTCAGTACCAGACTTGCTCACCCTATCTGAAACCTCCTACAATGACGATCCCCTCCTCAGTGCCGAATCAGAAGACAATGATCGTTTCTCTGAAGTAGGAGAGGATGCTGCCTCTTTAGATGATCCCGACTGGACTTCTATCGGAAGTCTCAGTGACAATGAGCAAGCTGGGACTGATGGTGAAGTAGCCGCTGAAGTCAGTCTCAAGGCCAAAAGTGACGGACCTGTTGTTGAACTATATGACTCCGGCTCTACACGCCACATCTCCCCATACAAAGAACGTTTTGACAGCATATCCCCAATCCCCCCAAAATCCTTCACAGCAGCAAATAAGCAATCTTTTAATGCTGTCGGAACAGGAGAAATGGTCATTGAAGTCCCAAACGGTGTTGAAGTGACCAAACTACGACTCACTGAAGTTCTCTACTCACCTGAAGTTGGCTATACCCTCATCTCCATTGGGCGACTCAACAAGTTAGGCTATTCAGCCACCTTCGCGGACTGGACACTGCATCCTCCGAAATAGTGCCAAAGACGTCATTGGGCAAATACCCAAGATGATGAGAGGGTTATACTGTGTCGTCCATGATGAAGGCAGTGGAAGTGTGCATGCTGCAGTAGAGACCGTGACCATTATGGAATTGCACAGACGCATGGGGCACATCGCCCCCAGCGCTGCCCGTCACCTTGCTGAAAATGGCCTTGTTTCTGGTATTAAGGTGGATATGTTGTCTGGGGAACCCACATTTTGCGAGTCATGTGTCTACGCTAAAGCCACATGAAAGCCCATCAGAAAGACTCACAAAGGAGATCGAGCAACCGAGTTTGCTGAAGAAGTTCACACTGACCTCTGGGGACCCGTGCCAGTAGCAACCCTTGGAGGACAAAGATATTATGTATATCAGCTTCACGGACGACAAAACACAGCTCACGTACCTTCACCTTCTCCACCAGAAAAGCGACGCTTTCAATGCCTACAAGGAATTTGAGGCATGGTGCAAAACTCAGCACAACGCGAAGGTCAAGACACTGCACTCTGACTGCGGAGGCGAGTACCTGGGAAAAACTTTTAGCATGCATCTCAAAGCTGCCGGAACAAAACAAAAGCTTACCGTTCATGACACTGCCACAGCACAATGGTGTCGCCGAACGACTCAACCGCACCCTAGTTGAGAAGGTACGAGCCATGTTACATGAGAGTGGCTTACCACGTACCCTCTGGGGAGAAGCAGTAAGGCATGCAGTTTGGTTGAAAAACCACACGCCAACCAAGGCCCTCAATGGTGGCACACCACTTGAAGCCGCCACCAGGACAGAAGCCAGATTTGAGCCGCATTCGGCCATGGGGCTCAAAGGTCTGGGTCTGTCTTGAAGCTGGCGACAAGCTCAGGGGATGGGTCACAGAAGGGCGATAGGTAGGTCTCGATGATGCCAGTGAGAACGGTTGCCGTATCTACTGGCCAGAGAAGCGCAAGGTAACCTGTGGAGCACAATGTGTATTGGGACCCTGCGGAGAGCATGACATTATCCCTGTGAGGGGGAGGAAGGAGATCAAACTCCAAGTGCGATGATACTGTCGCAAGACTCACCTCCACAGCCCACTATTGTACCCTCAACTCCAAAAACCACAATTACCCCTTCCAAAATCCCTATCTTGTCGAATTTGCCGACACTTGAGATGATCACAAAGCGAGTCAGAAAGCCGAGCCAATGAGTCCTTGACATCATAGATGGAAAAGGCCCCATTCCCAAAGGTATCCAAATGCCCACTCCAGAAACCATTGTTGAAGGAGGAGAGATGTCGAAAGGAGAAGCCTGCAGCAGACAAGTTAATGGCTCTGCTGGAAGATGAGGACGACTGTTGCCAAACTAGCTCTAGTGCTAAGTGAGTTCACAGCCGACAGCTGAAGCTCTAGAACCTGTATCCCTAGCTGAAGTGAAGCAGCGCCCCAACTGGGCCCAATGGGAAGCTGGTATCCTTGAAGAGTTAGCCACATTGCAGACAGCTGGGACATGGGAACTTACAGACCTCCCTGTTGGAGCGAACCTCATAGGATTGAAGTGGGTTTTTCGAGCAAAGAAAGATGCTGCTGGAAATATAGTCCATCATAAGGCAAGACTCGTTGCTCAAGGTTACTCACAAGTCCCTGGTGTCAACTATTTCAACACCTATGCCCCAGTAGCTAACCTCTCCTCTATCCGAACGACTCTTGCACTCGCTGCTCGACTGGACCTAGAGCTTCATCAAATAGACATCAAGGGAGCATATTTAAATGGAGAACTTACTGGAAACGAAGTTATCTTTATGCGCCAGCCTCCTGGATTCGAGTCAAAGGAACACCCGACAAAGGTCTGTCGGCTGTGGAAGACCCTATATGGACTGAAGCAGAGTGGACGAAGATGGTACCAGAAGTTGGTAGAGATATTGGTGGATAAGATTGGACTTATGCAATGCGATGTCGACCAAGCTGTGTTTTTCTTGCGCTCTGCATCCGACAAACTCATCGTCATTGTAGTCCATGTTGACGACTGTACCCTTGCAGCCTCTTCGATGAACCTTATCAAGGAGTTGAAGGACAAGATATGCACATATGTTGAGATCACTGATTTAGGAGAGCTCCATTGGTTGCTTGGAATCGAAGTCACCCGCAACCGTGACAGCCACACTCTATCCTTATCGCAAAAAGCATATCTTGACTCTATCATACGCCGCTTCAACTTCGAAGAGTTAAAACCAGTCTCAAACCCTATGGAACCCAGCACTGAAGCTCCATTCTGGACAGTCACCGTCCACCAGGCGCAGAACATGCTGCCATGCATCATGTCCCTTACCGAGAGGCTGTTGGCTCACTAATGTATGCCTCTCTCGGCACTTCGCTCAGACATTTCCTACGCTGTGACCACTGTATCCTGTTTTTCGAGCAACCCAGGACAAGCACATTGGGACACTGTGCAGTCAGATCTATCATTACCTTCTAGGAACAACTACTCTGAAGTTGACTTATGGGGGAGTTGAGAACGTGTTGACGGGGTATGCAGATGCTGATGGGAGCATGGGAGAGGATAGGTGGGCAGTCTCTGGGTATGCTTTCCTCATTGATGGTGGCACTGTCTTCGTGGTCGTCTAAATGTCAGGACATTGTTTCACTCGCGACAACGGAGAGCGAGTATGTGGCCGCAATGCATGCCGCAAAAGAAGCGCTATGGCTCCGATCCTTCATTGGCCAAATCTTCGAACCTTTCGTAGAGCCCATCACCCTCTTTTCTGATAACCAATCAGCTATCGCCCTCACAAAAGACCATCAGTACCATGCCAGAACCAAACATATTGACATCTGTTTTCACTTCATTCGCTGGATTATCAAAAATGGCAAGCTTCGTCTCGTCTACTGTCCTACTGCAGATATGATCACAGACACCCTGACCAAGGCCTTGCCATCACCCAAGGTCAAGCACTTTGCTATCGAACTCGGACTGCATGCACTTTGAGGGGGAGTGTTGGAATAGCAAGTGCGCATGCAGCCGAACGCACTTGTTGTGTGCCCTTGTTGTTGATCTTGATACTGTCTCAAACCGTATGTCTCCATTGTCATTTGTTTTCCTTTTTGTGCGCTCTTATAATTTTACTTACTATTGTGTACATGAATCCTTGATTGCTTTGGCCAGTGCCAACTATACCATTGTAGAGGTCTCACACTAATCCATCAATACAAGACCTTCTTGTTCTATTTAGCCAGTGCGTTTTTGAGCAGATACCTCAGACGTTTGCCTTCCACGTGCAACGACTGAGAGTATCTATTAACTTTAGATCCATGTGATTCTATTAATCATTTCACTCCTTATCACCCTCCTGTCCCACCTGCCAGTGCTCTTTCGCAATGCAGGAGGCACTTTGTTCAAGCTCAGTCAGCTTGACATCCATCCAGACCACTGCCAGCAAGCCGACACCCGACACTCTATGCCTGGGCACTGAGTACTCCTTGTGCTCATTGAGTATGTGGTCGACCATGTTGTACCTCCAGACAGCATTGATGGATACGACTGGCATCCTGCGCGTTGACTTTAATTTATGCTAAAGAGTGTGAGTACAAGACATTTACGAGATGCATCGAGACACACAACTGTGTATAACGTGCATATATTGACATGATGCACTTTGATCATGTGTTTGAAAAAGTTACATCCGACATTTGTGTTTTGGCGAGTGGCGCACTTGCACGTGCGTTTTTTATCAAGTTAACTACCTGGTTGTGTTCTACAGTAAGGAAAACCCCCCCTCCCAGTAGCAAACCAAAAAACTATTCACCTGTGAGACCAGCTAGATCAAAACTCAAATTGTATGTCTCGAAAGTTCAAGTGGCGGTATATTAAGATTTGAAAGCTTATGTAAAGCTAAGCCACATATCTGGGATTTGCCATTTGCACCCCTCTTGATTCCATAATATTGTATAATCTTCAATGACATCATCGTTTGCGCATGACATCATACAAAGATTACATTGTTGTTGATTTGTAACATTTTGTAACGCGTTGCCTGTGTTTGTCAATCACATTTTTTGTCGATGCAGTGTTTTCACATGATGTTTGTCGTCACACAGCTTACTAAACTCTAGCATAACATTTGTATGACTTGCGAGGCTCCTCTTTGTTTGGGTGAGTTTTGTAGTGGCAAACCCAAAGTTAAAATGTTTGGGGAATCCCATTTCCCCAACCATTCTTCTTCCCCACCATCATCTTCCCCTGCAGCTTGTCCCGCTGCTGCCTTCCTCTAGTGACAGTGAGCCCGTGGATTCAGGTATGTTGTCGCTGCTTTTCACAAATGGTAGACTCACTGTTTTCTCTACAGGCTTACTATGTTCCCAAGGTTGTGTAGCTAACAGCGGTAAGTCTGACTTCACTCTCGTTTTTCAATAACTTATGTTCACTCGGAGCAGGAAAAGGTGTTAGACCAAGGCAATCACTGCTGACAATGGAGCTTTGTATTAGGTTCACCGCCCTACCACATCTCTCCTTGTCTTGTTTCATTGTCTCTCTTCCCATCATATTGCTCTGCATCACCTGTTCCATCATCTGCCCTGTTTTCACTTGCTGTCATGTTTTTTCGTTGCCTGTCCTAGTTTTCATGTCACTAGATTACAGTATAATACACATGAATGCAAGCGATTTTCGATGCATTCTCAAGCATACTGAAATATGGTGAAATATGACAACTATATTCTTAAGATACCCAACAATATGTGAGACGATCTGAGCAGATGTGCAATATTGTATTAGTCTCCACAGTGAGTCTCCTGTTGTGAAATATGGTGCCTCTAAATTCGTCATATTCCACTCGTTCTCAACCAGTTTTGGCCATAGGTTGAGTTCACTGGGAGTCAAGGGTCTTAGAGTACACATACAGCGGTTGGAGAACACATCATTGCATTCCCTTCTCATTCTGAGCACTAGGCTGGGCCACGTCTCCAATGGGAAATTGACCAAATATTGTCCAGCTGGATGTATCATGAGGGGAAGTTCTCATTACTTGCCCTTACTATGAAGCACTACAGAAAATAGCTTGCATTCAAGGCTCAAATTAATGTGGCAGCAGTGACAGTCTATAGAAGCTCACATTATTTTAGCCTGCAGAAACTCCCAGGTGCAACTACCAACTCAATTGTGCCATCACAGTCATCACATCATCTTTCCTCCTGTCAATCAGGTTCACATAACCATATGCTTATTGTATCCATCGGTGAGAGGCTGTGTTATATCAGTGCAATGTGATATGTCATGCCACAGCATCACACCTGAGTGGCCTCTTTCTTTTCGAACTCCAACTTTAGGAAATGTCGAATGCTTCAGCACCCGATGAGGCGATCTCAACCTGGCTGGGCTGATATGAAATATCTAAAAATGCTCAACCAGTATAAGTGAGTCTTGGCTCTGCCTAGCTGCTATACTCGCAGAATGCAAGAACGTTCGACCCTAAAGGGGACTGCTTACTGAACACAGAACCAGATGAATGAAAGACCCTTGTAGTGCGACTGATATGCGAAAGCACGAGAAGAAAAGCGAAGTGAGCGCTGAAGCACGAGAGAGTGCTCTAAGGTAGGAGCGTGAGCAGTGAGAAAGTGTGCGCTAAGGCGCGTGTTGTGTGGGAGAATACTGGATGAGGAAACAGATAAGGAAGCGGATGTGCAAAGCGAGTGCAAATGCAGAGCGAGTGTTATAACGAGCACGGATAAAGGTCTAGTATAGGTGGATAACGATAACCATTGGAAACACAAAGTGCGCCCAAGTGGTGACTACTACTTTAAAGTAAAACCCAATAGCGAGGGAAGTACAGCAAAGGGGAGTAATAATGATGGAGTAGTAAGTCAGCAAACTTTATACTATGGAAATCGCATCAGAAGCGGAAGGGATAGGAGAAGTAAGCACTATGAATACAGTAATGACATGTAATAGTGCTGCAATGCTTGTTACAAACCATGAGGCAAAGGATATGACATACCAATGAGGTGGATGGACATAGACGGACTGTTCCTGGATGATAGGCAATGCAGGGCACTTAAGTGCAAGAAGGCACGCAAGGCGCACGCGCGGGAATGCTGCGCAGTTGTGTGGGAAAGTAACACGCTTATGGCGCGTTCCGCGGGAAAGCTGCGCGTTGTATGTAGAATGACCAGAGACATGATAGAAGTCGCATATGGATGATGGTGTAAGTTGTGCATTGAAGGCCAATTGTCATGAGTTGTGAAAAGGTGCGAAATGTGCAGATATGTGCCTGCAGAAATGCGAAGTCTCTACACCGATCATTAATATTGCTTAGCGCTTACTGTATAATTTCAACCTTAGGTTCATGGGAATATTAGCACTGCATTACCTAATGGTTTTGTGACATGTTCATCTCTTGAGGACAGCTGTGACAAACTTACAATAGGTTCATATATGTTCATGTATACATGCTCAGTAGGATAATGTATGTACCCTCTACATAGAGTATGGCCAAAAATGGAAACAAAATTAGTGGTTGGGTGAATGTTTTCATAAAAAAAAAACATATCTTAAAACAAACATATCATATGTTATGTCACAAAATTAGGTTTGCCAACCCAAAACAGCTGTGACTGTCACAAAAAATAGGTTTGGTTCATCAAGCTAGCTACAGTGTGACGAACCTAAGGTCGAAATTATAAAGTAGCCACCGTGTCTTGAAAATATCGCCCAAAGCTTGCCTGAGGCTGGTACAATATTCAAAGAACATAGTCGGGCCTCCAGCTGATAAGATAGGACTCATTCAAACACCACCGACATCACATGATGGATATAGTCACACTGCTGCACTTTAGAGGGACAAAACCATGACATTAGCTTATTTCATAGGCTACACTACATTAAATAGTAATCGGCTTCCTGGCATGACAACTTGTATAACCCCCCAACCATCTGCAGGAAGCTGATTTCCAATTACTGGCGCTAAATAGATGCAATAAGATGATTTTTTGTTCCAGCTAGGTGACTAAGCCAAGGACCACTGTCTCGACTTGTCAGCATGGGCAAATGGACTTGTGCAGACTCAGCAAGGAATGCAAATATTGCAAAGGCACTCCTAAAGAAGAGAAAGATCAATGATGAGAACAAAGAGAATGTGAGTACTTACTCATATTAAAGACAGAAATAGCATTCTGATGGGAAGTTCACAGGAACGTTCAGCTTCATTTATGATGCCTAACGTGTCGGACACATTGAACATGTTGAATGTGCCTGCCACATCAGTCGGGACTTTTGTGTCGAACACGGTCAAATGCGCCTGCCATGTCAATCAGGGCTTTTTGTGGTGTGCGGGAAGTGTTGAGTAACCAATCTGATCAGCAGTCTTTTTGCATAGACATGCCAGTGGTTGAGCAATGCTTGCCGTCGGCTCAAGAAGAGCCTGAAGAGGACATATTTGAGCTGCTGCCTATGGAGACCGAAGAGCAAGAGGATTTTGAGGTCTCTAATGAAGCAGGAGAAGAGGTACGAGGCTCCGAGCAAGATGATGAGTTACGAGATGGCCATAGACAGTGTTTTACCCACGATTCCCACGTGTCAGACAGCCCTTTTAGATCTTATCAAAATCTTGAATCCCCTCTGCAAAAATGACACTGGCCATTTAACATTTTCTGGGGACAATGTCCTCTGAAAACTGGCTTGAAATGATGCGCATGTTCCTATGGATGTATGTTGATCAATGGAACCCTTGCACATGGACCAAAGCCTCTGATGACACGGCACAAGCTCATCAAAAAAGTGCTCATACTGCCTGACTCCTTCGTAAATGGGCACATTCATTTGTCGAGCATCGTGGCAATCTCCCGATGAACCTTTATGGAAGTTTGAATGTGTCTCTGCTGGACAAAGGGAATCTTGCCGAAGATATTCACATGCACCTGCAAAGCATCGGCAAATATGTCAGAGCACCAGACATTGTTGATTACCTTGCAAGACCCCAAGTACAGCAGAAACATGGCCTGAAGAAGACAATTTCCCTTGCAACTGCTCAACAATGGATGCACATGATGGATTTTCACTGGATGAAGTCACCATCAGGTCAATATGTCGATGGTCACGAATGTGAGGATGTTGTCATGTACTGTCAAACAAAATTCCTGCCAACAATTGTGGAACTCTTTCTACACATGCGGACATGAGCCTACCTAATGATTACTTCCAACACGAGACCAAAGTCACGTTGAGAATTGCAGCATGTGCATCAACCTTTGTGCTCCTCAGGTTTGCAGGACACGCATTCACACACCTTGGGAACCAGTGGCACATGATCAGGGTGCGTGCCATTCTTACTACTTGCATGTTGAGGATATGTGTAAGTGGACTGCTGTCCTGCATGAATTGGGAATCATGCATGGACATGACTACTAGGTATCCCCCTAAAAGACAAAGTCTGTTAGCTTAGTCCTGAGACTAGTCAACCCATACCTTGGTATCAAACCTTGGTCCAATATTTTCAGTTTTCCCTCAGTGATTCATGAATCTACCATGTTTTGAAGAAAAGTCATATGTGAGATGGGAATCACATAATGACCTAGTTGATATGAGAAGCAATTTGAAGGTTAAGGTATTGCCTTTCCTTTGGCTTATTCACTTTGGCTAGAGAAACCCATAGAGAAAAGTTCAAAGCCTAACAAAAACCTATCTAAAAAGCCCTGCATATTGTGTACTATTATTTGTTCCATTATTTCTGAGTAGTTTTCTCTAGTGTTTCTTTACTTTACTTTTCTATTAGGATGCTCTGACTAATCAGATGCTTCACAAAATTGTACCTACAGGGTATGATGTCATAATGATGTCATAGGACTTCACACACACTCCTGCAGGTATTCTGTTGAAAGATATGATATCATAGTGATGTCATAATGATGTCATCAATTCCAGAATGTTCCATGGAATTTGCTAGAACATTCAAATGACTCATAATGACTCATAATGACTCAGAGTGACTCAGAATGATGTCATTATCCCACCATGAATATTCTGGAATGTTCTTTTGCACCTGCTAGAACATTCTGCTCCAGTTTTTGGAATATTCTTCTCACATTCTGAAGTCATTACATCACCTTTTTACTTACATAATATTCCCACACAAAATTTATATAAGGAGAGCCCATTCTCCCCCAAAAAAATAGATCTCCCACTTGTGGCTTTCAAGAATCTCCCACTTGAACCAATTGAACTCTCACCTAAGAGAGCCCCTTCAGTGACAAATCCCGTATTATACGGGTCACCCGACCTACATAATATCCCGTGTAATACGGGCCAGCGGATTATGGGCCTGATGTTATGTATATTCCCTGATGTTGACAGGGTGGGCCGGGAGAAATATTATTTCCGATGGAGACGGGTGGGCCCATCTATGCTGATGTTATATATATCATCGACGATAGCGGATGGGCCGGGAGAAATAGTATTATGGAGATGGGTGGGCCCATGTGGGTAATATGTAGAGTAGGATTGACATTATATTATAGACCTGAGGAGAGATATATAGCAAATAGTATTATATAGACGGGTGGGCCGACGTATTAGTATTATTTTGTAGACGGATGGGCCGAGGGAGCGGTGAAATGTTTATTAGATAGACAGGGTGGGCCAATGTAGAAAAATATTAGATAGACGGGTGGGCCGAGGGTGAGGTGAATTATATATTAGCTAGATGGGTGGGCCGACGTGGGATCATATTAGATAGACGGGTGGGCCGAGGATGAGGTGAATTATATATTAGATAGACGGGTGGGCCGAGGGTGAGGTGAATTATATATTAAATAGATGGGTGGGCCGACGTGGGGTCATATTAGATAGATGGGTGTGCCGAAGTGGGGAATTTTAGATAGACGGGTGGGCTGACGTCGGGCAATATTAGATAGACGGGTGGGCCCAGCTACATATCATATAGACAGATAGGCCGAGGTACAATCCCGAGTACCGAGTACCAAGTGCCGAGTGCCGGCACTCGGCACTCGGCACTTGAGACGAAAGATTTGACAACACTCGAATGATTAGTACCGACTACCGAGACCCGGCACTCAGCACTTGAGACGAAAGATTCAAGACGAAACTCGAATGTTTAGTACCGACTACCGAGACCCGGCACTCGGCACTCGGCACTCGGTACTCGGTACTCGGCACTTGGCATTTGAGACGAAAGATTCCACACAAAACTCGAATGTCGAGTACCGACTACCGAGACCCAGCACTCGGCACTCGGTACTCGACATTCAAGTTTCGTGTGGAATCTTTCATCTCACATGGCGAGTGCCGAGTGCCGAGTGCCGAGTACCGAGTACCGAGTGCCGAGTGCCGGGTCTCGGTAGTCGGTACTCGACATTCGAGTTTTGTGTGGAATCTTTCGTCTCAAATGCCGAGTGCCGAGTACCGAGTGCCGAGTACCGAGTGCCGAGTGCCGAGTGCCGAGTGCCGAGTGCCGAGTGCCGAGTACCGAGTACCGAGTACCAAGTGCCGGGTCTCGGTACTCGAGACAAAACGCGAATGTCGAGTACCGACTACCGAGACCCGGCACTCGGCACTCGGTACTCGGCACTTGGTACTTGGCACTTGAGACGAAAGATTCCACACAACACTCGAATGTCGAGTACCGAGAGCTGAACCCCGCAACCCGGCACTCGGAACTCAGTCACTCAATCAATGGACTGGCATAGGTTACATTCATTCAAAACTTGTATATACATCTACCACTATGCAATTATGTAGCCATGTCAACCTCCCCAGAAGACTCTTCAAGCTTCACCTCCACCTCAACATCCATGTTGCTGGAAGAGTCATATTCTGGGACAAGGTTGCTTGGATCACCTGGGTCCACAACGTCGCCGGACGCATCTGGGTCCTCTGGGTGAACGACTTGGTTGTAGTCGAACAGGAGACCCTCAATGGCAGAGGCATCCGGGAATGTCGGGGCTGCGGGTGTGGTAGCCATAGTTTCCATACTGAGATCAATCAGAGGAGGGAGCGTGGATTCTGGGGGTGACATGGTGTGGGGGCCAGATTGATCAAGCAACAAGGATGTTGCAGGGGCAGGAGTGTCTGGAAGTGGGAATGAGGGGTGCCGGTCGATGATTTCGCGCCTAAGGCCTTCATGGAGGCATTGCAGGGTATCAATCTTACCATCCTGCTCTGCCACACGAGCCTCGAGAAGAGCGATTCGAGCTGCGCCATCTCGAATCGCAATGGACATGGCATGGAGATCCTGCATGGGCAACCCGAGCGCTGCAGCAGGGACTGCCGGGCCGCGTGTTGCAGCAGGGACTGCCGACCTGGAAGACAGAAGTGCTACAAGGGAAACTTAAGGTCAGACGGTGAAGAATGAAAAACTTGGGTGACTTACGAGCTGGTGCAGGTGCAGGTGCAGGTGCCTTGACGGCAGTGATGGTCTTGCTGCGACCACGCGTCTGGGTCTTGGGAGTGGTCACAGCAGTGACACTGGAAGTTCCGGCCGGTCCACGAGACTGACTGCGAGTTCGGGCCCTGGACTGGGAGGCATGGGATGCTTTGGAGGGGGCGGGAGTTTGGGACGCGGGGGGAGCCTTGGAGGGAGTCTTGGACGAAGCCCTGGATGGTGTTCGGGACCTCGCCTTCCAGGTAGTAGAGGAAGCACGAATGTGAGGAGGCGGGGATCCCATAGTCGCGGGGGTGCACTTGATCTTCTTTGTCGTGCAGTAGATGCACGACATACATGGAGCCCCGGTCCTCTTGTCCGACCGAGTTGCGCAAGGCCATTTTTGCTTGTGGCAAGCATAGCATGGGTTGTTCTGTTGGTTGTATTAGTGTATGGACCCACCCGAGATATTTAAAAGTACTCACCGGTCCGGGAATGAGAATGTCAACTGTGGGGATGACTGGGGGTGCCTGCACCGGAGGTTCGGGAGTTGGCTGGGCGGGCTCAACAACTGCTTTGTGACTGCCGGCAATCACCTGGTATAATGTAAGCAAACGCCCGAGGCCCGGACGAATAAATGACACTTACTGTGGCAGGGCCAAAAGGTTTCTTCTTGGGTACCCGGGGAAAGCGAGGCGAATCAGGCGTCCTTGCGACAATTGTGGAGAGCCGGGGGAGGACGATCTCCGGCACTCCACCCGAAAGTGGCTACACAAAAATGAGAGACAACAAACAAATGAACAAGACGATATACCTGCATAACCGAGTCTTCATCATCTTCCGACTCCACGATGGGCTTGGACTTCACAACGCGAGCAGACCTCTGACACTTGCGACTCTTCATCGCGGATTTCGGGGGTTGGGAGGAGGATCCAGAAATCAAGGGGGACTTCCTCTTCTTACTCCCGTCTGCCTCGGGATCTGGGTCAGCGAAGACGGCCTTACCTTTCCCCTTGTCCTGGGACTCGGTGGTGGGGTTGGTGGAAGGGCCGCCGACATTGCCAGCAGGGATGGCTGGGGAGGGAAGGTTGACAGGAATCGGACCTGTGGATGGGGGGGCAGCAGTTGGGAGATCGAAGGTCTGGTCGCCTAAGGCGTTCCAGGCGAGGACCTTGGGGTGCCAGGGGTGCCTCAGAATGCGAGGATCGTCGTACCCGATGGAGTGCCAGTCAGGCCAGACCTTGGGAACCATGTTCCGGATGCGCTGGAGCTCTTTGGAGCACGAAATGATGAGGCCGGGAATAGGACCAACCCCGGACCCATGCTCCTTGGCTACATCAGACTACCTAGATGTTAGAAAAGAAAAAGCACCAAAATAAAATACATACCACCAGTGTAGCAACCTGTTTTCCCAACGCCGCGTGGCTGGGACCCGGGGGAATCTGCCGGGCGGCGCTGATGATGGCCATGATCTGGGCAGTGGATGCCTTCAGATGGGTCAAAGAGTCGTCAACTGGAGTGGACATGATGAGTGGGTTGAGAGATTGAAAGATCTTGAAATCAGATTGAAATCAGTTATCAGAAAGATGAAGTTTCAAAACAAACAAGACATTTGATGGGCAATCCACAAAATCGTTGATTGTTTGTGTTTGTTTGGTCGTGGTTCAACTTTCGGCAATCGCCGGCTGTGTGTTGAACTTCGAAGTTTTTTAGATCATCAGTCAATCAGTCCACCAATTCTCCACACATGAGTTCCCAACCAGCTGTTAGATTTAATGATCCCCTGGTGACCGACTGTAATTCTATGGATGTGGATGACTCATCTATGGGCCGGGTATCACTAGGTGTGTTGTATTCTTATCATGCCTTATCTATTCACCGGGCATCCCTTAGATGACTTAGATGACTTATACCTCGGGCCGGATGATGACATAGAATATGATTCTACGTCATCCAGACCCCCAGATGCATCGGCTGCAATACCCGGTATGACTATACATTCCTTATCATCGGGGATCGCCATGCATGCTAACTTCACCCTTGAAGATCAATCACATCCGGGTCAAGCTGATGATGCCAGCTGTCTCATTGATCCAGACTTGTACCTCGGGCCTGAGGATGATGTCATTGAGGTTGATGAGTTGCTGGATTCTGCCGATCCTCCCACTTTTGCTCCGGCCACCTCAGAGGTGTCTATTTCATGTGGGTCATTCATTCCAGACCATTATTGATACTTATCCTATCTCCAAAGCTGACAAATCATCTACCGAACCTCATGCAGACCAGCCGGAGCTCGATGTCGAGGATGTGCATTTGATGGTCCGGGAGCTCCATCCTTTCGGACAATACCAACACCCAGCATGTGAGTATCTCAAAGCAGAGCATTTATATTTTTGCTAATCTTTCTGGAAGACCAATCTCTCCAAGATCGACTACTTGATTACAAACGCCATACTGGAGGTCTTCCTGACCCTTCCATCCAACAACTAATCGAGGCCGAGCGACCATTCCAAACTGCTTGGGCAGAAACATCCGACAAGCTGAAAAAAGCTGATGCAGACCTGCAGAGGTTGCAAAGAGTTGAACAGATGAGCATTGAAATGCTCAAGGTAGTAGATTCCATGATTGAACACTTTGAAGAACAAATGACCATGTAAATTACTGTATTGCAACCTCTGAATTTTCATTGACATCCCCACATCATGTACACTACCAAATTGTTCAATACATGTCCCCGGGTGTTGAACGGGACTCGATACACAATGGTCGGGAGTTGATAATCAGGACTCAACACTTGGCACTCAACGTTCGGGACTTGATTTTCGATGTTCGGGACTCGCCGCTCGATAGTCGGGACTCGGTGTTTAAAGAATCTCGGGCTTCGGGTTTCGGGACTCGAGGTTTGATAGTCGGCATTCGATGGCCGGGACTCGATGCTCGCGACTTGATGGCCGGGACTCAATAATTGATGTTAGACGTTAGGATTACCATACTCGATATTCGGTAGTCGGGACTCAGCATATAATATTAGGTCAGATATATGATAGTTCCACATTGACATTTAAATACAAGCAGGTAAAGGCAGGCAGTTTATGATCAGTCCATTACTTCTTTCCCCTTGCTCTCGTCACTCGAGCCCTTGTGTCCAATGGCTGTTGTGTTGACTTACTCCGGGTTGTCCTCGCCGATGGCTCAATCACCGCTTTCTTTCCCCGCATGTTCTTTGGCGCCGGCGACCTATTGACTCTTTCAGTTGCACCATCCTCCTGAACATGTCCAGTGACTTGCTCAGTCAGCCCAGTCAGGAGGTTGCCCATTCGCGATGTCAGCAGCGCACCAGTCTTCCCTGCATTGACCGGGCGAGGTGTTGGAATTGCCCGTGGGACGGCTGTCCCTTCATGTGCTGTCGAAGGACCAGGCTCCATTCTGGGTCTCTTTTGCAGGGATCTACCTTCCTCTGTGTCATCATCAGCATCATCCTCCATGTGATGAGTGTCACCCTTGGGATTGCTCTCTGGATCACTCTCGTGATCGGTCTCGGGATCACTGTCAGTTTTGGTCGCCGAAATACGAGGCCTTCGGATCATAACTCATCTGACTTTACAAGTCCGATGAGAAGGTGAATTCCCAGATACAACCGAGGCTACCATGTCCCCATCTCTGTTCTTCCATGCTTTGAACAGGAATGTCAGACCTTCGCCTTTCTCCTGCCGAGCATACCAGAAATTCAGTAAGGCGGTCATGTCCCAATGTTGCAACTTCGAAGGCTCCTTCAAGTCCACATCCGCTGGAACATACTTTCTTGCCACAAAGTCATCCTGACTTTGTACGATGGCGCTCCATGGCACAACTGCCTTCTCAATCCCGGAACAGATACCTGCATAAATGCATTCAACAAATGTTCGGGTGTTGCAACGATGGACTCACGATAGTGCGATGTGAGAAATGCTCTCATGATGGTTTTCTTCTCCTCGAGTTTAGTTTCGGTGATGTCGGGAAGCACCAGCATCCCATCCCCATCGATTTCGAGTTCGAAAGCAAGCTTCTTGATTCTCTTTCGACCTCCCTTCACCTGTCGCCCGCCATCTTGTGCCCCGGCACCTATCATGATGAAGTTCAACAAATTAATTCCAGTAGCCGGTGATCAAGCACTCACCGAATTGTTCCTGCGCGTACTCCTGCCAAACCGGCTTGATGTCCTCCCAATCCTTCGTCTTCATGAAACTTTCCCCATCTCCTAATGCCTCATTATCATCGTGCCTGCATGAAATGTATTGAGATTGAAGATCTCCGAAGATCTTCGATGACCAAATTGACTTACATCCCAAACAGAACCTCTCCCTGTTCATTCTTCCACGCCGACATCACAAACACTCTCATCCCGCATTGCCTCCACATCTCCTTTGAAAAGTGCTCCATATACACTGGTCCCTTCTTATGAGCCACTTGTGCTTGTATCTTGGCAGGAGGAAAGTTGTTGGACCATTCTTCGGCCGTGTCTTTCGCCTTCTCCAACTCGTCGTCGGACAATTCAGCCATGACTCTTTTTACAGCCGCCTGATAATGCTTGAACATATCGGGACCTCCTGGCTTTGCCCCGGACTCATCCTCAATCCTCTTCAGCACCTCCTCCCGTTTCTGCTGGTAGATCACCTGCCTAGGAGTCCATTTCCTCCCATACTTTATCATGTCCTTCCTCTCCTTCTTTTTCTTGTTGTTGAACAACCATGTCTTGTACATCTGAGAGTTCATGGAAGAATAAGATGTTAAAATTTTAGTTTTGAATGAAGCATGGATGAATCACCTGCTTCCTCTTCTTCCATTGTGCTTGATCGACCTTGGGAGCAAATAGCCTGGCAGCCCTAGCTATGGCAGTGAAAACGGCCCTCTTCTCATTCCTTTTCGCCGAAGTCCACTCAGGAAGGTAGTTCTTCAACTGCGAAATTTCATTATCCGTGAGCTTCTGTGTCTGTGGTTGACGCGCCCTGTGCCTTCCAGAAGTGGAAGTCAACTGAGTGGAATGACCTGATCTTGCCATCGTGAATGAGATTGCAGAAAGGGCTGAGGATGAGCAAGGTGGAAGTAGTAATGGTGACAAGTTCAACTTTGAGCAATGCCTAACAGTTGGTTAATCGACCCATATTGGACGCAATTCCATTGTTGGAAATGAATTTGTAATGATGCATCCAGACTGCATAACATCACATTGCAATAACAATTTATTCACATTCCTGAGCTGATGCTTTGCTTGCAGCCTTAGAAAATAACATGAAGATAGGTAGATGCACCCCACTGCAAAAATCCCACAGGGTTGAAGCAAGGGGCAGCAGAGGTAGGAAAACTTGGGTCAAGGTCCCACTTGCAAGCACAAAAAGACGTGCCTACAGGTCCATGCCTAGCTCTCCCCCAGAATCACCAACAATTCGGCCTGTTGAGGCACCACCTCTTTGGGAAGACATTCCTGGCAACACTTACGAGCAAGACCAAGGCTCATTTGAGCCTTTGCAACTCCCAAAAACCATGGCAAGTTCATGTAAAATGTTGCATTGCAATTCAAATGATAGCTAAGTATAACAAATGCAGAGTCAGAATGACTACCTCAGGCAATGGCTGCCAAGGCAGGAATCATATCTGCATCACCTCCTCGATTAAGAAGCTCCACCAGAAGATAGGAGATGCGTCGTCTGCGACCAGGATGGGGTTTACAAATGTCAAGATTGTCTTGGGGAGCCACACTATTGCACTGGCTGTTGCAGAAGTCAACATCTTTGCAATCCCTTCCACTGGATCAGTCAATGGAACGGTCAATTCTTCGAGCAAAGTTGTCTCGCTCATGTCGGACTCATCATACACCTCGGTCATGAGGGCAAACAATGTCCCGTACTTACAGATAGGTGGGATTTCTTCGAAGAAGACGAACCGGAAGACCAGCTTGAGCCTGAAGATCTACCATCTGTGTCGGGACCCGAGTTCCAGCCGAAGGAAAACACCATGGTCATCATTGACAAGTCCGGAGTTCATCGCCTCCGGGTTCAATGCTGCAAGTGTCCAAATTCCATGAGTCCAGACCTTCAAATGTTTCGACATGGATTTTTCCCCGCTTCATTTAACAAGCTGAAGACTTTGTTCACCTTCAGGGTTCTTGATGATTTTCTATTGGACAACCTTGAATGTGGGACCTCGGCAATGAACTATTACAGCAAGCTCCGGCGAATGACCTCGAGCATGTTTCCACACCTTGTACCGGTAATGCTATATCTCTCATCTCAAGGACAATATTTTGACAAAGAATGTGGCAAGGACCGATATCAAGAGCTCATGAGAGTCGCCCGACAGTGGAGGCAGTTGAAGACAATGAAATGGCATGGCTTTGGCCATTGTTCCGACAGCCCAAATGCAGGAGATCTCGCATTATTTTGCCCGGCATGTCCTCAGCCTGGGATTAATGTGTCCTTGTCAGGGGATGAATTACTTGATGAGTGAGTCTTCCTCGACACCGAAGTCACCGCGGCGATAATAACAACTCCAAGGTGGAAATACACCCGGTCATTTGTTATGGATGGAAATTTCAAAGCCGAACACCTGCATCCCATGAAGCCATTTGATGAAGTTTGGCTGTCGGATGGGTTGGGATTCATGGTGGGAAAGGACAGGTATAAAATGCATCTTGCAGAGGCTGCCGACACTTTAGAAAAATCAAGCTGCAACAATCACCGGGCAGTAAATCAAGCAAATGCGGCTCGGCACAAGCTGGAATCCACGGGCATTGGGGGAGTAGCCTGTGCTCGACACGGTTGCTTTGTTCCTCACTCGATGGTAGATTTTCAGAAAGGCAAAAGGCAAGCCAACACAGCCATTCGACATTCACGAGTTAACCATGCATCATTCGCAGACAAATGAACATGGACTATGCCCTTTGTGAGGCTGCCCGGCACAACATGGAAGGCATCACCAGGGCGGTCACCTTCTATGATATCAACTGTCAATACAACAAGCACTTTCAGGTTCGGGTGGATCGAAGCCGATTTCTCGAAATGGTTCCGGAATTGACCATCATTCCCAGAATCGGGTTGTGGCACATCCACGGACATCAGGACAGCTGCTATGTCCGTTATGTATCGAATTTTATCAAAGGCATCGGTCGGATCGATGGAGAGATCATGGAGACCCTATGGTCACGTCTCAACCTGATTTCCCCTGCTGCTCGGGGAATGTCATCCCCGCATCGAAAGGAATGTCTCAATTATCAGATGAACGATTCCAATTTCTGCAAGATGATCCGCATGAAAACGACCCTTTGCCGAAAATACAAGCAGGCGAAGAATGGCATCGCCGAAAGCAAAACGGCTTTCGACAGACTCGATGAAGCAGCACCCGGGGATTCAAAGACAGAGTGGTTAGCCAGGGAGAGGATCGCTCAGTCCGGCAGAATAAGTGATCCCGCAGCCATGGATGTATATGAGATTAATATCAAGAAGGGTTAGTTGACTTTGTCTCCATCAAAGTCCAAATTAATTTTTCACTCAGCACCGAGCAAAAATGAGATCGAGCTTAGACTACTAGAGGAGGGCAATGCCCGAAATGCAGCACCTGCTCGCAGATCTGTAGCGACATGGATATCAATGGGGTTGGCGATTGAAGAGGCTCAAATCGCATTGCTCATTGAGGTCCGAAGAATTGGTAGAAGAACTACCGAGACACAGAGGTTAGACATCGCCCGGCAACGCAATCGTCTCCAAGGCCAGATCGATGGATTCACTCGGTCTGCTATTACGCATCTCGGAGAGGGATTTGATGCAGATGATGATCCCGAAGACATGAACTTAGACATTCTCGATGATCTCGATGATGACTTGGCAGACTTCACCGAGACATCTGACACATGGGCAAACTCCCCTGAGCTCACTGTAATCCCATTGCCATCAAACCTCGGGGTAGATCGATGCAGACGCTGCATGGCAGACGATCTCATTCTGTTGGAGATGTCTCTTCGTGAAGGGCAGGCCAATGACTCCCTTCACAACCTCCGAATTCACTTGTGCAACAAGGCGATTCTGTTTCAAACAACAGTTAGGCAAGCCAAATCCCAGGCCCTGAAAACTCGAGCTTGGTCCCAGGTGACATGGGTGCAGCAGGCAGTGTCCCTCCATGCCAGTATATATATGAAGACGAGGAAGCAAATGATGCAACTGGAGCCAGGGCAAGACCAGGTTCGGAAATACAAACCCCTGCTTCGCGAGCAGCTCAAAATCAGCACTGCCGTCGGCAATCCAAATGCCCGGGGTCAGCGAAACGAGTCCCTTGCTTGGTTCTGGTCAGTCGAAGTCGACCTTGGGGGTCCCGATCACTCATGGAATGAGGAATGTGAGTTCGGGCATGCTTGACGTGTCCCGCGCTCAGCTGACGGACCCGTCCAAAGTTTACCGAGTTCATTGGCTCAGGGCAAAGGCACTAAGGGATCGATGGAAGGAAGAAATGATGTTGGTCCAATTGGAGATGGATTGGACATGTAACTTTTTCTTGTGGAAAGCAACCCAATGGGGTGACAGGATGCGCGAATCATTGGTGAAACACCTTCCGGGTCATGCATGCTACTCGGGAAGGCAATCCCAAATGTATTCATTGCTTGCACAGGATGCCCAGGCAGCATTTCAAGACATGAAGAGCGGGTTTATAGAGGCTCGAGATGAATGAATTTTTTTGCCAAAGATATGAAACAGCTACTTCGACCCAAACATTTTAGTCCCAGGAATTGGCCGGGTCGACCCATGTCGGAGTTTGAAATTTTTATCAATCAACCAGTGGCTCATATCTTCACTTCTGAACCAACTGCCATTGTCATTGTCATTTCCAGCTTCAAAATCCTGCATTCACCATGTCTGTATTGCATACTCCTCCCACATCCCCTTCTGATTCTCAGACTTCTGGCAATGGGTTCCGACCCCTCACACTCACTCAGGCAGATATTGCAGCTACAATGTCAATGGCTGCATCTCGCATCCGAGCATCCATCTCTCAATATCAGATGGAGGCTGCCCACACCGAGGAGCCTTCTGCTGCTTGGATCATGCACTTTAAAGCCGGGCTGCAATGGGAGATAGCTGTAAGAGACTCATGACTGTGGTGGTAAATGCTGACATTTCCAACAGACTTTTGTGACTCCCATCCTGCAGTACTCAGCTGCAAGGAACATCATTTCGTTGTTCTGAGCCCGGTTGCTCATATTCTTCAGTTGATTCCCGAGCTCACCTGGAACATGGTTCCGGACCACATCTTTTCATCCCACCTATGCCAGTTTCAAGATGTTGCAGATCTGGGGGATCCCTCCCGCATTGTATCCACCTATGGTGCTCAATGGTGGACCGGACCAACTGCCATCCCGAACAAATTATGGCCATGGGATCAGGTATTCGCTAATTGTGTCTGTCACTACCACCATTGGCTAGTAAGACTTTACAGAATTTCCTTGAGTGATGACTAATCCTTTCTAGTCTGGCGTTGAGGACGAACGTATTGTTGTTCCCGAGCAGGTGGATGAGAGCTCGGTTGCAACACTGAAGGCACTGAAGTGGATGAGGGAACGCCTCCTGACAGTGATTGAGGATCAACAAGCTGGGATCCGTGAAAAGATGGCAGAGATTCAGATGTACACCGCCGTCCTAACCAAATTGAAACCAAGGGGACCAGAGTAGTTCTAATGCTTCAGTTCACAATGTTGAAGTCTAAATTCTGTACATGATGCAATCAGCACTGAAAATTACATAATGACTTTCAAATACCTGACCTATTGCTATATGCAGAGTCCTGCATACCAAATATCGAGTCCTGAACATAGAGTCCCAAATTTCAAGGCCCAAATATCGAGACCCGAAGTTGTCTCCACTATCAACCATCAAGTCCCGACTACCGAGTCTTGAAACCCGAGTCCCGACAATTGAGTCCAGAAACCCGAACCCCAACCATTGAGTCCCGACAATCGAGTCTCAATTCCCGAATATCGACACCCAAACAGTACCGAGTCCCAAGTAGCATGGAGTCCCGAGCACCGAGTGCCGACACCCAACACCCACGAGCACTGAGCACTGAGCACCGAGCACCAAGCACCGACTACCGACTACCGACTACTGAGTCCCGAGTCCCGAGTATTGAGTCCCGACACGCGACACCCAGAATTCGGCACTCAGGCACGAGACTAATGATTGGAAACAACAAAACAAAATTCGAAACTCGAAAGTACTGACTACCGAATACCGAGCACCAAGCACCGACTACCGAGCACCGAGCACTGACTACCGACTACCGACTACCGAGCACCG
This sequence comes from Suillus subluteus, assembly GCA_016647755.1. Taxonomy (NCBI): domain Eukaryota; kingdom Fungi; phylum Basidiomycota; class Agaricomycetes; order Boletales; family Suillaceae; genus Suillus; species Suillus subluteus. The sequence continues at coordinate 88,836 of JABBWI010000116.1, read as the reverse complement.
ACTACTGAGCACCAAGTCCCAAGTCCCGACTACCGACTACCGACTCACGAATACCGAGCACTGAGTACCGAGCACCGAGCACCGAGCACCGAGCACCGAGCACCAAGCACTGACTACCGAGCACCGAGCACTGACTACCGACTACCGACTACCGAGCACCGACTACCGAGCACCGAGTCCCAAGTCCCAACTACCGACTACTGACTCACGAATACCGAGCACTGAGTACCGAGCACCGAGCACCGACTACCGAGTACCGAGCGCCGACTACCGACTACCGAGCACTGAGTCCCGAGTCCCAAATATCGAGTCCCGAAACCCGGAGACCCGAAACCTGTATCTCGAGGATAGAGTGCCTGATATCTAGTATCATGTATTTGAAGGTGGGTACTAACATGGGTCACTACCTTTTCTACTTCTTCCAATCCAACCTTGCCCATCCACATGACGGAATCCCGGCATAAATATGAACAGCATCCCTCATATACCATGCCCAGGCAATCTGATCCCCTTCCACTGCATGAACCCCATGTCTGACAATCCTTCCCGAAAACGCAATCATGCACCCCGGATCGTACATGAACTCCAGCTGAAGGCTTGGCATACTCATCCGAGCATTAGAATAATTCCCAACGCTAGTGAGAATATCGAAGCATTCGGGAATCGATGAGTGGTCTCGGTGATTCGGGGTTTCCCGATTGCATATGACGGTGAGGCTGTTAAACACCGTTGCCCAGTACTGGAGAGTCTCTGACATCTTCGGCAGTTCCTTGCTTCGTGCCTTTTCTCCGAGGCTCGCAAAGGCTTGCAACCCTGCCCAGTACTGCTCAGGATGCATCACCCTGAGCGCCACTGTGGCAATGGCTGCTGGCCTCGCAATGACTTTCAGGATGTTCTCGGAGGATGGTCCCTTCAATGATGCAGATACCTCCGGATTGGACTGATTCTATGGGATTGGTGAGTTTCACTACCGAGATTGCCATCTCATCAGATCCTACCTCGTGCCCCTGTTGAAACCACGCCGGAGATAAATTAACGCATCTGGGTGTTAGAACATCATTTTCCGAGCTTGGTGTGAACCACTGTTGATTAGTACACCAAATCCCATCGAGCTTGATGCTTTTTTCGAGCATGGGAGCTAGCAAATCAGAGGCCGCCCAAATTTCCTTCTGTACATACCATTTGATGTTCAATATCCATCCAGTAACAATATATATAACACACCTGGGTGGCATCGGTCAAGGCGTCTGGGAGGTACCATGCGATGATGACACCGGATGCATCAAGAATTGTTGCGGGTATGTTGATCAACTTTCTGCCCTCATGGCTGGGAGGACACCTCTCAAGCAACTTTGCCTCTCTCTCTTCATTATGCCCCGTGTCCTTCGGGGAGATCAATTTGCTATATCTTGCAATATCAATTGGCATCCGAACTGTGTTGAAGCAATTTGACTGATAAAATGAAATTTCCAAACCTGCAGTAAGACTCACTGGGATTTTTATATGCCTTTATGAGCTGATCAACCAATTGATCACAAGCCATCACCAGATCAGTGTCTAGTTTCTGAGAAGGTATAACTGGGTCTCCTCCTGTCTTCTCTGCATTGAATTTCTGTTCCGTGTAATCACATGCCACATGAGTGACAGTCAGGGCCCAAGTGCGCCAGAGGGTTATTTCATCATCGGAAGTGGAAGAAACATCCATGATTGAATTGATCTTGTGAGATCAGAAGCTGAATCCTGAATGTCCGCACTTTGGTGTTAAAGGGGGTGGAGATAGAGAGGATCAGATAAGGGAGCCTTGGATGATCTTAGCTTTCAAAGATCTATTATTTATTATCATCTATTGCTCAATGAAATACCAGATGATTGGAGGTCTGTTGGATGTCAGATATTCGTTTGTCGAGACCTGGGCCTCGGATCTCGGTACACCTCTCTCAATTTTCGATACCCGGGACTCCATAGTCGGAACTCGAGTCTTGAATCTCAGGTGTTGGGTGTCGGGTGTCAGGTGTCGGGTGTCAGGTGTCGGGTGTCAGGTGTCGGGTGTCGGGTGTCGGGTGTCGGGTGTCGGGTGTCGGGTGTCGGGTGTCGGGTGTCGGGACTCGATTCGGGACTCGTTGGTCAGGACTTGATACTCGATTGTCGGGTTTCAGGACTCAAATCTCGGGCTTAGGGACTCGGGTTTCAAGACTCGGTAGTCGGGACTCAATGGTTGATTTTCGGGATTCAATAGTCGGGGCTCGGATATCGGTATGCTTCACTCGATTTTCGGTAGTCGGAACTTGGCATTTGGCATTTGGTAGGCTTGGATGATGTTATCTTTCAAAGATCTATTATCATCCATTGCTCGGAAGTGTGCTGGACATCACATATTCGTTTCTCGAGACCCGGGTCTCGGAACTCGGTACCCTTCGCTCGAGTTTCCACTTCACCCCTTTGCAAAGCTCCGTGCCATACTACATCATTAGATGACTTTGAATTATTACCTCCTTTGATTTGGATGATATACAACTAGCTGAGCTCCATGTCTACAATTATCATTCTCCTGGGCCCACCCGTCCATATTATATACCCCCACGTCGGCCTACCCGTCTATGCAATATATGTCTACTGTCGGCCCACCCGTATATAATAAATCTTTCACCGCTCCCTCGGCCCACCTGTCTACAACATAATACCAATATGTCGGCCCACCTGTCTACAAAATAATATTAATTCATCGGCCCACCTGTCTAATATGATATATATCTGGGCCCACCCGTCTGTGATAACAAGCACCCTTGATATACCCGGCTATTTGATACATATCTACCTTGGTACACCCACCTACATAATATCCAACTACCTCGGCCGATCTGTCTATTGAAAATTCACGTCCATCGGCCCACCCATCTACTTCACATATTCCCCACCTGGGCCCACCCGTCTCCATCGGGAATAATAACACTCCCGGCCCATCCGTCACAGTCAAGGACATATCTACCATTGGCCCATGGTCCGCTGGCCCGTATCATACGGTATATTATGCATGTCCGTTCACCCGTATAATACAGAGATATGTTACTGCAATATGTGCCTAAGAAGCTTCAGTCTGAACAAATTGCTGCTTACAAAGCCCATTTCCTTTGTAAGAACTGTCCAGGCAAGTGCAGGGAAAGTGTTTCCCTTGAGATTATGTAAGTTTCTCGCGATAAAAACCCAGTTTTGTGAGACCAGTGTTCTCACCACGTATTGTTTACTGACCAACACGAGCTTTGGTCATCGTTGTCATTTGTGAGACCAGTGTTCTCACCAGGTATTTGTATATTGGCCAACACGAGCTTTGGTCATTGTTTGTTTCTTATTTGTCATTGTTGTTATTTGTGAGAGCAGCGTTCTCACCAGGTATTTGTATATTGACCAACACGAGCTTTGGTCATCGTAGTCACATTTGAGACCAGCTTCTCAATAGTTTATCATATATCCAGGAAACCAGTTCAAGTGTCTAGATGATATTTCCTAGACAAAGTTTATAGTTTCAATCAAAGATAATAAAGCTCTGGCTAAGTTAATCTAATTGATTGGTTTAGCGAGCCTCCCAAGAACTCACACGTTATCTACCATGAAAGAAGAAAAGTCGTAGACCGTGTTAATCGAGGACTGGCAAGAAGTCTTATCAAGTGTAATTGTGGTGTCATTACATTCTTACATGTATTTATATAAGACCCTCGGTTATTAAGACACCACTCCTCACTAGAGACAGGAGAAGTCCAGAGTCGTGCAGACAGGTCCATATGAACTGGTGCATCATCTGATATACATGTGGGTCTCATGTTGTATTATCTTGGTCAGATTTGGTGTTGATATCCTCCTTAGGAACGTGCTCATCCAGCAGGTGCTTTTTGCAGTGATGTTCTGGTCTTATGCACCACTTGTGGGACTTAGTATCACTGCTGGCGCATTTGTTGTCAAGATACCTATCGAGGTGAGTGTCTTGTTTTTGTGTACTCAGCAGTACTTATTTTATTTGTAGGAGGCTCTTATTATGGAGGATGCTGCTGTTGCCGCAGAATACTGCACATACATGCAAAGAGTGCCTGCACGCATCATTCCATTCCTATGGTGATGTGTGTTACTTGAATAATAATATGTCATAATTGCAACATGTCGAGTTGGAGGACTCATCATGATTTCGAAGGGAAAGTATTTCTATAATCAACAACTTGTATAGTATACAAAAAATCCAGAATCTGTATGTAAGTAGTTGATAGGCAACAGACTAGTCTTGACCATGTCTGACTAATGGGTGAAGTGTATAAACAGTATGAAACCACTGGCAAGCAAGCATATACATCTAATAATTAGTCATCTCATAACACTACTTGTCAGCTTCCTAATCCACAGGCCCAAGCTTTCAGCCAATCTTGACAAAGGATACAAGAGGATGATGGTCCAGGATAGGACAACGCCAAAGGACCATTAAAACTCATTGTTTCCTGAATCGTCCTTATTCCCAGTGTGTGTTGGCACAATGACAATTTGGAAACAGAGAATGTCGAAAGCTCTACTTTCATGTCTGTGCTGCTAAGCTCACATTCAGCAAGATGGTGTGCACTGTGCAGAATGGGCAATGAAAAAGTCTGGAGACTTCTGAATGGAGCCCACTCCATCCATTTAGGCAGCTGGTATATTTTCCATTTATTGCTGAAGTGGCAGAGGTGACACACATGCCGATTTTGTTCATACATTGTGTATGTGATGGAGATGACATGAGATAGTGAAGCGAGGAAAGCTGCTCCATGGATAGAATTGGTGAAGGATGACCATTCAGGAGTCACACACTCAAAACCTGTTACTGTTAAGGTTTTTGGGTTGTACAGAGCTGGAGAACCTTTGTGGTTGTCCACACGGGATTTCCAGGCATGGAAAATGCAGCCTGATAGAAGGCCCACATTCTCAAAGTCCACTGCAATGGAAGGTGCAGCCAGCAGGACTGGGGCCAGGAGGCTGAGGTCTGGTCCAGGCGACATTGGTCCAAATGCGTTGGGATAAAGTCCTGGGAGAGAAGGTCCTGGGAGAGAGCCATTAAACCGTTCCATCCATATCCTGCGTATGTACTTCGTGTAGTTGAATTTAGATTGATGGCCTTGCTGAGTGTATGCCTGCTGCATATGTAGAGCATCCACAAACACTGTCATGTTGAGGAATTGTGGGAGCAACACAGTGTGAAGAATTTCAGGCAGCACCGTTTTCCTGACCTCTTTAGAGAGAAGACAGAGAGCAAGGGTGAATGAATATGGATTTTTACATAGATTGGTATGGTTCAGTCTGGGAAAAACTGGGTTGTGCCACATGTTTAAGGATGAGGAGGGCTAGCTTGACTGGAAGGTCACCAAACGGAAATGAAAGTTGAGTAGCAGGTTCCATGATGGGTGAATAACTAATGTAAAGTTGATTTGCAGGAGCCCTTTAACACTCACCTCATAAACAATGTCCACTGTGGCATCATCCACAGCAGTGAAAACACATCGTGTGCATGGTGGGACCAAAAGCTGTCATGCTGTAGTCCATAGCAGAGTTATTGTTCCCTCTAGGTCGCATAATGAATGTGCTCTTGCTTGGGACCACAAGGTGTCACTTGGTAGTCCACAGCAGAGTTATTAGTTTGTGTAGGTCACAAAATACTTCTGGATTACAGTTATCATGGGAATGATGCACATATGGCATCTAGCTGGGTTCTTCCAGACTTGGTGTGTATCCAGGTTCTGTCAATGTCATCGACTTGGGACACAACTCTTACATTTTCCGAGTTAAGTTACCTATTTTACTGCTACTTGAGCAGGGAGGACTTTGGAGTTTAACTGAATGTTATTGAAAGCGTGATATTCATATGATCAAAGGGTAACCAAAAGGGGTGAGCCTGGAATCTGAATCTGATGCAAAACACGCCACAAAATAATAGTGCAGCCAATGCATGAATATTGGTCATGCCTAGGCCTACAGCTAGATACTCTGTGAATCATAATCCATGGTTGATAACGTTGATATCTGGTGAATTATATAACACTATAATTAGAATCAGATCAAAATCAAAAGAGAGAAAAGAAGACTGAGACGCACTACTAAGATAGGACTCATTCAAACACCACCAACATCACGTGATGTGACAGTAGTGTGACCATCTGCAGTGCGTACAGCGATAGTAATGAGTCTGTCTCCTAAGGTATGGATGTGATAGAGGTATATAGAGGTATATGTATAATAGGTGCTTGTATAGGTAATATATGATAAGTGCTTTAGTTGAGTTCAGTGAGATCATCGAAAATGGACAGGGGGAGAGTGCGGTGGCCACGATATTTTTTTTCGCCGCAAATGCTGCTTGCTTGCCATTCAAACCCTTGTGGTATGTGTCCATAAACCTCAATGATCATGTTGCAAACCTGTAAATCACAATTAGAATGAGAAGACAATAAAATCAGCAAACATGACTCACTTTCACATTGTTTCAAGTGGGACAGCTGTTACAAGAACATCAGGTCGTGTTAGACCCCTATTCATTTTCTCCTATCACTGTCTTACTTTGTACTTACTACATCATTTCACTTCGAACGCACAGCTCTTCTAGATCACTGTGCACGTTTTACAGTTACCGTTATTTCGTCTCTCTGACTCACAACCCTATGCCCTTACCACCTGACTGGTACTTATCTCTGACTCACGTTCCCCTTTGCCCTTACCACCCAACCAGTGCTATCTTACATATGACTTGCTCTGACTCGTTCCCCTTTGCCCTTACCACTAATACGGCAGTCCTGCCCTCAACTACTTCCTACCTATATATACCAGTAGGGTATCACTTGTATTCTCTAACTTGAATCTACTTGGTTCTATCTGCCTATCTGCTAGAAGCCTTAAGCAAGCTTCGCTTTCTCATCTTAATCTCTGTTGTGCTCGTCGCCCAACAGTCTTGCTAGTTGAGGAATATGATTAGAGACACGCCGTCCTAATCGTCGATAATACCTTTGTCTCACCAATGAAGATATTGCTGTGAACTCTTGCTATCAAATGCCCACTGGTCTCAGCAGGCTTAACAAGAGCCCCTATCCAAGTTCCCATTGTGAACTCACATCATTTGTAACAACAGCATCAAGAGAATCAATTACATTCTGCTTGAGAACTGCCTCAGATGAGCAAGGTGGCAATTGTTGATACATGCGCTTGGCAAATCCCCAGCACTGCTCAATGAAGTTGAGTTCACAGTGAAACTTCGGGAGGAATAGGACCTGGTAACCACGCTTTTCGCAAGCAAGCTCGAGAGTGGACTTGATGTTTGAAAAGTCCAGCTGGGTGTATAACAGACACCGACAGCAACAATGATCAACATGTGGGTCACATTTGAAGTTCAGGCACTCTGCGCGAAGCTTGTAGGAACCTTCAAAACCTTGCTCCTTCAGAATTTCAGCCATGCCTTTGAATTTACCCACATGTTTATGACCTTCAGGAAAATAAAAGCACTGTACACTCCCATCTGGCAACTGGCCATCTGCCATGCTAATTTTCTTGTTGAGTACCTTCCCGTTAGGACCATGAACTGGCTTTCCATCACTGCTGATCACAGGTGTCTCGACTCCAAATGGGACTTTCCCAGGCCTTGTGGGGAACTTTGGCATGAGTCGTGCAGAAAGTGCATCGTCAGCCCATTTCAAATGGGTACTTGTGTTATCGAAGATGAGGACATGATGATCATCTGGATAGTGTTAGTCAAGGATTCCCATGGCCAATTCAGCATGGTGCACAGTTGAATCATTGGTGAAATACCCATCACGGGACTTCCCTGCATGGAACAGAATTCTGGCAGATTCTTCACTGCAGCTTGAGCACAGCCACCCATAGTCAGCCGAAACAAAGTCTATGACCATCAGTGAGGCCCCTTCCCCTTTGGGACGCAGCTTCACTGTTTCATCTTTGTGCACCCAATACACTTTGCGACAGTCATTGGCATAAAAGGTTGACTCATCATGGAACCACAAGACGACATGCTGTGTGTGTGGACGAGGTTGATCACTAGCCTCTGCAAGACCATCCTTCCATGCGCTGCATCCATACAGGCTGCATGAACAGGTTGCCAGTGACGCACAGAACATATGTCACAGATGGGATGAAGAATGTGAGGGCGTATATTGGGGACACGGCCTTGCCAATGAAGGTGGTTGGGCATGTGCGAATGGCACCTGATTCTGCTTTAGCGATTGGGGCAATTGCACGAGTGCAGGAAATTCCATATTGCAAGGACTGTAAAGTGGTTAATACTGCCAGTCCCTCCACGGCTTGTGGGCCTGGGGGTACTGGAATAGCAAGGCCGGTAATGGAATACATGCTGGAGTTGGATATCAGTCAAGTGTTTTTGTTTCCAATTTCCAGGTGATGGTTTTTTATCCTGTTTTGTGTGCGGTTTTACATAAGTCCACTGACTTGGCAAGTTGGAAGTGCACACTTCTGACTGGTGTGATCCCCATGATCCCCATGATATATAGCGAATGACAAACACATTACAGCTATCTTCATATTGATAGGCCAGAATCTAGAAAATTCACTTAGCTGCTTTTGTTTATTGTTGGAGCGACACCAAACAAAGGCGCTCATGCTAAGCTGCTTTTGTAACTTGTCATCATAACTTGGGACCCGAGTACTGGTACAGTGACTGACAACCATGCACAGAAACCATCGACATATGTATACCAGAGGCTGTGAAACAGCAGTGGGTTGCTATGTCTACACACGGCATGACGTCAAAGGCCATAGTGCAAGTGATGGGATGTGGCCATCGAACGGTCAATTGAGTTCTTCAGCTCTTGTGACTCACAGGCTCTGTCATTTGAAGACCTCTGGAAAGTGGTTGTCCTCATCTACTTACAGCACAGGATGTTGCAGTAAGTGAAAGTGCAAAGGCATTTTAAATTTGATACCTAACTGTTGCAGTACCTTCTCTCATGCATCGAGTGCACTCCCGACATCTTCCTATTTGAACTACAGAGTGGCCTGCAGGAGGTGAGGGATCTTGAGGTGTCCCTTGCCACCATTGAACAAACGCTACATAGGCATGGATTGACACACAAACATGCATGTAAGATAGTATGTTTGCACGTGGAGATTCTAACAGTATCATACAGGTGACTAGAGCTGCAGTCAAGTGCAATGAAGACAAATGCAACCAATATCAAATTTTTATTGCTGAAAATTTCCACCCTGACCAGCTGGTCTTTGTAGACAAGTCTGCCTGTAATTGAATTACAACCAAGCATCCAAATGCTTGGTCACCAATGGGAATGCATGCTCATTGGTGTGATTATTTCATTCAGGGTCAAAGGTATGTGGAAAATTTGCAAATGGGAGTGTCTTGACCGCCGCTTGTCTTTTTAGATACTCTATTCTTCCAGCTATCTCGCTCAATGGTGTCCTACATCTTGACATCCAAGATTGTTCATATACCACTGCAACATTCAATGAATTCATTGAGGGTTTACTTGAACATATGAACCCATTTCCACAGAAGAACTCCATCATCGTGATGGACAATGCTAGCATACACAAGTCGGTGTATCTCAAAGAAATGGTCCATCAAAGGTACATTATTCCAGTGTCACTGTTTCAGTATTGCTATTGATCTTTCTTCAGGGGGATGTGCCTTGTGTATTTGCCAGCTTATTCTCCTGACTTCAACCCTATCAAAGAAGCCTTTTTGGCCCTCAAAGCTTGGATAAGGCAGAACCATGACTATGCCAGAGGTGAATTAACAGGCGAACTTACCTGTGATCCTTATAGCCTGTTGTGGGAAGCAGTGTTTGCGTCTGTGACAGAGGAAAAAGTTCAAGGATGGTTTGCAGACTGTGGATACTTGACATGATAATGATACAGGATTTCGTACAACTACAAACAAGACTTTAAATCTTTGAGCTTCATTCAAATTTCAACACTCTGGTCACGGCAGCACTGATCATGGTTCTCTTTATCATTCTTGTTGTTAGCAGCCCTTCCTTTACCCTTTCTGGCATAGCGGATGAGTTGATGAGTGACTTTGAGAAATGACCAAATGACACCCATTGACATGCTGACAACAGCAACAAAAAATTCGTCAGATAGGCCAACCACACCATTGACATATGTGATGCCATGATTGAGAAGGGGGTCCTCATATTGGGACATATGTAAGAGTGGCATTGTGATGTCCATTTCACGAAGAATGTTGGTAATGGGGGGAAGGTGATAAACTCGTCATCCTCATCATGGCAAAGGAAAGTAGTTGCAAACCCTCGGGAAGTATTGACTCGATGGCAGCCACCAGTATCACTGAGCACCTCCTTAGTGACAGGGGCAATATGAACATGAATGGCTGGAAGGGTGGGAGCCACACTGGCAGATGAGGTGTTTGCTGAAGATAGCCATCGTTTCTTTGGAATGTGGTCGAAGGCAGCCATCTCTGGAGGCTTCTCATAGGTGGCCTCCGCCAAGAACTGCAAATAAATGTGAGTCGAATATCACTATTGCAAGCTTCTATTACTCACTATCTTCTTCACCCAAAGGGTGAGGTTATAGATGTCTTGAGCTTCATGGTCACCACTAATAGGGTTGATATAGCAGAATTTTCCATGCTTCTCACAGTTGAGCTTATTCTTGAGCTCTTGCAACTCAGAAGCAAAGCTCATTGAGGTCGGAGGTTCTTGATTATTGTTGACAGCTTCATCATGATGAGCACAGGTGGCAGATACTGCCTGACGAGTTGGCTTCTAGTAATGAACTCATCAGTAAGCAATACTCGAACACCATCCATTCTCTTACAAGGTTGTGTATTTCAAGAACTACTCACCGACTTCGAGCTCATTTGATAAGCTCACAGCCCTGCTCAAATGCCTCCCGATGTGGTGTTCAAACTTCGGCTAGCCTCGCAGAACCCCAATTCGCTATAGGAGTCAAGCAGCCTAGGAGTCCACATCGCATCCATACACCACTTCCATGCAAAAGTCTTGACTCACTCGACTCTTCCATGTCGCACCATTCTATGTCTGACTCAGCCGATATGGACCCGTTGCCTTGGTCACTCACAGGGAACCAGGGTTGTCGGTATCATCCTTCACTTGTCATTCAGTCATCACACACCTCGGCCGACCGTTCCGTCCCGTCAGTATCGAATCTTCCCATGTCCTGCTCATGTCCGCCTATCTCCATTGGTGCGTTTTAAGCTTATTTTACCGTTACTGAATGAACAGCAGGCGTTATTTTATGTATTCCCATGGCCGCTGCACTCACAAGCCTTATTCCATATTGACTTGAGTACCTTGCATTTCGCTACTACTCTCACCTGTGCGATTCCGGATGTTCATGCAGTTAGATAAATAGGACTCAAGTTTTGTATTATCAACTACTTCCCTTCTCCAGACATACCTGCTACCATTGTAGGAGTCACCTTAGTTAGACCCTGATTGTGCAATTTGATCCCCTTTGCTTTTCATCTTGGGTGTGCCTTGACAGCTCTAAGTGCACTCTATCTAAGGTTTCTTTACCTAGGCCTTGTGAGATCCGGACCGCTACCGGTAGTCTTGCCTTGGCAACCCATACCTAGTCATACCTCGTCATACCTAGTTATACCTAGACTCTCCTTACCTCGGCCTTGACTTTCTTGTCATTCCCTCGGCATCAGACTCCTCATATCGCATCGGTATATCGCATCGGTGTTCTTCATCGGTATCCCTCATCGGCATCTCGCATCGGGTGTACTGTCAGTATCCCATATCGCGTCGGACATCCTCAGACTCGGACCTTCAGTCGGTCAGAACATCTTTGGTCACAGATCATAACTCCTTCCCTTCTCTTCCCTCGCACTATTAGAAGGAAGTGCTTCAATAGCAGTCCCCTTGGGTCGATGTACTGCACTTGCACCCATTAGGATTTAGTAGGTTTGTTGGTGTAGCTAGCTGACTACTATTTCTTTCACCACACCGAAGCTGTTGTTCATTGGAGAAATGATGAGGGGCATCTCAGACTCGATCATTGTGAAACTTGTATCCAAGTTCAGCGTTCGCTGGGTCCAGGTCCATTTTCACACAAATATGCGAAAAAAAAGTCTTCAAATTGAATATTGATAGGAAGGCAGATTTGGACACAGCTAACATGTCCACCTACAACTCCAGTATTTAATGGTACAGAAATACCGATGTTGGAAACAGCTGGCAACACATGAGGTAAGATAATTGTATCATGATACAGTGGGTGTACTTACAAACTATTGTATTCACACTATGGTGCAGCTGTTGAGTCGATGGTGCTGTGTCTGCTTCTTGATGGACTGCTTCACCAGGATTATGGCCCAGGAACATGCCTTGCATCAGTAAACTACAAATTTTCCTACAGACATCTAAAAATTGTTTTCTCTGCACAGACAACCACAGACCACACAGTTTGCACAAATATCACAGTTAGCTGTGGCCCCAAAGTATACATTTACTCCAACTGCTCACAGTTCTACAGAACCTGCAGGATTTTGCAGCAAACTCACATCTTAGCACTATTACTACTGAGTACTTACTATAGCACAAGTGTAATATTGTATTTATTGACTTTGTCAATTCACAACTCGAGCGGCACTGAGTGACTAAATTTGCTAAGGGCGAAAGAAAGGCATATGACATTTTGAAGTTCAACAAGTCTACTACAGAATTTATGATTCAACATATCATAAACATAGTACACTATCATGCATGTAAGAACACCATAATACAAGAACCAACTATCATAATGTGAAAGTGTAAGGAACAGAAGATTAATCAAGCCAGAGAGTGAGGTGATGACAGCTCCTCAAAGATTCTAATTTGTGGACAACTTTCATCAGGACTCCGTATGGCACCATCATATCACGAACTTACCACTGGCAACATGTAGATGATTCCCATGTCTTGCAGGTAAAAGAGAAATATGAGACCAGCCATACTTCTTAAAGATGACTCTCATGTACTGTGATGAATTGAGAGGCTCAGATTAGGAATGGGAACGGGACTTTGTATTGAGTCAAAGACTAGAGAACAATATTTGACAGGGAGAGGTATTAATACGCTGATTGAGACAGAGAATCAAAGGGGAACATGTATAAGGTGTATAGTGAAGAGTGATTGCATATGTAAACAGAAAGAAAGAGTATGTACGAGAGTGACGTTGATAGTTGTATCTTGACACTCCCACTCAAACACAAATCACTATAAGCTCGTATGACTATAACAGCGCTCAACAGCACTCCCACTCAAAAATAGACAACGATTAATGGGATAAAAGACGATGGTGGAAGGATTTATGAAGTGGGAATGTTACTAAACTTTGGTAGGCGACCAGTTTGATGAAGTGAATGCCGGAGAGTTTGGGTAACAGATGTTGAAGATCGATGACATATGATGGGAAGTGGTGGAGATGATGACGGCAGACATATTCCTGGGGGCACTCCCAAGTGAATGAGCAAGGGATGTAGAGCGCTAACTTGATGCACTTTAGCAGGTGGCAGAATGCCAAACCAGAAGGGGACTATGAGAATTGCTGAGAGTTTGGGTAACAATCAAGGATATTGGATGGTAAGGTGGCGGATATGAGGGATGGCGATGAATAATGATGGTGAAGATACATTATGGGAAGTAGTGAGAATAACAGAGAAGGCGAGTGTCAATGGTGACGAAAGGCAGGTGCCAATGATAGTGACGAGAGATGACAAGTGCCAATGCCAATGGCGGAAGGTAGATGCCAACAATATGGATAGAATGAGGTTCATTGAGGATGGTGTCAGAGAATGGCACAATGTGGATCAAGCAGATGGGTTGGCAGTAGTGGCCAGGCCTAACTGGACTGAAAACAAAGGTGTGCTCCCACTGAAACACATATCACTCGGAACTCATGATTCGTGACATCTTCGTCATATTCAGTAGTACTCCCACTCAGAGATGAACGAAGGAACAAGGAGAAAATGATGGTGATGAGGAGATGCAGGCAGGGGTCGAGAACGAAAGAGGAACTGATATCCAACACATGGGAAGATGAGCAGACAGTTGAAAAGAGGTGGCCATGTGGCTATGGCCAAACTGAAGTGGATTAATGATGGCATGGGAAGACACCAATGTTGTTCAGTAGGCTGACAAGACAAAACAAAAATGAGTGTGATAACGACAAAAGGGGTTTTGGAAACTGTCAACAATAGTGACCCAGAGTCAGCGATGCCACCATGACGAGAATGACTGTCAGTGATGGTAATGAAGAGTTGGTGATGCCATGATGAAAACAACTGTCAGCATTAATGGTAACAGAGAATTAGCGATGCTATGATGGAAACAACTGTCAGCAATGGTGACAAAAGTCGGCGATGGTGCGACAATGTGTCAGCAATGGTGACAGATATTGATGGAGAAGACTCCTCCAATGGTAGCTAGCAAAAGCCCCAAGGGATAAATGAGAGTGTATGACTCATAACCTGTGACAAATTGAGAGGCTTGGACTAGGAAAGAGAATGGGACTTTGTATTGAGTCAAAGACTAGAGAATAATATTCGATGGGGAGAGGTATTAATATGCTGATTGAGACGGAGAATCAAAGGGGAACATGTATAAGGTGTGTAGTGAAGAGTGATTGTGTATGTAAATGGAAAGAAAGAGTACATACGAGAGTGACGTTGATAGTCATATCTTGACATGTACCCCAAGCCCATGTCGGTATTGTCTAACTTCTTCTCCGTGGTGTCAACTTGAACTTTGAGCAAGCAGGCCTGGATTTCATTTTCATGCAGTATACACTCTGCCAGCACCTTTTGCACAACAAGAACCTCGTGCTTGGCTCTTACAAGATCCATTACAAGATTGGCTTCAGAGTCTGTTGGATCCAGTGTCGACTGTTCAAATGTAAGGTGCCTTCAAAAATGAATGTTATTGACTTACTGTGGAACTGACAGCATCAAGAACTTCATACAAGTCACACATCCCCGTTTTTGCATCATCTTTCCAATGATGCGGATCAAGGTTGCCCACTTTGCCTGATGTGCTTGCTGATAATTTTCATAGAGTAGTGGTAGTGATGGTCATCATTTAGCAGAAGTTGGTATCGGAAAATGCCATGAAGGTACTATACTAGTATGCATATCCATCAAACGACTGACTTGTACAGAGTCATACTATAGCATGTCTCATCATTGTCCCTCATGCAGAAAAATGTTTTAAGACCATACCTCTGTTGCTCGGCACATGAGCCAACTTTGGTCTGGATGCAACACCTAGTTGGAAGACCTGATCAACTCCACCACATTATCCAATGAAGATCATCCCATGGACTTAGTGGATGGTTTGGACGTTGAACCCTTTCAAGGACTCAGTAACAATTTCTATGACTTTGGCGATTTTGGTGCTGAAGGAGAGGATGTGTCGAGAATACATGGAGGTGGAAGTGAGCATGAGCGCAGTAGTGAATTGACTGAAGTGACAGACTTCTTTCCCAATCCCCCTCTGGCCTATCAGGATGGCTATACATTCTTGGGCCTGTTTGACTCCGACAAAAATAGCATACATCAGAAAACAAACCTTTACTATCCTTTCAGCAGTCAGAGAGATTGGCAGCTTGCAGCATGGCTGCTACATTCAGGCCTGAGCATGGGGAAGATTGATTCTTTTTTATCGCTTGAAATGGTCAGTGTCAGGACTTTGAATTCGCTGTCATCCCTTGAATATATGACTTTTTAGATCAAGGATTTACCCTTATCATTCCATTCAGCCAAGGAATTATGGGGTCAAGCAGAGATGCTGCCCAGCGGTCCACATTGGCTGTCTCGAGTAATTCCAATGTCTCACCCTACAAAGTCACCTGTGGTTCTATACTGGTGTGACCCTATCGAGTGCATAGCCATGATCTTCAACCACCTGTTATTCCACAACTATATTGACCTCATGCCTTGCAGGGTGTACACCACCACAGAGAAGAAGTGTTGTGTATTTACCGAATGGATGACAGGAAATGATGCATGGGACATGCAGGTGTCACAACTCAAATTTTGAAGTTCTGCAGCTGATGTATCCTTGAAGTTGGCAATCCCTAGTGGCGCGACTCTCCTTGACACCATTCTTTCTTCCAACAAGACAAATATCACTTCATTAACAGGGGATTGTGTGGCTCATTCGCTCCTGATTAGCCTCACAAATATTCATATAAAAATATGACTGAAATCATCATCCAATGCTTTTGTTCTCACAGCCCTACTACCTGTCCCAAAGTTCATCCATAAGAAGAAGAGAATGAGGGGCGTGTTGGAGGATCGCCTCATGCACCAATGCCTCAACATCATTCTTGAACCTTTAAAGCAAGCTGCTTGATCAGGTATCATGTTATCAGATCCCATCAGACATAGTCATTACTGCTTCACCCCTCTTGCAAGCTATATTGCTGACACCCTGGAAGCAATGATGCTGGTGTCTGTTGGTGGAAAAACATTGCCTGTGACTATGGCGATGTACAAGCAATTTGGAGATCCCTTCTGGCACGAACCCTGGACAAAACCAACTACTCTCATGCAGCTTGCTGTTGCAAAGTCATGCACCAATCCCAATGATGTTGAGGTGTTCTTCCATGAAGCACAGAAGTTACGACTAAATGGTGTCGAGAAACCGTTCTGGTGGGACTGGTTACTAGCAGAACCCTCCCATTTTTTCATGCCAGAATCACTCCACCATATTCACAAGCAATTCTATGACCATGACACAAAATGTGTTAAGACCGTACTCAAGAGGTATCGGATCCGAAGGGCTTTGGCCTCAGCTCATGCGCTGTGCCCCTTACCCGAGTACGTGCCCTTAATTTCAGAATGAAGTCCAGATAGAATCCAACGAAGTCCGAAGGACTTCCGGAGGCTGGCTACTCTGGTTGAGTGCCAGAGGACTTCCGGATGAGCACGGGAAACTTTCGGAGGAGTACAGGAAACTCCGGAGGAGTTTCATCCGCTGCATTGGGTCCAAAGGTGAGACTTCCCAAGGTAAGTTCCCTAGATAGAAACACATAGAGGATATGCTGCAAAGGACAGAGTCCAAAGCAGGATAGGATAGGAGGAATGGTCCGAAGGACAGGACGTCCGGAGGTCCAAAGGTCCAAAGGTCCAAAGGCACATATTGCAGTAACATATCTCCGTATTATACGAGTGAACGGACTTGCATAATATCCCGTATGATACGGGCCAGCGGACCATGGGCTGAAGGTAGATATATCCTCGACTGTGACAGATGGGCCAGGAGTGTTATTATTCCCGATGGAGACAGGTGGGCCCAGGTGGGGAATATGTAAAGTAGATGGGTGGGCCGATGGACATGAATTTTCAATAGACGGATCAGCCGAGGTAGTTGGATATTATGTAGATGGGTGTACCAAGGTAGATATGTATCAAATAGCTGGGTATATCAAGGGTGCTTGTTATCACATAGACGGGTGGGCCCAGATATATATCATATTAGACGGGTGGGCCGATGAATTAATATTATTTTGTAGACGAGTGGGCCGACGTATTGGTATTATTTTGTCGATGGGTGGGCCGAGGGAGCGGTGAAAGATTTATTATATACAGGTGGGCCGATGGTAGACATAAAAATGATGTCCTAACTCCCGGATGTGTTAATTTATCTCCGGCATGCAAATCTCGGGCTTCAGGTTTTGGGTGTCAGGTCTCAATATTCAGGACTCAATATTTGGGACTTGGTACTCAATGGTCGGGACTTGATGGCCAGGCCTTGGGTGTTGGGACTCAAATCTCGGGCTTTGGGACTCAATTGTCGGGACTTGGGTTTCAAGACTCAGTAGTCAGGACTCGATGGTTGGGACTCAATGGTCGGGACTTGATAGTCGGGCTGCGGGACTCGATTGTTGGGACTCGATGGTTGATAGTGGAGACTCAAAACTCGCAACTCATCACAATGTTTGAGTTTCAAGTTTCAAGTCTTGAATCTTGGGCTTCAGGCTTTGGGTCTTGATATATGGGTCTTGATATTCAGGACTCTATGTTTGGGACATGATATTTGGTATGTGGGACTCAGCATATAGCAATAGGTCAGATATTTGAAAGTCAGTATGTAATTTTCATGACTTATTGCATCATGTACAGAATTTAGACTTCAACATTCTGAACTGAAGGACTAGAACTACTCTGGTCGCTGTGGGTTCAATTTCATTAGGACGGCAGTGAACATCTGAATCTCTGCCATCTTTTCACGGATGCCAGCTTCTTGATCCTCAATCACTGTCAGGAGGTGTTCCCTCATCCACCTCAGTGCCTTCAGCATTGCAACTGAGCTTTCTGCTGAGTGCCGAGTGCTGAGTGTTGAGTTCCGAGTTCCAAGTGCCAAGTGCCCCGATGCTTCCAGGCATTAACACCCAGATAGCCCATGCTCTCAGGTGCCCATCAGAATTTAGACCATCTCAAATGGATGTGATGTGAGTGAGATATGAACAAAATACTATATACCGGGTGAATTTTGGCATCAGAGGTTCAATGCTTTCGATGTTTTTGATGTCGGGTCTTGATGCTTTCAGGCATTGACATGTAGATAGCCCTCGATCTCAGGGGTGTGGCAAAATTCAGATTGTCTGAAACAGATATGATTTGAGCAAGATATATGCAAAATACCATATACTGACTACCAAGTACCGAGTCCCGGGTCCCGAGTCCCAAGTCCCGACTGCCCGATGCTTCCGGACATCAGCACTCAGATAGCCCTCACTCTCAGGGGCCCATCAGAATTTAGATCATCTCAAACGGATGTGATTTGAGTGAGATATCAGCAAAATACTATATACCAGGTGAATTTTGGCATCAGAAGTTTGATGCTTTCGATGTTTTTGATATTTGGTCTTGATGCTTTCGGACATTGACATGTAGATAGCCCTCGATCTCAGGGGTGTGGCAAAATTTAGATTGTCTGAAACAGATATAATTTGAGTGAGATATATGCAAAATACCATATACTGACTACCGAGTGCTGAGTCCCGAGTCCCGAGTCCCGAGTTCCGAGTGCCCGATGCTTCCAGGCATCAACACCCAGATAGCCTTCACTCTCAGGGGCCCGTCAGAATTTAGATCATCTCAAACGGATGTGATTTGAGTGAGATATGAACAAAATACTATATACCAGGTGAACTGTGGCATCAGAGGTTCAATGCTTTCGATGTTTTTGATGTTTGGTCTTGATGCTTTCAGGCTTTGACATGTAGATAGCCCTCAATCTCAGGGGTGTGGCAACATTCAGATTGTCCGAAACAGATATAATTTCAATGAGATATATGCAAAATACCACATACTGACTACCAAGTGCTGAGTACCAAGTGCTGAGTGCCGAGTGCCAAGTGCCGAGTGCCGAGTGCCAAGTGCCGAGTGCCAAGTGCCGAGTGCCAAGTGCCGAGTGCCGAGTGCCCCGATGCTTCCGGGCATCAACACCCAGATAGCCCTCACTCCCAGGGGCCCATCAGAATTTAGATCATCTCAAACGGATGTGATTTGAGTGAGATATGAGCAAAATACTATATACCAAGTGAATTTCAGCATCAGAAGTTTGATGCTCCTGATGTTTTTGATGTCAGGCCTTGCACCAAGGGTAAGCACATGGCACAACAGGAATAAATCCTGTTGTCCTAGTATCCTTATATATTGCATATACTATTCAAGGGATGTTGGGGATCATATTTTGCCTCAAACAGACATGATTTGAGGGAGATATGAGCAAAATACTATTTACTGGGTGTGTCTGAGCTTCGCAGGTTCAATGTTTTTGTTGTCAGCCTTGTGTGGGAAAAATTCTAAAACATCAGGAGAAACGTAAAAACACATCATCAGGGACTGCATCAGGTTTGCTATGATAACACCTATGTATCATATGATAGATTGGCTTCCAATGTACTGTTCCAGTCCCTGAACCAGTATCTGTCAGTGGTATGTATGTCTAAATACAAAAAAAACTCGAAATTGGTCACAACTGCATAGAACCTCAAGGCAATCACTGTGCACTGGTGCAAGAAAGTTACAATCACAAAACATATACATCAGCAAAATATGATTTTGCCACACGGTTACCAGAAGGTCACAAGCTTTGACAGTGCTTACTATACTAAGGACTATGATTGTCTTAACTCAATAGTCTTAACTTGCTAGTCATAATATAAGCTTTCTTAATAACCATAACTGTCATATCTTCCATAATAATCCTAACCCTCACAGCTTATGTATTATGTAGTAATCAACTATCATATTAGACTATCAAGTGAAGACTATTAATTTAAGACTATCCTATTAAAACTATTGTATTTTATTCTAAGTCTATACAATAGACCTGTGATGCTTGATGAGTGTCAGCCTGAACAGTATATTAGAGATCACACTATCATACTACACATAGGTATGACTATTGAAGACATGATGTAGTGCCTTATGATGTGTTTTTATGTGTCTCCTGATGTGTTGAGAATGTCCTACATTACATCATATGTCAATGTGAGGCCATATGAATTCTGTGACACTCCTGACATTAAGGGCTATCCACATGTCAATGAACACAATCATCTAGGCCTCACATTGAAATCATTGAAAGCATCAAACTCCTGATGCTGAAATACAACCAATATGTAGTATTGTGCATGCCTGAAAGCATTGAGGACCGACATCAAAATCATCGAAAGCATCGAACTTCCCATGCTGAAACTCACCTGATATATAGTATTTTGCTGATATCTCACTCAAATCACATCCGTTTGAGATGATCTAAATTCTGACGGGCCCCTGAGAGTGAGGGCTATCTGGGTGTTGATGCCATGAAGCATCAGGCACTCGGAACTTGGGACTCGGGACTCGGGACTCGGGACTCAGCACTCGGTAGTCAGTATATGGTATTTTGCATATATCTTGGTCAAATCATATCTATTTAAGACTATCGAAATTCTGATGAACTCCTGAGATTTAGGGCTATCTGCATGTCAATGCCCGAAAGCATCGAGACCTGACATCAAAAACATCGAAAGCATTGAACCTCTGATGCCACAGTTCACCCGGTATATAGTATTTTGTTCATATCTCACTCAAATCACATCCGTTTGAGATGAGCTAAATTCTGACGGGCCCCTGAGAATGAGGGCTATCTGGGTGTTGATGCCCGGAAGCATCGGGCAGTCGGGACTCGGGACTCGGTACTCGGTAGTCAGTATATGGTATTTGCATATATCTTGCTCAAATCATATCTGTTTCAGACAATCTGAATTTTGCCACACCCCTATCAGAATTTAGATCATCTCAAACGGATGTGATTTGAGTGAGATATGAACAAAATACTATATACCGGGTGGATTTTGGCATCAGAAGTTTGATGTTTTCGATGTTTTTGATGTCGGGTCTCGATGCTTTCGGGCATTGACATGCAGATAGCCCTAGATCTCAGGAGTTCATCAGAATTTCGATAGTCTTAAATAGATATGATTTGACCAAGATATATGCAAAATACCATATACTGACTACCGAGTGCTGAGTCCCGAGTCCCGAGTCCCGAGTTCCGAGTGCCCGATGCTTCCGGACATCAACACCCAGATAGCCCTCACTCTCAGGGGCCCGTCAGAATTTAGATCATCTCAAACGGACGTGATTTGAGTGAGATATGAACAAAATACTATATACCGGGTGGATTTTGGCATCAGAGGTTCAATGCTTTCGATGTTTTTGATGTTTGGTCTCGATGCTTTCGGGCATTGACATGTAGATAGCCCTCGATCTCAGGGGTGTGGCAACATTCAGATTGTCTGAAACAGATATAATTTGAGTGAGATATATGCAAAATACCACATACTGACTACCAAGTGCTGAGTACCAAGTGCTGAGTGCCGAGTGCTGAGTGCCGAGTGCCGAGTGCTGAGTTCCGAGTGCCGAGTGCCCGATGCTTCCGGGCATCAACACCTAGATAGCCCTCACTCCCAGGGGCCAATCAGAATTTAGATCATCTCAAATGGATGTGATTTGAGTGAGATATGAACAAAATACTATATACTGGGTGAATTTTGGCATCAGAAGCTTGATGCTGTTCATATTTTTGATGTCGGGTCTCGATGCTTTTGGGCATTGACATGCATACAGCCCTAGATCTCAGGAGTTCATCAGAATTTAGATAGTCTCAAATAGATATGATTTGAGCAAGATATATGCAAAATACCATATACTGACTACCGAGTGCTGAGTCCCGAGTACCGAGTACCGAGTCCCGAGTCCCGACTGCCCGATGCTTCCGGGCATCAACACCCAGATAGCCCTCATTCTCAGGGGCCCGTCAGAATTTAGCTCATCTCAAACGGATGTGATTTGAGTGAGATATGAACAAAATACTATATACCGGGTGAACTGTGGCATCAGAGGTTCAATGCTTTCGATGTTTTTGATGTCAGGTCTCGATGCTTTTGGGCATTGACATGCATACAGCCCTAGATCTCAGGAGTTCATCAGAATTTAGATAGTCTTAAATAGATATGATTTGAGCAAGATATATGCAAAATACCATATACTGACTACCGAGTGCTGAGTGCTGAGTGCTGAGTCCCGAGTACCGAGTACCGAGTCCCGGGTCCCGAGTCCCGAACCCCGAGACCCAGCACTCGGCACTCAGCACTCGGCACTCGGCACTTGAGATGAAAGATTCCACACGAAACTCGAATATCGAGTACCGACTACCTGAGACCCTGGCACTCGGCACTCGGTACTCAGGCACTTGGCACTTGGCACTCAGGCACTTGAGACGAAAGATTCGACACCACTTGAATGTCGAGTACTGAGACCCGAGCCCCGAGACCTGGCACTCGGCACTCGGTACTCAACATTCGAGTTTCGTGTGGAATCTTTCGTCTCACGTGCTGAGTGCTGAGTACCGAGTGCCGAGTGCTGGGTCTCGGTAGTCGGTACTCGATATTCGAGTTTCAGTGTGGAATCTTTCAGTCTCAAATGCCGAGTGCCTGAGTACCGAGTGCCGAGTGCCGGGTGTCGGTACTCAGTACTCGACATTCGAGTTTTCGTCTCGAGTACCGAGATCCCGAACCCTGAGACCCGGCACTCGGCACTCGGTACTCGGCACTCGGCACTGTGAGACGAAAGATTCCACACGAAACTCGAATGTCAAGTACCGAGTGCTGAGTGCCGGGTCTCGGCAGTCGGTACTAAACATTCGAGTTTCGTCTCGAATCTTTCGTCTCAAGTGCTGAGTGCCGAGTACCGAGTGCCGAGTGCCGGGTCTCGGTAGTCGGTACTAATCATTCGAGTGTTGTGTCGAATCTTTCGTCTCAAGTGCCAAGTGCCGAGTGCCGAGTGCCGGGTCTCGGGGCTCGGGTCTCGGTACTCGACATTCAAGTGTTGTCGAATCTTTCGTCTCAAGTGCCGAGTGCCGAGTACCGAGTGCCGGCACTCGGCACTTGGTACTCGGTACTCGGGATTGGGTAGTCAGTACTTTCGAGTTTTGGATTTTGAGTTTTGTTTTTTGTTTCCAGTCTTTCATCTCAAGTGCTGAGTGCTGAGTGCCGATTGCTGATTGCTGAATTCCGGGAGTCTGGTGTTGGGTGTCGGTACTCGGTTTTCAGTCTCGGTGATTCGAGTCTCGAGACTTGAGACTCGTGATTCACAAGTCAAAATTTGAATCTAATGTACTTTATGTATTTCTGTACTCATTTCACCGACTGCCAAGTGCCAACTCTCGGTTCTAGGGTCTCGGGTCTCAGTACTCGGTATTTCGAGATGACACGAATGTATATCATCTTACATTTGAATTTTCTTCACTCGACACTCGAAACTCGTAAAAATCTACGAGTTTCCAGTTGAGTTTTGAATTTTGAGTTTCAAGTCTCTTGAGTCTCGAGTCTGGGGGTTCGGGGCTTGCGTTTCACGTTTCAGCTTTTGGGTTTCGGGTTTTAGTACTCGGTACTCGGTACTCGGTGAATGTCAGACATGGTGTATTGATGCTTTCTTGTATCTTGTTTCAGGTGGTTGATGGTAGGTATTGGGCCGAGTGCCTTGGTGACAAGTATCGTGGCGAAACGTGACTGTGATCATTATCAGTATCACTCGCCACTGAGTCTGAGTCGAAACGAGGCAGCTCTCTGGTTCTCTTTCCGTGCTTTCATGGATATAGCATACCAATACCTCGGCCTATCTGTCTATATGATATGTAGCTGGGCCCACCTGTCTATCTAATATTGCCCGACATCGGCCCACCCGTCTATTTAATATATAATTCACCTCACCCTCAGCCCACCCGTCTATCTAATATGATCCCACATCGGCCCACCCATCTAGCTAATATATAATTCACCTCACCCTCGGCCCACCCGTCTATCTAATATGATCCCACATCGGCCCACCCGTCTATCTAATAAACATTTCACCGCTGCCTCGGCCCATCCATCTACAAAATAATACTAATATGTCGGCCCACCCGTCTATATAATACTATTTGCTATATATCTCTCCTCAGGTCTATAATATAATGTCAATCCTACTCTACATATTACCCACATGGGCCCACCCATCTCCATAATACTATTTCTCCCAGCCCATCCGCTATCATTGATGATATATATAACATCAGCATAGATGGGCCCACCCGTCTCCATCGGAAATAATATTTCTCCCGGCCCACCCGTCAACATCGGGAATATACATAACATCGGCCCATAATCCACTGGCCCGTATTACACGGGATATCATGTAGGTCGGGTGACCTGTATAATACGGGATTTGTCACTGAAGGGGCTCCCGAAGGTTACGACAGTCCGAAGGTACTGGAGGACCGGAGGACCGGAGGAGTGGGCAGGATTCTAAGACAAGAGAAGGAGGCTACAACGGACAAGAGAAGGAGGGCTACAACTGGACAAGGTCCGGAGTAGAAACAGACAGAGGTAGACTACACTTAAGTAGAGACGGAGTTGACAGGAAGTAGACAGAAGTCTCGGAAAGACAGGAAGTGCCGGAAAGGCAAAAAGTCCAGCTTAGGGAATCAATCCCTGAGCATGGATGGGGACTGGAAGACAAATCCAGAGGACCGGAAAGTTGGCCTAGGGAAGGATTCCCTAGGCCTAAGGAAAGTCAATACTAAGATGGACCGAAGTCCAAGAACAGATGCGAGAGAGAGCAAGTCTATGTTGAGTGGAATCTAAGTTGATATTTGAACTAAGGAAACTTTACAGGAGTTGTACAGAGGTTTATATACTGGAAGGGATCCGAGAGGATCAGTAAGCTGAAGACTAATGCTATGTACGAGCATGTGGAAACAGATTGGTAAGTATGGACAGAACATAAGTAAATGAACTCGGAGATGAACAAAGTACAAGGATCAATAAGCAAGACGGAAACACAGATAACTGAAGTCCAGAGTCAAGGGGATTACCATAAGGAGATAGACGCTGATTTAAGGTTTGAGCTTCGGATATGAGTATAGGTCGGATCCGGAGGTCTGGAGATATCGGATGAGGCATCTGGATGTCGGATGAGCGGATCCGGAGATCTAGGTGAAGACGGGACTAGGATATGAATAATGGATATAGTCCGATAGTCTAGGGAAGGTAAAGTCCCAGGTGGAATGAGCTCGGATCCAAGTGGACCAAGGGTGGATGAAGCAGGCTAAGCTGCAGAGGTCCAGGAGGTATGGATATATGGATGTACGAAGGTGTACGGATCCGAACCGATAGTGGACTAGAGGACTGAGGTCATGGACAAGGGTATGGAGGTCATGGATAAGGGTATGGAGGTCCGGATGTGTGTCCGGAAGGCGTGGGAACATCATCGGACATGGGTCCGGAATACGGGATATGACAAAATGGCTCATTTGTGCTGTTGGAGAGTCTGAGATAGACTTCTGTTTTTCTGTCTTACAGCCAATGACTGGCTATCGGCACTTTCATGGAGGCATCTCAAAGCCGAACCAAGTCACTGGGCACTGTCAATGGGACATCGAATGATATATCATTGCTGTCAGTGCAGATGGAGTACCTACTGATGTTCTTGCTGCTGTGTGCGCGCTCATGCAATTCTGATATCTCATGCAGTTGCCACGCATTGATGAGGAGGATCTCAAGTGTATCTCAAGCACATTAGCTGAGTTCCACACCAAAAAGGATGCAATCATTGCTGCTGGGGCTCGCCAGGGGAGTGGCAATAGAGTTATCGACAACTGGTATATACCTAAGCTGGAACTGATGCTTAAGCATCATTGCCAGCATTTGCAACTCTGGTGTCATAGGACAATTGTCTGCTGACATTACTGAACATGCTCACATCACTGAGGTAAAAGATCCCACAAGATCAAGCAATAACAACTATGACCCTCATATTTGCTGATATCTTGATTGTGCCGAAAAGTATCGTTGATTTGAGCTCACTACTGGCATTTTAGATTGTGAGGAGAGCGCTGGGAAGCTTGAAGATTCAGATCCTGATGATGAAGATACCAATGTTGACGATGCTGAAGATATTCTCATCAGCACAACACGATCATGCCCAATCACAAACTATTTTGAAATTTCTAAGCTGCTCCAGCGCTGAGAATTGGGTTCAGTGCCTTTACCACTTCACTCATTTGTCGTCAAGTGCACTGCCCTTCATCTTGCATATGATCCCTCCATTTGGAACATTACTGTTGATGAAGCCACCATTAAATTTGCCCTACCAGATTTACGACCAGCCATTGCTGATTTCCTCCAATGGGAGGCAACTTATGGACATGCATATGTTCATGCGATAGGTGGTCCTAGAAGGGCTGGGCCTACCGCTATCCTTCCATTTGACAAAATTCAAGTCTGGTTCAAAATTCGTGTGCAAGAGATGGAGCTATATGATGCTCATGCTGTTAGATCAGCTCAGACACTGAATTGTGCACTGCCCAGCAACCCCTGGACCCTAGGCCGTTATGATACAAGCATCATTGAGACTGATGCAAGCCACACATGGCCTAACAGTGGTCTTTCTGGTGCAATCTCTGTTTTGATTTGTGATAAATGCCTTACCTCAAACCTCCCATTTTCCACAGGTCACACAGTCGCCCAGATTAGACTTATCATGCAACCTATTGGTAAGAGCAGCACATGATGGTCATGGAAAGACCAATTTCTCACCTATGTCCAATGTTTTGACATCTCGAATGATCGAGATCCAACTACACAGCTGCATCTGCTCAAGTAAGCCAAGCGTTCAAATGGAAACCAAATGGGAGATTTCATACCTGTCTCTCAAATGAGGGCCCCCATCAACCTAATCCCGCACTTTGGCACTATTGCAGATGTCTGTTTAACAGCATACAACAGCATGGAGCATGCTGCAGAGTTTTGGTTGAATGAGTTTTGGAACAAAACCACATACTTTGCGTTATCAAGGTAATATTTGGCACAAAGATAAGGCCATTTTTGTATGGTCAAAGGGTAGTTATATGTATTAGTAGTGTCATTCCCATGAGTTGTTTCTGTGCACCAACATAGAACTCTATGATAACATGCCAAATGGCAGACATTTCTATTCAGTTGGCCTTGGGATGAAGCTAGCATCTTTCATGCCAGCTCCCACAGTACACAACATAATGACCATGGATAAACTCACCAATTCAGGAGCTTAGCTGCTTGATACTTGAAGAAAGTGACCTCAACCACAAAGATGAGCTTGGACATCTATTGTCGCTGATATTCAGGTCCTACATGAATCACATTCCAAAGGCAGAAGAACTCACTGTTCCGTTAAAAAAAATACCCATCGATTCTAGGACCAACGCCTTTCTGGACATTGAAGACGAGGAAACCACAGTATCACTCTATGATGGCCAAACTCGTCGATGGAATTGGGCCCTTCCAACATCATACAAATCTGCTAGTTATGCTGGTAGTGGGGTGGGAGGAAGGAAAGGTGGCATGAACAGGGAGCCAGGAGATTGGGTGTCGGTCGCCAATAACAGGACAGAGGCTGATCTGGCAGAGTCTCAGCCTGAGTCCACCACTGATCAGACAAATTCAGACTCACTGGTAAAGGATGACCCTATGTTGTCCATGACCTGATGTCAGTGGGGATTCTGGGGACTCTGGGGACCCTTGGGAGACATCTCCTGACAGACACAGGGAGGCACTGGCATCAGCATCCTTGGACTTGGAGACTAGTAGAGAAAAAGAACCCAACCCATCAACAACCGAGGCCATCTTCAGGTCCTTTTTCAACACCATTACCTCTGCCCTTCTCTTAAAGGAACCTAATCTCACTCACAAAAATAACTTATTGCGCAAATGGAGTGCAGCAAACTCCTCACGCCCAGTTCATGGTGAAGAAATCGTGCAGAAACCAGACCATACCTTACTTGACGATTTGGAGGCTAGGTAGGGACACCATCAAAGCAGTGTGCAAGCTGACTGTGAGTCCATACCTACTCTCCCAGACCCTCTCAAAAACTCTCGACAGCAAAGCCTACCTTCTTTTGAAGCATCAACCCTGGAGACACTTCACTTTATTTATCTCTCTCTGCAATGGGTACTGCGATCTTTGTGTCCACTTGTATGACCACTCTGGTGGTGTCGTGAGTCCATGCACTAATATTGACAAGGAGCCTGATAAGTATTTACACATTTTTTTGTGCATTGTCTTCGGGAATCTTGAGTGCATTGGATTCGACCCTACCATTAGCATATTAAAACACCCTTCACTGCACACTTGAACTCTCCAGGCTCCTGCTCTACCAAGAACCTGCCTTCCAAGAGACAGGAATCTCATTGAGAAAGCACAGATAGAGGAGGTCATTGAAAGTTCCCAACTCAAGGAGAACGAGCTCTCCCTCCCTCCTGCCATCACAGAGGACATGGTGCCCACCCCCACAGCTGGTGACCCTCCGATGTGCCCCCCTGTAATAGAAGTCCCCAAAGATCCTCTCAACCCTGAGCCAGTTCTAGAGCTGATCAGCAAAATATGTGTCGATAAGAACACATACAACATCTTGGAAATCATCTTCTCTACCCAAGGCCTCGTTGGTTGTGGCAGTGTGTGCTACTTGGCCAGGAAGGACAATGAGGAGTATATCATAAAAGACCATTGGGTTCTTGGGGGCAAAAAAGCAGTGCTGAATGAGATCAATATGATGAAGAAGATGGAGGGCATCCATGGAGTTCCTCAACTTATTGAGTATTGGCTCATTGAAGTTGCACTTGGCAAGGTCAAGGACATGCGAGTGTATCATTACAAATTTCCATATAGCATACAGTACACCTTCCGTACTCACATTCACCTGGTCTTGAAGCCCCATGTGCAACCATTGCATAAATTCTGCTCAAAGGTCGAGTTCTTAAGCACAATACAGGATATCGTGAATAGTGAGTAATATATTTCAAATGAATGTCCTACTAGTACTTATCATTATCCTTCAGTCCAGAGGCAAGTGGTGGAAAAGCACAAGGTTCTCCACCATGATGCTAGTCTGAACAATGCGATAATCAAGGATGATGGTGATGGCTCCCATGGAATGCTGGTAGACTGGGAGTTCGTGGTTGATATTGTAGAAGGCAAGCAATATGTTGTCAGTGGTACTGTGAGTATTATTTCACTTTTGGGACAAGTAAATATTGATAATGTGCTGATCACCCCAGGGCACATTACCCTTCATGTCGCAGTCGCTTCTTTTTAACCTTTACCTTCACACACTGGATACATCAGACGAGCGCAGTGGCAAGCGTGCATCAGGTTTGAGACCATATCCAGTCGCCCTGATCAAGCACAACTACAAGGATGATGTTTTACGTATTTGTCTGGACCTGTATCAAGTACAGGGGCCCTCTTGGCATGAAGCATGTTCTCCCTAAGTGCACGAAAGAGAATTTGAATTGGATCACATGTGAATGGTCTGGGACATATGAGCAGTGCAGTGCCGGCAAAACGTGGTTCTTTCACCATTCTGATCACTACACTGCACAACTTACCAAACAATTTGATCCTTACTTCTGGGATCTCCTTCTGCTCACATTGGAATGGTACAACCTAATCAAAGATCCAGCATCAGTACGTTTCGACAACGTAATTGCAATGCTGGAAAAACACCTTGCCAACCTTCCGCAGAATAAGCTGTCCCCTGGGCTTTTAGTCTTGACATGGATGCTCCAGGGGCTCTCAGCATCAGTGAGCTCTCTCAGTACTGATGAAGACGTGCCATCTGTAGATGAGATGTCAAAGAAACAAGTTATTGAACACCAATGGACGACAGACCTTATACTACCCAAGCCGAAGAGGAACAAGATTGGATAGAGTAGTAATAGCAGCATGTAGTATTACAAAGTGTTATACTCATATCAGATATGATACCAATTCTAAAAGTTTGAGTCACATGATTACCCCATTTATAGATGTGGCCAAATATAATTTAAATCCTTACTCCGAGTTGAACTTTGCACGTCCTTGATTGAGTCATCATCCTTATTACCTCAGTGAAGATCCAACTTACAAATTTTTCTGCCTGTAGGCAGTGCCAGTCGACTCATTTTTCCGAATATCTACCTGCTAGCAGTGAGAGATACTTGCTTGGAATTATGTGACAACACTTAAAATATGGTGTGTGTTTATCAATGGTTTTCTTGCTACTCACCACTAGTGCTACTCAGACTGCATTCCTTCTGTCCCAGGCCTTAACCTGGACCAGTCATGTCACATTCTAGGTCTCACTCCAGCCCCAAGAAAAAGAGATCAAAGTGTAAAGCTGTAGACTCTGATGGGCAAGCGAATTCAACCAAGAAGTTGTGGGCTGGGGCCGAGATACCCCTGCAATTATAGCAGCCAGAGTTCATGGACAACACCCTGACCACTCGACATACTGGGCAGTGCAGGCACAGGAACAGGAGGTAGGGCCATCTAACTAGAGAAGATTGGTGCTCTTTTAGATGCCTCTCACATGCACACCACCAAATGCAAGGGCACTACTTCCCTCAACTCAAACACTCCTGCAAACCCTCTCACTCCAGAACAACCTTGTAAGGGCCGTGGGAGTCACTCAAAGGTGAACATGCTTACAGCCATAGATAATCATACTGAATGTTATCCAGAAATCCCCTCCACCTCCTCCATACAGCCCCTCAGAGACAGTGGATCCTCCAAGTTCTAGAAAGCAGGGGAAGAAGGATAAGGCAATGAAGAAGGGTGTTGTTCCTGCCTCTACTAGTAGCTGTGAGGTACCAAATCTCCAACCCAGCTTTTCACACCGCAAACCTGGGTCACAGTTTGGATTCAAGCAGTCCCTCATCCCTCCTGGCACAGACATTCATTTGCAGGCTAACAATACACTCGTAGCTACCACCAAGAAGCCTTCAGACCCCACAGAACGTCCTCCAGCCCTCATATATCCAACACCAAAAGCACCTACCACATCCACATCAGTTATGCATCAAGCTGATACTAACTTTTACAAGAATCTGGACCCTGCCCTGTGGTCAACTGCTGATGTATGTTTGGAATCACAAGACACTGCTTCTGAAAGTTCAGACTCTGAGACTACTGACAATGGTGATGAAAGTGATGATGACGACAATGATGGTCAGGATGCTCATGGAGACCAAGAAGTGGGATGGGGTGCAGCATATGGGCACCATAGTGCTCATCCTGGTAAGCCAATAGTTATTCTTGGTGATTATACTGAATGTAAGACAGGTTTTTCAAAAGAAGCTCAACCATCACAACCTCTTGTCACTACTGCCCTTCCCACTGACTTTGAATTTCAACACTCGCATGATGAAGATGATAATGCAGCAATGAAGTCTTTAGTAGACGATGTCACATCCAGCACTGACAACGCTTCAACTCCAGTACATCTTATTTATTTTTCTGCTATCTGCTAACCTTCTCTTTGTTGAAGGTCGTACCTGCTGATGTCCTACACCTTCACCACAAGCGAAATGGACGTCCCCACCCTCCCAACCCTGTAATCCTCGATCTCTTACGTCAGGCTGAGACAAAAGATCTCAAGTCGAAATCAAAGGCATCATGTGAAGGGCCGAAGGCTATGCAGTTGCAATGGTATGGTCCCTGTTGGAAGAGTTTTCTTGAGTATGTGAAGGGAGAGTGCTGTGTACAACATGCAATAGAGAACCCATTCCCAAAATTTGTCGACAATTTGCCAGGTTCTGTTAATGAGGCCCTCATGTCTTCGCTTGTAGAGTGGCTTGAAGGGGGTAAGCAAGTTGAAGAGGGTACACATTCTTTCCACCTTGAGACATTTTACTCAAGGGAGTCTACTAGGTGTGTGGCCTGATCAGAAACATGACATGGCAAAGCTAGTATGTACATCTGGTGGTCTACTGTCATGCATCTGATTTCTACTAATGCACTGTTATTTTAGCTTTATGAAGATTTATCAACATGGCGCTCAGATCTCAAGAAGATCGTAACTAGCATCATGCCATCCTTATATGACCTCATCCTGCCATCTGACATTCCTCCCCAAGAATGTGCAGCCTGGGTTGAAGAGGCTGTGACGACGTTGCTAGAGGACTCCACCTTTCTGTGCTATGGTGTAGATGAACTCAGCAAGACTCAAAATGCAGCTCACCCAGTGCTGCGCGAGGGTGTCATTGC
Organism: Suillus subluteus; assembly: GCA_016647755.1. Lineage (NCBI taxonomy): Eukaryota > Fungi > Basidiomycota > Agaricomycetes > Boletales > Suillaceae > Suillus > Suillus subluteus. The sequence continues at coordinate 56,228 of JABBWI010000116.1, read as the reverse complement.
TTTCTTCTACACCGGCTCTTATCATGTCACTCACAGGAGACCTGACATATTTCAGAAGCAGTTACCTTTGGAGTGCCTTGCTTTAGTTTGTACGGCGGTAAAGTTTTTCGTGTTGGTATAATGGATGACTTCCCATGGGATTTGGAAATCCAGATCTCGTTCAAAACCTTAAAATTCGGAGGTTCGGCAAGGTAGAATTTACATCTAGAAACTCGTTCCAAACCGTGGACACGGTCAAATAAACTTCATGATCTAATTCTACTTCCTAAACTCTAAACATGGCATACAACGTCGCTGGTGAAACTCTCAGCTCTGACTGATGACGATGATGAAGACAATGAATTGCAGAGAAGGCTCATTACAATTCTCGGTGTCCTTATATTTGTCGGAGCTGAACAATCACGCTATGAATGCTCTGAACACCGGAAAACAAGAAGAAGCTATCTCATTCATAGTGACCTACTTCCTAATCCACGTCTGAATACTCCCTGGCAAGCGCTCTACTCAGGACAGAACAACATGTGCATTTATCACAACCATGGGCATTGACGTCCCTACGTTTCACTACATTCTCTCACGTGGCTTCGCAACTCTTTGGGATACCACTCCCATTCCCCGCAATGATATTCCTGTCACTGCTCACTCTTGTGCTTATTGATGTTCCCTGGACGCTGCTGGTGCATTAGGCCTTGTTCTTCATTGGCTCAACTCAACCATGCAAGAGGTCAGCCTCATGCAAATTTTTGCGCTTATCCCAACAACCGTCTCGCGCTATCTACAATTTTCCCTCACTATACTACTTTGTGCACTCAAGAACATCCCTGAAGCCTACATCCAGTGGCCTTCTGGAGATCAATTTCAAGCTTTAAATGAACTTGTCATTGCGCGTCATCCCTTGCTGATGGGGGGCTTCGGCACGCTTGATGGACTAAACTTACCTGTGCAAACATCCCAGGACCAAGAGATCGAGAATGCAACCTATAATGGGTGGTTGCACAGTCACTTTGTCAGTTCGGTCATTGCATTTAGTGCTGATGGTGCGCTTTTGTCCAAATCATCCGCTCAGTCTTTCATTCTGATTGCTACCACTCGCAGGCTCAATAATTCAATGCCGCCTCAATGCGCCAGGCAGCTGGCATGACTCCCGCATGGCCTGACCCATCTATGACAAACTCAGCGCAAACACACCAGACGGATACTACCTTGTCGCTGATACGGCTTTCCCGCGAGGTACAGATCAGATTGCTGGTCGCATCAAAGCCCCACTCAAGTCAGGACAACGCCTCCCTAATGATCCTGCTGAAAGACAGAAGCTGCTTTTATTTGACTGGCAGCTGCTTTCTTTTCGTCAAACGGCAGAGTGGGGCATGCGTGCTCTTCAGGGCTCCTTTGGGCGTCTTCGCATTCCCCTCAACATTAACTTCAGCGAGCAGCGCCGTGATCTGCTCGAATCGTGTGTTCGGCTCAATAATATACGTGTTCAGATGGTAGGGATTAATCAGATACGAAGCGTATACATGCCAATTTGGCAAGAAGATGAGCAGGATAGGATGGTTTGGGCACAATTTGAAGACATGTTAGTTTCACGTCAGCGTAGCAATGATCGTGTAGCTCGATTCCATTTGTTAAGTACATAGTAGAAATTTAACAAGTACCCCTTTCCCACTGCTCAGGGATCTTCCGGTCACCATCTTTTCGTGTCTGCTTTCATGCTCACATCAAAGGCTATCTGTGACGACACTTACTCCAACAAATCCTGGAGCATTCAAGGATCTTCCGGTCACTGTCTTTTTGTGTCTGCTTTCATGCTTGCATCAAAGGTTATCTGTGACAACACTTACTCCAACAAATCCTGGAGTATTCAGGGATCTTCCGGTCACCATCTTTTCATGTCTGCTTTCATGCTCGCATCAAAGGTTATCTGTGATTCCGGTCACCGCCTTTTCGTGTCTGCTTTCATGCTCACATCAAAGGTTATCTGTGACGACACTTACTCCAACATCACCGTCTTTTCATGTCTGCTTTCATACTCGCATCAAAGGTTATCTGTGACGACACTTACTCCAACATCACCGTCTTTTCGTGTCTGCTTTCATGCTCGCATCAAAGGTTATCTGTGACGACACTTACATATCTAGAGTATCATAGCCCAGGGCATGTTCCAATTGTGAGAGATCAACTAGATATATACACACTACATACTTAAGTACCCCCATCACCTTCTAAGAGAGAAAACTTTGCGCTGTTGAGAGCGCTTGGGATTTCGCTGTTGAGAGCGCTTGAGATTTGCACTGTTTAAAGTGCTCCAGTTGCACTGTTGAGAGTGCTCCAGCGGCGCTGTTGAAAGCGCTTGAGTTCTGTCGAGAGCCTAGTCTTCTGCATGAGCAGGCAAGACAGACTGAGTCATTGAACGACTCAAAGTAGGCGGAATGTGCTGAGTTGCAGCGCTAGCATGAGTTGGTGAGATCACAACTGATAAGTTGTTTGTGCCGGTATGGGAAGATGTCGGAGTGAATGACACATTGAATTGTGTACTTGAAGAATGGATAGGTGGTGTGGAGGGTCTGGGAATGGTGTGACGACCAGTCTTTGGATCTTCGATGTAATCCTGTCGAGAGACTACATCACGGAAGTTGTCGTGACCAAAGTTAAAATCCTCATCTTCATCATCAGGTGAGACCCAGATTGTAGATGCTCCCCCATCAGTATATTTCGTTTCACGGTGTATGTATCGTGGTCGTGGCGTTTGTCGGCGATCTGGACCTTTCTGCACAAGTCGAGCCATTTCCAATTGCATCTCTAGACGGTCCGCACGATGCTCAGTATTAGCGCGCTCGCGTTCAGACTGCAAGAGCTGATCACGAAGTGAATTAATGGTCATGTGCGCATCTCGCAGCTGGTTGGATGTAGATACAAGTTGAGTGGTCTGCAAAGTCCGAGCAGCGCGGTCGTCATCTCGAGCAGCTTGAAGTCGAGGATCAAGCAAAGCAGTGATTGAAGTTAGAAGATCAACACCTGAGGTGCGTGAGGTGCGAGGTCGAGGAGTAGGTGTGCCAACAGAACGACGGGAAATACTGAGGGTGGGCTCTCGTATCTCAGTCTTGACGGAGACCTTTGGTGTCCCGGCTTGCTGAGGCTCATCTTCGTCACTCCCGATATTAATAACTTCATTGGCAAATTCATCGTCATCGAGATCCCGGGTGCCAGCCTTCTCGTTCATGCGAGAGTCGATTTCGTGAGCGCGTTCAATGTGAGGAGGGCACTCAGCATCACCAGTTGGCTTCATAGTGCGAACCAACTTAAAGTAAAATATCAGTACCGGAGTTCACAGTATATAAGAGTACATACCTGCTTAAACTTAAGCTCAAGAGATTTTGCGGGACGAGTGGGACGGTCATGGCTATCTGCCCATGCAGCAAACTCTTCCTCAACAGCAAGCCAACCCTTTGCGCCAAGCGGAAGACAGTTCATGCATGCATCAAGCAGGGCAGCAACATCATCATCGTTGTAGTTTGGCGTACCCGAAGCACGGCCACCACGACCCGATGTAGAGACTCGCGCCTCTCGATGCCGGATATGCGGCCTTCTTACCCATTTAATTCCCTATCTGTATCAGCTCGCATCCTAAGGACCAGTCATTCGCGCTCTCGCGCGCGCGCCTACGTACGCGCCCCACTCGCACATCGCACACGCACGCGCTCCATAGGCCTTCGCGCTCCTACCGTCCGTCCCTCTGTCCTTTGTCCTTGCTGATTCACTGGTGCGTTATTTTTATCTCTCTCATTGAATTAACGAACCTTCGGTCCGACCTCCGCGCTTACATACAGAGAGTCTATTTAAACTTAGAATATATTTAGAAGTTGATATGGTTACTCGGTTCGGGAGCGCGCCGCATAGCGTAATCTCCCTTCTTAAATAGAGGGAGGATTCCTTCGGTTCTGGTACTTACTTTCCCCTGATCTTGATATACTGCAAAGTGTAGAGTTCTCCCTCCAATACTAGAAATCTGATTATACTCCTCCACTGTTGACACCTGTGCCCTTGCTACTCTCTTAAGGACTCCTCTCCTTCATCGTTCAAGCGCGCGTCCGCTTATGCGCGTACCCTCCGCATCTCTCGCTCACGCGCGCATCTCGCGCGCCTTCGCATCGCCTACGCGCGCCTTCGCGCGCGTTACTTTCCCGCGTCTACCAGCGCCCGTCTAGTTGACATAGTTTCCCTCCACCTTATTCGCGAGGAACTTCTCTCAGTAGCTGTCCTTTGGGTCGAGTTGTATTCTCGTATCCAGGTCTTGCTGTAGAGCCCCCTTTCTTTTAGTGTTTTCACCCACAGTGAAGATTCCTCACCTTCACCGATCTTTTCTTGGTTGGTGGCTCAATTGTGGTGAGTGCCTTCCTCTTCCCTTTAGCTTGGGACGACACTGCATTGGGACGGCGGCTACCAGCAACTTTGCGGGCAGGCGCAGGTTGTGTGAAGGGCGGACACAGAACCTGGTTTGCAATCGTATCGTCGTCCTTGCCATCTGATTGCTCATGTTCGTACGGTACCCTTGACAGCACTCCGTAGGGCTGACTGGGCGGGAAGGGAGCTGAATACGAGTTTGGTGGCAGCATGCCATAACCAGGCGGAAGTGGGGGGGGGGTATGTGAACGTTTGACCAGCGGGCTGCATAACAAAAAGTTCAGGGCTTTGTAGGAAGTTAGAGAGAGATTGGTGATATGCATATCGAATGTAGACATACACTTTATATCGCCAAATGCATAGCGCATTGCACATGGTGCAGAATGTAGCATACACCTGAAGTGATCACCGATTAGCGTAAAAGAGAGATCCGGGAGACTTGGACTTACAAAGGATATCGTAACAATGCCTGCGTCCTTTCTTATCGTTGCCACATCACATGGAAATGCGCTGTAATCACCTTGAAAAATTGTAAATGAGGTCCTGGCATGAATGGGAGCACGCATGGTGCAGAATGTAGTGTGCACAGACTTACCAGACATTTGTTCGTGCGGGATGACGTCGCAGACATTGAAACATCATTTAGAACGATGATCTGAATCTGGAAGGGGGGGGGTACCCCCCCTTCCAGATTGCGGTCTGGAACAGGGTGCGTTGACGTGCGGGGTTGGAAGTTGCTTATGTTTCACAGCGGCTCCTCGGCACATAGGGTTTGAATCACGTATCTGGATTTCCAAATCCCACAGGAAGTCATCCAATACTTTACAATCTACTGACACCATTTTCCCTAGGTTAACTGTGTCCTCGACAGCTTAAAGAGGAATGGTAATGGCAAATCAATTCCAAAGTTTACTTCCAAGGAGTATGGTGCTTTGTATGAGTCAATGTTCAAACTACTGAGACAACTCATGGATGATCCCTATCGTGGCTCGAAGCTGGATGGCAAGCTGCACATTTTTTTATGAAGTTTTGAATACTAATTGAAATTCACACAGGGTGGAGTCTTACAAGGTCAACAGCAACTTTGGATGATGGATCAAGGCATCGTCATCTGCAACTCATGCTTGATTGAGGTCTCAGGAGTTCTTTGTCCTATTGCCCTGTTTATCTCAAGTGTCTTTTTCCTATTAGTATAGTACCATGTATCCACTAGCGCATTATCTGATTGAATACCATGCATCTTGTGATCATTTGTGCTTATTTGTGCATGGGTGGACAGTTGAGCAGTGAGCATAATGTTATTTGATTGTACGAGAGCTGGTTTCTGGGTGTCTGTAGAGTGTGTGCACAGAATCTCACAGAAAGAATTGGTACTGTGGTGAGCTAGCTAATAGGGGACCAAGCTGTCAGGCTGGCACACTGTACAGCTCTGTACAGTGCTGTACAGAGCAAAGTGATTTACTGATGTGGAGTGAATATGGAGGAGGCATGGCAGGGCCTTGTAATTGAGTCTGCGAAAGCTGACTTGGAGGGCCGTGAATAAAAGGATGGATTGGAAGCATATTGAACCAGTAGCCAGCACGAGGGTAGTGACATTCAAGGACCTCACATTGGCCCTCATTAACGAAAGAAGGACTCTGGCTTGGAGAACTGAAACTCAAGTCAGACATGTTGGGGTTGACTAATGTGACTCACCCCTTGCTAGCAGGATTATATACCACAGGGCAGTCACAGCAGTCACTGCCAGGTGCCTGGATGGATCATAATCATATGGTTCAAAATTGTTGTTTTCAACAGAGATGAAGAGACAGCAATCTCAGCTAAAATGCCAGGGTTGCAGAAACTAAGTGGAGTCTCATTTGATGATAAAGACAACTTACCTTTGACAACATTGTAATGTCTTGCACAGCGAGCATCAGCAAAAATGTGATCTGCAACATAGCACTACAGCGCCTATGGAGTAAGTATAGCCTGGTTGCAACCCCCCCCCCTCCACATAGCGCTATATATCCCAGACTACCTGACTTTTTGCACAATATTGCGCCCTGTACCTTGCACCTCAACTATGTAGTACTGCCATGTAGTGCTACATAGCCTACCATACCATGCTGCTCAAATCATAGTGATATTGTTTTGCTACACTCGCAGAAATAGAAGCAATAACATCCATTCAATAGCACAACTTAATAAAGTAAGCTGTTGTCCTACTCACACTCACTTGCATTATCCTCATATCCACCCGGACCATCATGCTTGTCTGCATCGTCACTCTTGTTCCCAGCCTGAGTACTGTCACCCTGTTGCTGGTATTCCCGAATCACGTTCTTGATCTCATTGTCGGACAAGTAGTCTCCCTGTGGAACATCAGTTGGATCCACTCTAGCATGTGTTCTGCAGTGCATCAGACTCATGAAGACCAAATTCTCAAGAGACTCACCTGCCGTTGTTGTTGATGTCCTTGAGGATGGTATCAAGTATCCCATGGTCTTTCGTTTGTGCTTGGAATTTCTTGAGATTTGCGAGGTGTTTATCATATACCACTTTGTACTTGCCTGCTTGCAAAACTGATGTCGATGTGCTCTCCGTCGGCCCATTCGTCGAACACAGCACTCAGCCTGCAGTCAATGAAGTCAACATTTGAACCTAACAACCTACAGCAAGCCTGCATGACTCACTGCAGTATATAACAAGGCCAGCACAGGAATCAGAAATGGTGTAAAATACTTCTCAAACACAATCCCTTCATCCCTTCTTGTTCTGGTACCAAATCAAATTGGCTACCCTTCTGATTCAACCTTGTCCTGAAAGAGGCCGCTGCGAGGAACATTGCTCTTTTTGTCTCCAAGCTCCTTTCAATTGAATATAAGTGTGAGTGAATGCTGAATATTGTCCACTCACCCAGGTAACATAGGCCGAATTTATCCTTGAGGTCATGTACAAGTCGCCAATTCTTAGACCTGATGGATTCTCTTGTACTGCAGTCAAAGCCATAAATGCTCTCAACAAGTGGGTGAAGCTTAGCTTTCACCTCACCTGTGAGATGTGATGTGTGACGCATAATCTTGAATAAAAGATTAGGCAGCTGAATGAATAGAGACAAAACACGTACCATCTGTATGATCTCACCGTTGAATCCTATCTCAATGTCATGCAACACACAGGCCTCCTTCCAAGTTTCCTTGGCCCACAACACTTGAGTCATGTGATCTGAGTATGCATACTGAGATGTGAGCTGCCCACAAAAATCACCAATGGCGAACTTGATGAGTTGCTGGACTGCAACTTCATAATCACACGCTGCTACACAGCCCTTGCTCTTACAAATTTTGCATGGTAGTCGTGGTTCGTGTTGTTGTGGGGAAGGAGAGTCTTCTGACATATTGTTGGCATCCCATTTCCATTTCCAATTCAGTGGTCTATCACACTCATGGCTAGACGATGACAGATAGCCTGAGTCCTGGTGCAAATCTGCCAACATATTCAGCTGCTGTTCAAATGATGAAACTCTCCTTACCCTCATTCTCAGACACATTGTTATGCTCCATGTAAGTCATCCCATTGTCGAAGTCATTGACATCTGTATCCTGGCCATCGCCATCCCTGAGTCCATAGGGCTGCTCATTCTCATCCGAAGTGTTGCCCATGTCATCCATGGAGGCAGTATGTACAGTCTGCACTTGCCAAAGTTGGACCAGTTCTTTTGTGCGAGCTGCTGGTCAGTCTTTGCTACCCCATTGAAGCCTTTCAATTAATCAGCACACATAGAGTTGAAGTCAAGATAGTTACACTTACAATATTCTCAGATCAAGTGGTTAGTGGGGATCTGTGATGGATGGGCATGCCCGCCTGATTACTATTGACAAAGCCGGACTCCTGCAAGTCATACACATCAGCCATGATCAGAAGTTATCAGACAGTCTCACCTTTGTAAGGATATCTTCTCGCCATCCATGAGGAGTATTTCCTTGTGGAGGCACCTTACTAAAACACGGCCTTAAATCCAGCATGCTGGTGGCCAGCTGCTTGGGACAGAGAGATATTGTATGACGAAAACTTCAAGATACAATCAGTTCTAGTTGTGCAAATGAGAAACAACACCAGACATACCTGTGTCCCATCATGTGAAGTCACTAGATTTAATTCATACATTACTGAGATAGATAAACGAAAGCATGGAGCCCACCTTTATTGGCATGAGTCTTGCGGGCCTGCTTGTCTTTAACTTGATTGCCTTGGCATTGACCTTGATGATCTTGGGCTTCCTCGATTAGTAAATGTGTGAGTGGAGCGAGCAGCAACTTGAGATATGGGGGACATACCTTGATATAGTGCCCTCTTAGAGGGACGGCATTCACATCGTTCACGCTGTGAGGGAGCAGTGTCAACATTGTTGATCATTCTAGTGAGTGCTTGGTGACTTGGTCCTGTGGAAGACATTCTGAAGGCAGAGATGAGAGAGTGGGTATAGTGGCAAGCGATGATGATATTACCATTTTATAGGATGGGACACATCTGACGCATCTAGTCACACTGGTCACTGATGAATCAACAAAGTTGCTATCCAAAGTCGTGTTAGTGCAAGGCTGATCAACAAGGCTGATCAACACAAGTCATGTTGTGTGGTGAAAAGCAAAAAATTTCATGTCAGTTCAATCAACATGTCCTAATTTCACATGTTGACTCACTCGGCTTTGTTGGGCTTGTATCTGATTGCCAAAGATTAGTCTGAACCACTGTTGAATATGTCAAAGTGTCACTCACTCGGGAGTTGGCTTTGTCGGCTCATTGTTGCCCTTGCTTGCCCATGTCTGACCACTGCAATTTCTGCATGAAAGGCTTCAAAAGTTCTCAGGCTGTTAGTATTCACATTGCAAATGCACCAGCCTGCAAGCACTATATGGAAGGGGTCCGCGCATGTATCGAGGACAAAGAACAAGCCGATGGTGATATGAATGTTGACGGAGACGTACCTTTTGCATTTGATTACGATTTTGATGCCACTCAAGACATGCCACCACTGAGCCCCTACACCAAACCATCAAGTCCATGTTGAAGAAGTGGAAGATGAGGAAAGAGTTTGGATGTGATTTATTCAGACATACCCTGGACAAGTAGCGAGGACACTCGGTCAAGCAGAAACCTTATTTGATGGCATTAGAGTGGAACAAGAAGCATTGGGCCTTGATCCATGGGCGCCTTTTGCAGATGAAGACGAATGGGGACTGGTGAAGTGGTTGATAGCAAGGGTAGGCCAGACGGCAATCGACAAATTCCTGAAACTGCCCATCATGAGCCATCTCACAGACTGCAACTGTATAAGACTCTGACCATCAGCAGATGAGGCACATGAAGACGTCTTTTAGCAGTAAATACATGCTGATGAAGGCAATCAATAAGCTTCCTCATGGGACTGAATGGGAACTCAAAAGCATACATGTCAAGGGAAACTTAAATGGCACCAATGGGCAGCCTGAGTGCAAAGATCTTGAGTTGTGGTTGTGGAACCCTGTCGACTGCATATGTGAGCTCATGGCCAACCTGGAGTTTGATGGAAAAGTATCATACTCACCTGAGAAGGTGTTTGCAGATGCTGAGGGTACAATACGACAGTATGATGAAATGTGGGCTGGAGAATGGTGGTGGGAGATGCAGGTAAGCGGCCTGGGTGTATAAACTGAACAGAAAGACATACTAAATCCAATTTAACAGCAAAGATTACCTGATGGCGCAGTAGTTGTGCCAGTCATCCTCGCTTCTGATAAAACCTCATTATCACAGTTTTGTGGTGATCAAGAGGTATGGCCTGTCTATTTGATACTCAGCAATATTTCCAAGGATGTTCATCATCAGCCATCAGAACATGCAGCAATCCTGGTTGCTTACCTGCCTGGTTACAAAGTTAGAGTGTTTCTCCCAAGACACTCGTTCACTGGAACGCTACCGTCTGTTCCATTACTGCATGTCTCAAGTCCTGGAACCACTCATCAGTGCTGGAAATAATGGAATTGAAATCACTTGCCCAGATCGCCAAGTACGAAGGATGCATCCCATCATTGCTGCGTATATTGCAGATTTCCCTGAACAATGTTTGGTCACCTGCTGCATGGAGAATAGATGTCCGAAGTGTGTGGTGTGGACATGACAAGCGTGGTGAGATGAGAAACTTGGCAATGTGCGATCAAGATTCTGCTCTGGAAAATCTGCACTTGCACAGTCGCAGTGAAATGAGCAATGAGCAGTTCAAAGGAGAACTCGGACTTCAAGCAATCTACTCACCATCTTGGGCCACTCTCCCACATAACGACATCTTCTTGTGCATCACCCCCAACATTCTACATCAACTGCACAAAGGTGTGTTCAAAGACCACCTCATTAGCTGGTGCTCCAATATCATAGGCAAGGAGGAACTTGACACATGTTTCAAGGCAATGGCATCATATTCAGGCCTCCGACACTTCAAGAAAGGAATTTCAAAACAGAAACAATGGATGGGGGCAGATTATAGAGAGTTGCAGTGTGTTTTCCTCGGGGTGATTTCTGGTGCAGGTCAACAACCAAGTTGTTGCTGCTGTGCATGGTGTGTTAGATTTTATCTACTATGCACAGTACCAGACACACACAGACACAACACTTGCTTTTATGCAGGACGCACTCACATCATTCCATGCCAACAAGAATGTTTTCATCAATCTCGGAGTGCACAACTCAGAGCACTTTAACATACCTAAAATCCATTCCATGCTTCACTACATCAAATGCCATTTGTCTGTTTGGAAGTGCGGATGGCTTTAATACCAAGCTCCCTGAGCGTCTGCACATTGATTTTACCAAATGTGCGTATCATGCTTCAAATTGCCATGACTACGTGGTCCAGATGACAACATGGTTACATCGACAAGAGTCTATCGCTATTCAAGATGCTTACCTTTGGTGGTGGGCTTCACAACACCTGGACCCTGTCAATAATTCAGAGCTAGACAACTCAGATGGCAGTACCTCAGTCTCCAATCTCGATGGTGCAGCACCTATAGCAGGCAACCACAACCACATCATCTTGCCTCAGCAGGCACAACTGCTTCACCATGCTGACAGCATCACAGGGGTACTTCGTCCCCAGAAGGTGTCCATTCCCCAACTCTACAATCCAACAGTTACTCCACGACTATGGCACTACACTTTTCATCCCTGCTCTTGAAGACTTCCTTGGTAAGCACATGCCAAATGGGTCACAAAGAAAGCTCACTCCACACGACCGCGTTGATGTCTACAAATACTTGAAAGTCCTCTCACCAGCACAACCACATGTAAACAATGCCAAATGTTTATTCAAGGTATGCACAGCTCCAGTCATTCCGTCGAAGGATGCGAGGAAAGGGCCAGCACCTGCACACTTTGACACAGTGCTTGTGATTGAAGATGAGGACCAGTACACTGGGGAGGGAATATCAGGTGAGTGTCACTGTTTCATGATTGTCTATGCTTGCTCACTATACTTAGGTCTGCGTGTTGGTGAAGTAAAGGTGATTTTTGAGCTGCCATCGTGTTTCAGACATTTTCCCCGCCCCCTTGCATACATCCATTGGTTCCAGCCACTTCAAACATTCAACGATAATTTGCAGAGCTTCAAGCTCATGAGGTCTTCACTGGCAGCAGGGACCTAACGCAGTCATTTTACCCACTGAATCGAGTTCTTCGCCCTTGTCACCTTGTTCCCCGGTTCAGTCGAGATGGGTCAGAAGAGTTTTATCTGAATAGGTACATTGATTTGGAATTGTTTGAGTGCCTGTCACATAGCTGGTGTGGCGCTAATATTATAGGGCACAACATTGTCTACTATGTGCGAGACGAATAACATAGCTACAGTTGCAATTAGGTTGAGTTACAGGTCGCTATGTAGTGCTACTGTATTTTGTGTGGGTGCTCTGTTGTGCTATAGAGGCTACATGGCGCTATGTATTCTCGCAGGGTGCAAATGATGGTCGAGCTTTTTCCTGATGAGGATTTTGTTGTGTGGTGGTGAGGGTCATCTACAGTCAGTAATAGTCATCACTATGTGCAGCTCGTTGCAGATCAGTGCATGGTGGTGCGGTTCCAGGATCTTGTCACTAGTAAATGTGTCACCACCCCACATAAGCCCCACAAATCAGGTTATAACTAAAGACCAAAAGCAGCTAGCATGAGCACCTTTGTTTGGTGTTGCTCCGACAATAAACAAAAGCGGCTAAGTGAATTTTCTAGATTCTGGCCTATTGATATGAAGATAGCTGTAAAAGTCTCATTTGATGGGTGTTGAAGCTATTCCAGCTGTAGCTAGATCCAAGCCGATGCCATCGTCTCCTCAGTCACCCACTGCGGTCCATACATAGCCTAGCATATAGACTGGCGCGCCCAGGCTTACCCCCAGACGGCTATTTTTACTTCGCTCTAGCCTGATGAAGCACATATAAAGCTATTTGAACATCCCCATGGCACCGGCACCCTTCCGAGGTCCCTTTGTCACCGTTCAATATCTTGTCTCGATCATTATTCTCCTTCGAACTCTCACACAGCCTTACACCACGAGGCCCTCAAGCTTGACGCGGACGTCTCCCATAGCGTCATTCTCCAGCTTTGACAAATTTCCCGATTTTACTACCGAGTGGCGATGTATACGACAAGAAGGATCACGCCATCTGCAGATTTACGTCAGTTATGCCATACCAAGTCCCCGACTCCGCGAATGTGATCCAATATTTTATCTTTTCTTCCGTTCTTTCTATGAGCTGGTAGCGCCAGCACAAGTGGCCAAACCCGCTATCTTTTTCGGCACCTGGCGCGCTACAGCAGAATGCCAAACCCTTGACCAGAATGTTGACGGACAAAGGACAGTTGGACATAAAAGGAAGGAAGTTCACACTGTGTAAAGTCGAGCAACAAGTGCCTGAATTTTCGGATCCTACAAAACCCTCCCTACTTCGTAGAGTCGGGGACGTCGAATGCTTCAGCTTCAGCACCCGATCATTGCTTAGCCGCCGTGTCTTGAAAATATCGCCCAAAGCTCGCCTGGCGATCCACATTTCCCAGAAGCTGTCTTGATGCTGATCAGTCCTCCCGTCCAGAGTGGATACAACATGGACGACTTCCATTTCATCGACGCCATTCGACTGCTCAACCTCAACTACGCTGAGTACCTTCAAGATTAATATCTCACAGGCCGGGGACCCACTGTCCGATATCCAACGTCTGGTACTCCTTGCTTTACCGGCACCGAAACTTGCACCGACACTTCAAAGTGCTCTGTTAACCATCAAAATCATTCCGCAAAGTAGTTAAGGACAACAGATTTTCGACTTGTATACTATGAGTACGTACTCATGAGTCGGGTGGACAGGGTGAGTTTCATTCTATGTCAATTCCACTCCTACTCAGTAATCATGCCTGCAGAATTTGAGTATTTGGTTTTGATACATGCAAGTACTTGTCTCTGTTGGACTTCAGAGCTTCGCGCAGACTCAGACGCACAATCGTTAATACGCCGGGCATCTCAATTTGCCTTGTATCCTTGTGAGCAATTATAGGACGTTTGTGTTCTTCAAAAAATCTACAATATCTCTTGGGAACTCTAACTCAATGGTTTGTCGGGCCGGTGTTGCCAAGTCTGGGTGGCAGGATGAGGTTTTCAGATACGAAAGCGTCTCTACTAGTAGCACTGGCTAACAAATTTAGAGCAGTTGTCCACAAAGGTATGGCAGCCGGCGTACACTTGTGCGATACGAGTGGCAGGTGGGATTTGCCAAAAACTGTATAGCAGATGAGATTAATGTTAAGGTTGCAAGAGCGGGTAGCGAGAAATTAGACGTATGAATCTAACAAAGATCCTCCTCTGCTAACATGGCCCAATACTCGCAACACGCTAAGCACATGTGATAACCAGTGGATGTCCATTGTCTACGGACACCGTTGATTCTGATAAGTTCAAAGGTTTGCCCAGGATTATAAGCGGTGCAGTCTGAACAGCTTCTGGGTAAACCTCAGATGCTGTTTGTTGATGTGAACACTAAGTCGAGGCCAATCCTGGAGTTGTCGTCAACCGATCACGGGCGATCCTGGAACTGGACTGGTGTTGCACGGTTTCCAATACTCCCCATCGCGTGTGGGGCATTTTCTATCTGCTATCCATATAACGGTGATATACATAGGTGGGGACACCCGCCTGATACATGGACTCATCTCATACTGTACTGATACTTCTTCTCTAGATCATAGATTTATATACTCTACCACCTTTCAATCCGCTGTGCTATGGCCGCCATTATTTGGAAAGCCCGTGCAGATCCCGCGTGGTCCAGCGATTCAAATGAGCCGCTATCTCACTGCAGCTACAATTCTTCTGCCACAATGTCTCAGAGTCCTGACTTCCTTTAAATTTTATTGTGTCCCCAACCTCGGCTGAATTCAAACTTCATGCATCACGTCAGATCAGCATCCTGTGGATGATCGAATTCGGTATAGATCTTGGTAGATGATCCCCACTGGCCCATACCACACATGAACTTGAAAGCATGGAGCTACGTGTTTTTTCTTATTCCGCATTTGAGGCTTATTCTTCATTAATAGAAAGACTTGCTAAATTTCGTGATTGCGGGAACCATCGCTTGAAGTCTACCTATACAGCAGGATTTGCGCAAAATTGAGAACCATCATTGTTTTCGAATCGGAAGGTAAATTAGCGCACGCTGCCATATTTCTGGTGTCACAGTTAGGCGGAACTTCTTGTAAGTAGCAACACATTTAAACTCGCATGTTTCGATTGCGAGGTGTCGTGTAGCTCCGTACAGACAATAATACAGCATGGCATAATTGACATCGGTTTGTCCAGACTAAATCCTATCCTCCAGATCACTTCAGAACACAAAAACAAACACTAAATAAATACCGCAAAACGAAATTAATAATCTGTATGCTCCCCGCACAGTACTGTGGTCGATCGTTTGTCGTCGTACATGCTACACATCTCCGCTAGTCACTGCATCTCCACCAGCCTGGAAAGCAATGGATGTCATGCATGTTCCCTCGTCGGACCTGGCCACGATCTTAGCGTTATATTCTCGAATACTGAGGATCAGACGCGGTCCCAGCACAAACATCTGTAATGCCTGAGCAAACATCATAAGGCCGTTATAGACAGAAGCTCCCGTAGAAAATGAGCCCTGTAGACATGATGAGGAGTGGTCAGGTGCAGATGTTACTCGAAGGTAGCGCACCGATATATTTGGAGACATAGCGCCAAGAGTGAGGCAAGCCGCGACAACAAAGCTAACACGTGCGGAACTTCAGCGAAAAAAGAGATAATAACGTCCAAATGACCGAGCTCACACTAGAAAGTAAAACACGTGGCTTTTTGTTAACGCCATGAAACAGCCCCCAATGGTCGATCCGCTCGGCGATTGTTGCAATTCACGGAAGTGTTTTATAACAATCCAGACCGCAAGACAAAGGACGAGGATCTCCCATATAGCGGTGGATATCAAACTCTCGTAACTCAGATCTGCCGCGTTTGACGTGATCTCGGCAACACACACACGGTAGCCAGAGAGGACATATTCCTCTGATATTTGTCCATGAGTCTTATGTGCTCAAGGCTTTCATCAGCAACTAAAGCTTACCCCCTACAGCGCCGATGGTTGCTATTCCCATGATAACTCCGGAGGTGATCGTGGAAGCCAGCAAAACCACAACAAGAAAGATAAGCATCTTTTTGGATCGTTGATACATGGCATGTATCCGCGCCATCATGATGACTTGCATGATATTTCAGTCGGGTTAGTATCAGTAAGGTACTGCTGATTAACTCACCGCCCAGCATGGCATTGACGACGACAGAGATCCATGCCTCTGCGAACCAAAAAATAGTGCCTGAAAACCCAGTTACTTCAATTTCGTGGGACAAGTGCTTCAAATGAACCCACAGCTGTTGAAGTTGTTATCTCGGAGAACCAAGACGGTTGAGAATATCACTCACGCCTGTGGAGAAGCGCAGTTAGTAATTGAATTGGAATAGCAGGCATCAGTAGTACGCACTTCATCTGTCATCGAGAATGGAAGAGTCGCTGCATGGTGTCAGTCAGAAGAAAATAATATATTTTGGGACACATACACAGTGGGTAGATGCTGGTTGTGAGATATGGCTCATTAGCATGGTGCAGTATCATTAAGTTTGCCTCGCAAACATACACATAATATAGTATCCCCACGTAGCGCACCTAGATATATGTAAGCCAGTACAACTTGCCGAGTACGCTTGTAACATGAGCTACTCACTCCGACATATAGCAGAGTCATGAGAGACCAGCGTTGCCTCTGCCCCGGGTCAACTGCATTACTATGTTTGCTTCTGATATGGGACTTTGCTCACCCAAATCAGTTCGAACTGTGAAAGCACCCTTAGCGACAAGGCCGCGCAGGTCATGACATCAACTTACCTCTTGTCTGGATGTTAATGCTTAGATACTATATAAATATCAATGATTCCCTCGGAAAGTATTATCCCGCTCACCCCAATCATATACAATCACAGTAGAGGTTACGACTGCGAAACAATGGTCATTGATCGTGGGACAGCAACATCATCATCATATTTGCTCTCTACGAACCTATGAAATAAGCGGTAAGTTGAGCACCGCTGATAACCGGCCACCAAATGGGATCACTTGAGATTATGGTCATATTGGGACGGGGCCTATAGGGTCTCACGAATGAAGAGGCTCGGACTAGGAACGGGAAAGGGAGAGAAATTAATGCGCTGATCGACACGGAGAATCAAAGGTGAACGTGCATGAGGCGTATGACGAGGAGTGATCGCGTCTGTAAAAGAAAAGGATCAGCACGCGTACGAGAGTGACGTCGTATCTTAACTAGCATGGAGTTTGTACAGATATACCATTGCCCAGCGCTTTTAGTGATCAATTTGGATATCTGGTTAACCGGTTAACCTTGATTGATCGCATCATGATGCCAAGTATTATGAAGTCAAGTCGTTTGAATAGCCCTATGACATAATGACATATGATACAACCGTGGCAAGTGTAGAGTAGCGCAGAGTGGACACAAGGCAAGAATCAGGCCTTCAGGGGTGACGAAACACAGCATCGCATTCCCTTCTCCCTCTGAGCGCTAGGCTGGGTCACATCTGCAATGGGTAAATATTGTCCTGCTGGATGAATCGTGAAGGATAATCCATCATGGAAGCTCTCGCAGGGCCACAGAAAACAGCTTGCATGAGTCAAGGCTCAAATCAATGTGGCTGTGACGGTCTATGATAGAAACTCACCCCTGCAGAAACTCCCAGGTGCAACTGCCAACCTGTGTGTATCCTGTCACTCATGTTCGCATAACTTGACATATGCCTGTGCTGGCAGTGCTGCACAATACCACTGATAACTGTGACACCTCTTGCTTCAAGAGTGTCCTCTTTCTTTCGAACTCCGACTTTAGCTTCTCAGGGAATGTCGAATGCCTGATCATTGCTTAGCCACCATGTCTTGAAAATATCGCCCAAAGCTCGCCTGGCGATCCACATTTCCCAGAAGCTGTCTTATGCAATGGTGATCAGCCCTCTCATCCTCCCATCCAGAGACCAGAGTGGACACCCTGCAATAGAGACAACTTCCATTTCATCAATGCCATTTGGCTGCTCGAACTCAACTACGCTGAGCGCCTTCAAGATCAATATCTCACAGGCCGGGGCCCCACTGTTCGATCTCCAGCGCCTGGTACTCCTTGCTTTGCCGGTACCGACACTTGCACAGACACTTCAAAGTGCTCTGTTAACCATCAAAATCATTTCGCGAAGTAGTTAAGGACAGCAGATTTTCGGCTTGTATACTATGAGTACGTGCTCATGATTCGGGTGGACAGGGTGAGTTTCATTCTATGTCAATTCCACTCCTACTCGGTAATCATGCCTGCAGCATTTAAGCATCTGGTTCTGATACATGCAAGTACTTGTCTCTGTTGGACTTCGGAGCTTCGCGCAGACTCAGACAGTCATTAATACCCCGGGTATCCCAATTACCTCGTATCCTTGTGAGCACTACTTATATTCTATTCGAGATTCCTTGTAAGTTGCTCTGCATAAAGACCCGATCCCTCATGGTGGTTACCCTGTGTACAATGTGCCGTGAGTCAACACGATAATATTTGATGCGAAACAACTCTTATTAATCATTGGGGTCCGGTTCCGGAGAGTATACGACATGACAAGGCTTACGCGCGTAGGTGCTATTTGCTGACGTGGGTCTGGTTCGGAAGTCTCTTCCTGCGTACATCACATGGTGAATTTGAAAGTTCGAAACAAGGCTTACGCGCGCAAGTACTACCGGGATTGACGTAGGTCTGGTTCTGACGCCTCTTCCTCCGTCTCTTTCGTGACATGGGTTTCATATGCAGAATGATAAGCAAATATATGTGGATCACGATGGCACATTAGATGTGAAGCTGGAGATGACATGAAAAACTAGTGTTGGTAAGCTAGTCCTCACACGTTTGGGTAACATCGAGAATGATAGGAGCATGACGAGTTTTGATCTCCGACTTAGTCTATCCCAAGGAACGCCAGTAATGCAGTGCGTGTCACTTGATGGCAATGCAACAACCTGAACGCAGCGCTGGAGGTCTACTTTGCATGCAAGGTTTCGGAGATAGAAGATGAAGAGTGAACGAGATGCGTACGCTTTCTGGATCCCTCATTACTTCTATTTGCTTACACCGATGCGTGTCGCTACTAGCGCACAACCTGTGATCTGGTGTCGACTTTTGCATTAGTGAAACCCTTTATATTTCGTGTTTTCCTGCCCCATGCTTGGAATGGCTGATCTGAGGTCTAGGACATACCTTTCTCGAGCTCGTCTACGTTTTCGTGAAATGGTTAGAGAGGTTACGACCTATTGGCGATGATTTTTACTCGCCTTCGTGTGCGACGTTTTACAATAAACCTTATTCCATGCGTTAACGTTCAACTGTAAATCATACCCTGACTGAATTTGAGGCTTCACATAGGATCGTACAGTCTTAGGTGCCTGTCTTAAGAAGGGAGTAGACACTTCAAGCCAGTATCGTTGTTGCAATACCTTGCTTGCAAGCACTTCGGTTATGTGGGCGTACTAGAAAGAAGGCAAGTAAAGATATAGTCATATAAACAGGTTTATTCTCCACGAGGACTCGAATGTGGTTTGGAAACAGCTAACATTGCACGATGTGTTTCTAACGGGCCACAAGCAACATGATCAATCCATCCACGATCCTCCATCAATTGTGATCGTCTGCCCAGTGATATAGGCAGAGTCTTTGCCTGCGAGGAACGACACCATGTTCGCGATATCTTCCGGCGTTCCAATCCGCGGCAGTGACGCGTTCGCTTGGTACTGTGAAGCAATTAAGAAACTGCACCCCGAGAGAGAAATACTAATACATACACTTTGGATTAACGTCTTGCCATCAGGTAGCCCTACATGTTTCGCAAATTCTTCGGCAGAGCCATGCACTGGATACTACGTCAGCATCTGGATGCGAAAACTGACAAAGAATTTGGGTAGTGGATGGAGGTAGGGAGACGAAGGTGGCAGAGGAAATAACATGATGGAGTAAAACATACTGAGAAGCGTATCAACTGGTCCAGGAGCGTAGGCGTTCACGGTGATTCCGTGTGATCCGAGTTCACTCGCTACAACGCAAGAAGGCTAAGATGAGATGGGACAAAATAATAAAACAACTTTAATACACACCGAGAGCCTGTGTGAAGGACCGAATGGCAGATTTCGACGCACAGTAAATACTATGGAACGGCATCCCTTTCTTCCCTAATACCGACGACGCGCCTATAGCAAATGTATTATCATCCAAAATAAAAGAACAAATGGCCGTACATACTGATGATCCTCCCGCCGCGCCCTTGCTTGATCATAGCTTGCGCTGCCGCACGCAAGCAGAGGAACGTCCCGCGCACATTGGTGTTGAAGATCCCATCGAAATCGGAAAGGGTAGCTATTGGAATATGATGACATCACGAAAACGGATTAAAGACTTGGTTGGCTTACCATCAACCACAGGCTTCACAAGGATTCGTCCGGCATTCGCTACCATCTAGTATACTATCCATCAGACAGTTTGGTAGGTTGACAGCCCATGAGACACGCACGACGTCCAAACTATTGAACTCTTGCTCCGCAGCCTGCACCATGCGTTGGACCTCTTCCTCTTGTGAAATGTCACACTCCAAGACAAGACATCGCCTCCCTTTCGCTCTTACCTCATCTGCGAGGCCGTCGAGGTTCATGCGCTGTGATTTCAAGTCTGTGATGACAATGTCCAGTCCGTCCTCTGCGAGCCGCAGGGCAATGGCACGTCCAATGCCCTGGGCTGCGCCGGTGATGAGTGCGACGTGGGGCTGATTTGTCTGCACTGGAGCGGCGGAATCGGCCATGATTCAAGTTGCAGTAATCTGAGAACCAGGCGTCACACCTTACTTATATACTGCAGAGGGCCGAGGAATGATGTGTCAGTGATTCTGACGAATCGATATGATAGCTTTGTTACCGAATCACCTTTTTTCCCTTCAAGTCCTCGATTTTAAGATCTTCAACTGGTCAGGCCTGAACGTTCATGACTCGACTTCTGAGCCCAAGAGCTTCTAGCTATACAGTTTCATACTGCCGATTCAGTACCGCAGAACAAGGCAAGTTCCAAAGATGGGCAAGCACACCTTCATAGACGCCCTCTAAGCTGAAACCTGTCAGAAGGATCAGAAAGATCAGCGGCATGCTGACCACACAAATGGACAATGGTCATGTGGTGCACAAGGACCCTGGAGTGACGACATACGCAATCACGTCCTCCGCACCAATTTTGAAGCGGGAAAAAGCCATTACCTCGCAGGAATGCGCAGTGTGCTGCTGTGCGAAGCGGATATTGTTTCAGCCGCAAACTCTGAGCTTTGGAGTTGCTGCAGAGGTAATAACGGCACAATGGGCTGCAGAATCACATTACGCGATTAATATTCATCGTTGTCAACCGTACTTATGCTTAAGTTACTTGGGTTATTCCTTCCGTCGGCTTTTGCTTGATCCTACGGAATTGCAATTGGCAGGCATTTTATGACCAAATGCAAACCAAATGACTGGCAACATGGCAGATTGAACATTTTTTTTAGTTTAGCATCGGCAATAGTCATCGCAACAAGGTTAGCTCACAACGAAACTTGATACAGCGATTTTTGGCTGGGGCTCTGATGGGTAGCGCTTCCCAGAGCCAGTGTTAACATTGCACAAAACCAAATGCCATGATATGCAGATAGAAAGAACAATGGTTTACCCCTGCACATCAGCAATAAACGTCTCCTGCAGCCCATCAACCTCCATCCCCGACTCAGCCTTTGTCAACTTGTTAGCGGCCCTTCGGGCGCGCTTGCGGTCCTGCTTCAGCGACCGCCTATTCATCGTGCGATTCTGGCTCCGCGCAGCGGCTTCTTCATATGCAGAAAGGTCCTTCGCGCGACGGAATCGCTTCGGTATGCGCAGTTGTACCGAGGAGTCGGTAGCCCCTGCCTGTGTGACCAGCGAGGGCGAACGAATACGCTTGCGGGATGACGGGAGTGACAGTGCGGATGCAGTCATGCCATCATCGACTATCATACCCGATTCCTGTGCAGCATTGTCATCGTTGACTTCACCGTCATCCATAGCTACCTCCTCCTGCATCGGTGGATTTTCATTGAACGCGCCAGCGTCCGCTGTGCCAAACAAACCTGCGAGTTCAAACGGTTTGGAGAATGAATCAAGGATTTGTGCCTGCCCGACGGTTTCTGCGCCTGCTGTGGCGGAAGGCATCGACGAGGGATGAATGGTGGGTGGGACGGAGAAGTAGGGTATTTTTTGATGATTCCAATCCATGAGAACATGACGTGCGGCTGAAAGTAGGTCAGGGGTACCTCCCTGTGGATGTAATAGTTGTGTGAATTGTCAGAATTCACAAAAAAACAAGCTGACCTTGAGTAAGCGTCCGCTGTTGAGCGCAAGCATGGTGAGAAACTCCAGCGTACTTGAGAATCGAGGGAGATTATATAGTTTTTGGAGTGTCTCGTGTTCTGTCCGCACAAGGATCTCTTCCACTGAAACAGTGAGATTAGCAATCCATCCATCAGGAACTGAATTTGCACTAAGAAACGCACCAACAGCAATTGGATCTTCTATATCCTCTACTTTGACTACATTTCGCAGGAGAATGCTGCCCTTTTGATTAGAGTCACTTGATTCATCTTCATCAAAAACTACACCAGGTGAATCGACGATTTTGATGCCTCGCTCCAGCTGCACGGATTGAAGGTCTTTCGTGTGACCTGGCTGTGCAGCCACTGCACAAGCCTGAACTCACATAACATATAAGACATTCGGTACGAATAGTAGCAAGAAGATCTAGACCTTTGATCGCTTCAAAGAATTGATAAGGCTGCTTTTACCGACATTCGGGAAACCAACAACACCGACTGTGATACTCTGTGAACTGGGTTTGAATGCCTTAAGAAGGCGCATAAGTCCGGGTGCCGTCGTAGAGCTGAGATTAGAACGTTGATTAGAAGAAGCAGAACGGAATGGGAGTGTCGGCGTGGAATGTCGCAAGTATCGCAGCCACTGCTGAGCATTCTCTTTTTGAACCAAATCTTCGCCCACAGCACACAGTAAGGAAGAGTGCAAACACCCAATGAAACCAACATTCATACCGATTTTATTTAGCACAAACACAAGCTTCTTCCCTTCACTTTCTCTCCGTCTTACCTCTTCTTCGACCAGTCGACTCCTACATCCCTCCGGATCACGAGCGTCGAGTACAAGAATGACGATGTCACTTTGATCAATTACTTTGTGTAGCATACGAACGTAGTGACGGCGAATTTGCTCCTTTGTCTTCTGTGAGGAACCCGCATAAGACGCGGTATCCTGGTCTACAGCCTCCTGGGTCTCTGAAGCGAGAGCCGCTAGTGAAGACAGGGTAGGTTCAGTGGCCATATAGGCATCTGGATCGTCGCGCTGGGGAATCGCAGGCTATGAGGTGCAGCATCTCAAGATGAAGTAGTGACAGTTAAGACGTGAATGCAACATACAGAGCTAGATTTCCGCTTCTCCGCATTCCGAACCTTTAGTTGAGGAAGCCTTGGTATTCCAGGGTCTTTCTTGAGCTCTGGTGCCCAAAATTTGGGGCTCAATCAATGTTTGTTCTTTCTGCAGTAGCTGCTGGAGAAATGGAAATGGGGACTGACTGGATTTTTGCGGTATCGATGGTTTCTGGGATTCTATTGGCCATCAGATGAGAAAACATGAGCGTGGAGTGCTTTGCGTACTGTTCCTGCCCATGATAGTCGTGAATGAACTTGTATAATTCGCAGATAGTTTTTCACCGAATGAAACAAAGATGAAAGATCGACACTTTCAAGCTCCGTGGCAAATGTAGTACGTGTACACTGTAGATCTGAGCCTCTCCGAAGGTATTCAACTTGATCAACTATGCACGACGCTCTCTTTCCATCATGTTCCCAGTCTTTCTATGCATTACTGCATCTGATGATGCATTTCCTGTCTAAAACTATGCATGGTGAGAGCACTCAACGCAGTGACCAGGACCATCCAAATCATACTACTTCAAACCGCCCGCAGAATCTCTCCTTCTGTGACCACCCCTTGCTGCCCACACAAACCGCACCATGATACCGGTCGGCAGTTTTATTTTATTGCATCAAGGTGGCGCTTATGCAGGCTGGCTCTTCTTGCGTATGTATGGCATGTGTTATACATGCCTCAGAAGAACCAGTCACGCATCTGATGTTACGACACACACTCAACTTCTTGACACGCCCCTGACACACTTCTTGCCAGTGGACGCTTTGCAGATTGTTCTTCTATAACGACGTGACATCCCCGTCTCCACGCCTCACTGCGGAGTTGTTTTCCAGCGATTCCATGACACGCGCTCTACATTGTGGAATTTGCCTGTAGTTGTCGCACTGTATTGGCAAGTTGTTTAATCAAATTAAGTCGTCTTGTCCTTGAAATAAACTTTTCAGACATAAAACCCAGCACGAGGTTTTTTTTGTCAACTGACTTGGGATGCTATTGTGATATAATCACTGGAGGCCCAACAACGCCGTGGACCCAATGCGGGTGCATCGAGCGTCTCTTCCTCCACACACGGCTGCGAGTCTACTGGGCAGCCCCATATCTTGATAGGACTATCCAACCAGCACTGGCAAACGTTTGAAAGACACGGCAGGCTGTGTATCATGTTGTTGCGGATGAGTATGTGATCCAGGCTGTGTCATGGGCATCAAAAAAACAGTCAATGGTGTGGTGTTGAAGATGCCAGCACCCTGCTGACCGTCATCAGTTGGATATATCTTGGTGAGTACAAAAAGGGTGCCACCTGATGACGCACAATTTCGAATAGCGCTACGCTTATGAGGAGCCCCTGACACGGAGTTCACTGAAGTGGTGTGTAACCTGAACTCCTTCACCTTTGTCTCCGAATTAAAACCTTGATGCCGTATGAACAAGAAGCAAGTATGTGTCTAAATTCGGGTGTGCTTAGGCGGCCTGCCAACACTAGTCCTGCGTACCTATTGGTCACCGGTACGCAGAATGACAAAAATTTGACATTACATCAAATTATCGACCTGTTCTGTGACCATATGCCCACTGAATTTTGATGATTCCCTGCGAACAACATCCAAGGCCTCCACCATTCTTCACGTCGCTGAACGTAGTCAAGACGGGCATCATCTAGAGCTAAATTTGAGCGCGCGTTCAGATAGCAATATCACTCGCTGCTGCGGTCGTATCATCATGTGAGGTTTTAACTGGATTCGATTCTTTTCTTGTCACGGTTGTTCGGTATGCAGATAGGCTATTGTTACAAACTAACGTCATTAAATGATTGACTAATACAAAGGTGTAGCTTGAAGAACCTGTCTGAGTTCGAATACATAGGTAACAAGATCACATATACTATCGTACCAGCGCCTCCACTTAGCTTGCCGCCTCCCTCAGTCACTCCGCGTCGAACATGAGATTTGGAGGATAGGAGGGCTCCTATTCTATGATGAGTTCAACTATCATGTGCACTGCAGCCCATTGTCCATTCATGTCTTCAGGCCGATACACGATGCAAGTACCAATGAACGGTGCTGGTCCGATCATCCGTCAACAGCGCCTATACGAGTCAACTGCTATGTAAGTAGACCCTACAATTCACGCGAGCATTGATACCTGTGAGTGATCTCCGGACGTTGTCAGGCTCCAAAATAACGAAGCGTCTGAATGTGGTGATATCCTGGATGTATATGTGCGTCTGTTAGATTAAGACGTAATGAACTCTGATGGAAGACAGACACATATGTTCCGTATCCAGTTGGTCTGATACTCCAAGGGCACACCTCGCGCCCACATGTGAGTGCAGCACTTCTTTTTTGCGCAGAGTTGACAGTGGCATACGAGTTGTGCGCAAAATTCCTAATGTTGTACCTGTCGTAATACCCACTGAGTTTTTCAAGTACCCACTATAGGATGTTGTTTATTTCATGTTCCTCTACATGATATGTAGGTTGGACGTACTGCAGCATTCTCTGCTCGGCCATCGTTGCTTGTTACCAGGGTAGCAGCTTTTGGGCCTTGTACAATGACAAAGTCATTTGTACTAGCATTCCTAAGAGTATAAGTCCCAGTTCGAAGGTTGCCTGGAATCGTCATCGTCGCGAAGGTGAGTGCGCAGTAAATGAACGAGTTGCGTTTATTGAAATGGGATAGGTGTAGAACTTTTGATGGCAAACCTTGCATTTACCAGGCCATTATTATAGTCAAATCGGAGTCAAGACACATATGGTCCGAGTTTGCCGACGACAGTGATATCGAGACAGTATATGAAACAGTGTTCATGGGATAATTTCGTATCCGGATTCTCAAGTTCAACGGACTTCGCATGAACTCCGCATGCACAATGGAGGATGGGCATGCGGCAGGCGGAAATGCAAAATTGGGGTGGTGCCGAGCCGCCACAGAGACTTCTAGGCATGGTGTCCGGACTCTAGATGACACCGTGAATGTCATCGTTAATAAATGAACACAGCCTATGGGTATGTTGTTCCCTTCTGAACCAGTGGTACATGCCAGATGTGAACAGCCGGCTGTGAAGTAGGCATCACTTCTGACACCAGAAAAAAAAAGAAGCAAATGGATTACCCCCATCGCAAGCACAGCCTTAGATGCATGGCGTAATCAGTATTTAAAAATTTTAATCAATCATTGAGAACACAGAAAACAATACTATCTACACAGAAATCCCGCTGAGAACTAGCTGGACGTGACCCTCAGGACTATGACCCCTCAAACCTCATACTCGGACCCCGCGCACTCCGCTTCGCCACCCAGACCCACTGAGTGTCACAGCCCACCCAATTCCCAGCTTGCAACCTCAGGCAGACATTTTAACAAATTGCCAGTATACATGATGTTGTGGATCGTTGGTTAGTATAGCCTGTAACAGCTGATGAGTATGAGGCTGCAAGTCAAACTCAGATAGGCTTACTTTCGTGCCATCCCTTGTCTTCACGATGGTCCAATAGAGTGAGAGATCTGAATGAGGTGAAATACTAGGTACCTTGCATATTTAAAAAAACGTGTCAATGATAACTACGTCACTCACAGGTAGAAGTCACCAAAACCGCTGGCAGCAGGACGAATGAACCATGGGTATGATTCCGTCCCGGAAATGATTTCAGCGCCTGGGGTAGGAGACTCTCCCGTCTGAGCAAAAGTGTTCTGCAGGAAACTCCTGACATGATATGTGTCTTCAAGTCCGGCCAGCTTGTCCAAAACCCACTGTCAAAGAAAAGTTAGCATATAAAGGCTGACTCAGTGAAGGCTCACTGCAAGGTGTTCGAAATGGCTATCTTGGAGGACAATCAAAGTCGATGTTCTCTTGGTGTCCTTGAGAGCAACGTATTGCCCGGTAGCTATATGCCTGATATTATATGTCGCAGTCTGAAGAGTGGCCTGATCAATCATTTTTGCCAGGTAGCATAGAATGTCGAGGGAGCTGGGTAAATAACAGGTGTATTAGCGCTGAGTGGTTGACGCGGCCGATGACCATGAGGCAAGAAGCATTCTGAGAGATAGCGCTCATGCTATCAAGCGCCTAAATTGTGGTGGTCTCCGCGGCAGGGAAGCGGCGAAACGGGAGCTGCTGAAGACAATTGTAAGCGCCAGGTTGTGAAAGATACAGGCAGATTGCACCGCTCTTCACAGGTTCACACGCTCCTTTGGTCAACACGCTCCTTTAGTCAGAACTCTCGTGCTGAAGTCGTGCTGAGCGCTGAAGCGCTGAACCCTTATTCGACTAGCAAGCCTTCCGAGTCAGTACTTAATTGATATGGCAGTTAGGTCAAAATCATCACATGGCGTAATCTTAAACGCACGTTTTTGTCAGTTCCGTCTCGGAAGCTTAAGATCAGCGCTTCACTATCATTCTTTGTAGTAACTTAGTATATGGCAATGACTGACCAAAAGATTGGACTGATCAGCTGCCAGCTGGTTGAAACCGGCGCTAGTAGATGAGCCAACTAGACGCTGAACGCTGATTCACCACGCATGCGCAACACCGCCCCGTGGGACGCAACAGAAGTTTCCATGGAGTGTTTTAATTCATCCATGGGAGGCAGTGTGGAGGGGCCACTAACGGCTCCCTTCAAGTTTGAGGTTCAGAAAGCAACAAAGGAAATGATGGCGCCTTTATCTAACGTCAGGCTGACACTTAATTTCCACTAGTTATCCGATTTGGCAACCCTAGGAGGTATGCAGGGAACCATACGTTGTACCAGCGTCTGATAAACGAGAGATAGCAACTCGTTCTAAGGGGCTCCCTTAAGGTGTAGCCTTCGTCTTTTTAGCATCCTCTGTGGATTGAGCCTGCTTGATAGCTGATACCACTCGCCCGTGGAGTTCTTCATCGACTGTGGCTACAAAGCCACGATTGTCTCCCATTCCCCTCCCAAGTCCAAACCGAAGCGGAGCGCCCTCAGAATCTGTGATTTTGCCGCCCGCCTCCTCAACGAGGATGCTTCCAGGGGCATGATCCTGCAAGTCAGAGTAATGGAATGATTAGCGCTACTAAATAATTAATTGTCTAACGACTCACCCAAATTCGCTCCTCGTAAGGTTGTTTACCACCAATGGTAGGCGCCGGCATGCGAAGATACACAGCGCCCTCTCCTCTGGCAAGACAACAATATTTGGCCTGGCTGTCCATTCCCCATTCAGTCAGGTGAAGCTCGTCGGCAACCCGTCTAATCAACGGCATATTTGTGTGCTTCGGCTCTTCCGATTGCAGGACATATGACTTCTCTGGAGGAAAGTAAGGGAGTTTAATCGCACCGGTGCCAGACAAGGTGATCTGTGTAAGGAAATCAGGGGGATCATACGCACAGAATTTGAGATTACCTGAAAGGCGCCTTGTCCTCGGACCGCGACAAAGATGCAGCCTTTCCCTTCATCAGGGTTTGCAGGGTATATTTGTAGATTTGGACATCCGATGACGCCCAGCACAACCTGGCTATTCACAATGAGAGACAAACAAACGGCATATTGGCCGCCACGTAAGAAGCCTTTCGTTCCATCGATAGGGTCAACTGTCCACATGCCTAAGTGCAGGTCAGAATACGAAGTTAACGACATTCAACATAGCCTCACGTTTATTTGGACCACCCGTATCACTTCCTTCGTCTATCGCCTTCAACAGGGCCTCTGAACTGTGCTCGTGATGAGAACCTAAACCCCACTGCGCTTTCTCCCCATCGATGAGATCTTCCTGCAATGCGTTGGTAGCCAAGGAAACTACTCGTTCCCGCAGTCTAGCATTTGATTCTTGCCGGAGGGCATCTGCACCCTCCTCGCCGACGATAGGATCTTCGGGAAATGCATTCCTCAAGACAGTATTGATAACCGCCTGTGCAGCATAATCTCCGACTTTATAAAATTGATTAGCTCTGACCCTCAAACCTGAAAGATGGAAATTGACACCTGTCACCGGTGATTCGTCTTCCTTCTTGAGGGTATCCGTTTTGTCTCGGACTAATTGATTGAACACGGTGCAAGTCACCAGACATGCTCTTCGTACTGCTGCGATTGCAACGTGTTTCTCGATTGAGAATCCCTCGGGAGATGTAAGAGACATTGATAGTAGACGTCTTGGGTTGTTTCTGAAATGAGCGTTCAGGTGCTTGCTAGCATGGTGCAACAACATGCAAGTCACCTGGACCGTCATCGCGTCATCATCAGATCGTGGGATCAATCAAAAACATTGATCATCACTTGCAATTGCAGTAGCCTGCTGTTAATTCCAGCTTCAACATTGCGAGATTCTATCGATAATCTGTTCGAACTTTGCATTGAATCTTTCTATCTTTTCCTTTTCTTCAAATCAGAGCTTTGCGCAAGAGTCGCAGAGAATCCCGATGAGGTACTACTTCGGACGGTACTAGTACACTTGCCCCGACATGTGC
Source organism: Suillus subluteus (assembly GCA_016647755.1). NCBI lineage: Eukaryota > Fungi > Basidiomycota > Agaricomycetes > Boletales > Suillaceae > Suillus > Suillus subluteus. Next base: position 26,254 of record JABBWI010000116.1, on the reverse strand, counting down.
GGCCTCACTGTTGCTTTGGGGTTTGGCCCCGGTTTCTTAACGAAATCGCATCCAATCAGCCTCTTGTGAGTACAAGAACGAGAGCTTCCAAGTTCCGCCTGGCATCAAGTGCCTTGAGAGTCCGAAACCGGTTCAAACCCAGACAAGCGCGTCTGAGTCTCGAAGTTGGCACTAGCAGGACACGTTTTCTCGAGCATCAGATGGTTCTACTAGTAGAGCCAGCAACATCAATACCGATCAATCATCCTGCTTAGCATACAGGCGCCTACTTATATCCAAGGGCCAAAACCACATGTGTATTCTTCGAAGCAGATGTGCTCCGTGACAACGTGAGTTTATTATAAAGTTTGAGAACTGACATCAGACTAGACTCCCCTAGGCTGCCGGCAGACTGTAAGCCAATGAGGCTGTCATTCACAATGCGAGAAGTGGCATGAATTCGGTATTATGCACTGATCCCAAAAAAAAAAAGTTGGATTCGGTTGGAGGGTACGTTATCCCTGCGGAGTCGGCCCCGAACTCTGTGTGTAAGATTGCAATTTTGATTTTGCGGCGAAGTACCGTATGCCGTCGACGCCGCGGCTTAGGATCCGGCATATTCTGTCGTCTCGCGTTGCACCCACCCTGAACCCGGTGGTCCACCGGGTTCAGACACGCCTAGTATTGCAGCCTATCCGAAGTTATTTGGATGACACTTCACTCCCATGCCTTCGTCATGCTGGGAAACCATCACAGCCACTCAGGTCTCGATTCATGCTAGTCTGCTTTAGTCGCCCAACTCAAGTTCATTCTCTCTTGCAGTGAAACCAGCTCGGCGCTTGACCTGTATTCATATTCACCCCATTTCCGTCTAACCGGAAAAGACCTTGATGCTCCTAAACCGAGTTTGTGTCATGCACTTCTTGCTGCCGTTGGGCAGCCACGAGTTTTCTATTTTTCTGACCCGCGACCGGTACACCGGTGATCGTTGCTGGCTAACATTATGCCGGTTTAGCCATATCACGACCCGTTTTTAATTTTTGGAGGCTCGCATATTTCAGATGGGTTTTTGCAAGCTAGCATGTATCTGTGACGCTGCACAATCGTCCAGGACAAGTCGAAACTTTACGGCTAGATCTTTGACATGCCTTACTGAAGGTTCTAGATCAAGTAGCTATCTTATGTGCTAATTCTCGGCGACTTCTGTGCGCATATATTTGTCATTTCATCTACCGCGCATACTAACCAGGAAATACATTTTTCATCCTTCCTCCCTCCGAAGCGCAGCAAGAAAATAGCGATGCTTGTGAAGTAGAGGAAGGTCCGTGTCCTCGAGGTCGGAGCAGAAGAGCAAGGACTGGCATTCCATTATGACAGTTACTAGGAAGTTATTGTCATAACCAAGGTCTTTCGGAAACCAGCCCCGTGGTGCGTATCACCGATCTGATCGATCTCCGAAACCTAAATTGAAATGCAAGTCGCTAGTGACCCCAATTTTGGCTCTCTATGTTGGGAAGGGTGACCATGCAGTGAATGTTTACCATTCCTATCGTGGTACTGGCGCCAAAGTCTTTGTGTGCCCTGCTTCTTGCTCCCATCGGTAGCCACGGAATTCAGTATAATGATAGACCCGCGGATGTACGGAAGCTCACAATCTGGTGCAGTGACACAATGGAACGATATCATGGAGATGCAGACGTTCACTAGTCTCGAGTTCGCTAGCCAGTTAAACACGCGGCGAGTAGTGCTTTCGTTGCGCAACTGCGGACGGTTGCAAGTGTTGGGGTGGCAGATGCATGTACCAGGGCGATCACGCGCAGGTCCTCCCGGAGTGCCAGGGTCCCTGCCCTGCAGTGGCTAGAGTCCTGGCTCATATGTTGTATATCCTCTTGGATAGATAGAGCCGCAACCAACATATAACTCAACGTCTCCTTGTCACTTCCCTGCGCACATTTGTGGCCTCCAAGAGACCATGACTGGTATGTCTGTGCGAGCTACCGTTGACGTCCTTATGGTGATCCCGGTGTTAACGTTCCAGTGGAACACCTGATCATCCACTGTCGTCTGCGCAGCACGCAGCAATACGTGCTCTTCTTGCACTCATGTTACCCCCAGGCCAATTGAAAAGGGTCTGTGTACAATTGGATCCTGTGCTCCGTGGATTTCATCAGTGCTTCGACGGTTGTGGGAGTTTGTTTTATCTTCGATATAGTGGCATAGGTGCACGAAGCCCTTCGAATCGGGATACATGCTAACGATACTTTCTGCCCTGATGTCACAGTTCATGACGACGGTGGAATAAAATTAGGGAATGGGAGCTATCGCACGATTCCAGTGCACGTCACGACGATATCCACCCATTCACTAGCTGGCGTAAGTACTCCATCTGGTAGTAGATCTTCTCACCGACAAAATATCCTTCCTGCATGAGATATTCCACCACTACAGTCTCGAGCTCATACATCTCTGTCGTGCACACACCTATGTCATGTACTATAGCACGAGCGCCACGGTGAGAGGGTGTGTTATGCTTGCGATACGATGCTTCGAAAGGCTCAGACAAAACATGATTAGGACTATCGAGTCTGGAACACTTCCGAAAGCCTTATGTAAATACGAGACCAATTCTCTATAGTCTAAGTCCAAATGAGGTCGTCGGACCGGCAACCAAGTGGAGCCGTGTTGACGGACATTAATTTTCCCAGACCTGGCAGGCCTCTTCTAGGCCCGTGCGTCTCTTGCTTCGCACTGGAGTTGTCCGTAGGATTTAGAAATGCCTTCAGATTCAAACATTCCAAACCTCCTTGTGCCGACAACCGATGTCGTTTTACATAATCGAGCGATATTTTCACACTCCGCCTGTCACAAATCACTCGTTCCAAACTCCCGGAGTCTGAACAAGGGGCCTTCTACTTAGCTTCAAAATGGCTTTCAAATATAGATTTCGTAGTCCGCGATACCGGCGGCAGTCTGACATCGTGATCATGGAACTCACTCATGGCGGCAAGGTAAGACACTCCGAGTCGAACTCTAAGATATCAAACTAATCATTTACCAGGAGAACCATTACATAATGCACTGAGGGCCAGGCCCGATGAAAAACTAACCATTTACCAGATGCACTTAGGATCGGGCCTGCTATGTTGCAAACCCAGCATCAAGAATATAGTAAAAACCTTCTGCATCAAAGCCCATTGTGGTGATGAATGTCCAGTCATTTCGTGCATGGTAAACTATCTGCCATGGAGTAGCAATGGATGGACTTGGTAGTAGGTCACTCCGCACGAGATATAGAGGTCTACGTTCGGTGCGTCTTTGTCGGGCTTCGTCAGCGCCTGCAATTATTAAGGCTCCCACACAGCGACTCGCTGGAGTAATTCCTGGTCGGGGTACATTTCATCCTCCAGAATATCGTGCTGGATCCGTACTCATCCATGTGTATAAGTGCTCGTCTCGCTGTTTCAGTCATAATTGAAGATATCTTTCTCTTCCTATTTTCAGACTTTGCTGAAACTCCACCGATAAGGTTTAGAAAGAAATCTACGACTTCGAAATTCAAATCCTACGGAAAGTTAATTAACCACTGTCAAGAAGGAACGATTATCCTCCTTATAATGTTTGGTTTGAATACGCCAGCTTCTTGAGGTCAATGTATCTGTTTCCAGAGCTTTGCCTCTGTCCTCCCTCCGTTGGAATTCTTCACTCCTGCAGTGCTGTTGAGTGTATTCGGTGCTCCCTCACCGCGCGTCCCAGGTCTCGGCCCTGCCTGCGTCGATAATGTCTCCTACGTCACGTGACGTGGCACAGGTTCATTCTCGACCTCTGCGTTGTCCGTTCATGATACGCAACCAACTCTGCTTATCAACCTTGTGACTCCTTCCTCGCTGGCATTCCTGTCATGGGACATATCATCTGCCCACAAAGAACTTCAGAAGACACGCATATTTTTGGCGGCCAGCTTATCTGAGGAGCTACTTCCGGTACATATATCGCAACCCCAGTGTATCAACTTTGCTATCTCCCTCTTCCCAGTCATAATAATGGTTGCAATGTCCTTCAAAGAGAAAATCAAAGGCATAGGGGGTGACGCTTCATACGAGGCAAAGGCTCGCGTCTTACGAGAACAGCTTGAAGCCAAGATTCCAGCGGGTCTCAAACTTCCTCCAGCAATTCTCGAGGACCCACCTCTTGATATCACTCATATCCCTGAGACGTGTGGCTTGCTCAATGCCCAAGAGTTGGCTATCACTGAACTAGATGCAACCGCTGTGTGCCAAAAGATTGCTGCAGGCGAGCTGACAGCAGTCGAGGCTGTCACTGCCTTTGGAAAGCGCGCAGCTATCGCTCATCAGCTCACAGCTTGTCTTGTGGACTTCTTCCTCGATGAAGGTATAAAACAGGCGCAGCAGCTGGATGAGTACTTCCAAAGAGAAGGCAAGGTCATTGGGCCATTTCATGGATTACCAATTTCAGTCAAAGTTAGTCCACCATTACCAACTTGCAATCATCTATATTTAATTCCCGCTTTCCTCAGGGCCATTACCCAGTCAAGGGGACAGTTGGGTGCGGAGGCTTTCTCGTGGATATGGAAACTTCGACGGTAGACTGCGATATGATAAGCATTCTGCGTTCGTTAGGTGCAGGTATGTGATTGATCCATGCTTCAACACACTGTCGGTCGAGCATTTTCGCAGTCTTCTATGTCAAGACGAATCAGCCACAGTCTATAATGCACCTTGAGTCTATGTCTACCTACGGTCGAGTGGTATGTCGTCTCTTGAATATAAAGTATTTTTCGGCTCAAGTCTATTAGTTGAACCCCCACAATACGGACCTTACTCCGGGAGGATCTTCCGGTGGTGAATCAGCCCTTATCGCCATGAAGGGCTCTTGCATGGGTCTTGGCACGTAAGTCCGTTTCCTACACGTGACATGGAAACTGATGTATTACCAATGAAGCGATGGCGGGGGATCCATTCGAGGCCCGGCCGCTCATTGTGGTATATATGGAATCCGTCCGTCCTCTCGAACAACGCCCACCTATGGACTTCTGTGGTAGTGAGTATACCAAGCTCTGACATGGAGTCGTGTTGATAACCACTATAGTCAACATGGCCAGGACGGAGTCTTTTCTTCTACAGGCCCGATGTGTCGCTCAGCACGAGACATGCGACTCTTCCTCGAAGCTGTCCTTGGGGCCAATCCTGCACTTCGAGACCCAGATGTTTTGCCCATTCCACTGAAAGTGCCAGATCTGACCCAGAAGAAACTGCGTGTGGGAATCATGATGCACGATGGGGTCGTAATGCCTCATCCTCCAACTGTCCGAGCACTGAATTTGGCGAAAGCAAAACTCGAGGCATCTTCAGAGGTCGAGGTGGTAGACTACATCCCGTATGACCATGACCGTGGATACAGCATAATTGTGAGTCTGGTGGTCTTTTGGGTCTACATAATGTAACTCATCCTGATGTGTTCCTAGCGCGAGCTCTACTATGAGGATGGAGGAGCCACGATCCGACGTCTTCTAGAGGAGGGTGGAGAAGAGATGCATCCACTGACAGAATGGGTAATCAGTCCACCATACGTGAAGAATCATGATGCCGCGGAAATTTGGAAGGTAATAGGTTCTGCTATCTATAGACACGGGCGCTGACCTTGACCAGCTACGTGATCGACGTGATAACTACCGACGGGAGTACTCTGATCACTGGTGGTCCCAAAACGTCGACGTCGTCGTATGCCCACCCTACCAAGGTACAGCCAGCCGCCACGACACTGCAAAGTATTGGGGGTGCGTAACAATATATTGCAGGACGCCGGGCAATCTAACAACTCATCTTAGCTACACGGCCATCTGGAATTTGCTAGACTACCCAGGGGCAGTCTTCCCGACAGGTCTCGTCGCTGACCCAGCTGTTGACATATATCAGGAGACACCTAGCCCGATGAGTGCGGCGGACGAGTATAACATCTCCTTGTGTTAGTCGCGCTCTTACAGATTGGATGGCATGAGCTGACTATTGCGTACAGATGATGCAGCGATATTCAAAGGGGCTCCGGTGTCTCTACAGACCGTGAGCAGAAGATTCAGCGACGGTTTGGTGCTGGCTGCACAGGATGTAATTGAACGCATCATCAAGTCTTAGGGGTGTCGCCTTTGTTACACTGAAAGCACCATACGAGTTTTTGGATCCTGTATGTATTACTATCGTTTAAGCGCTAAGGTTGTTCGAATCAGGATTGTCTATGCCAAACACATATTATTGGTGTCGCTCAGTCTTTCCTGCAGTACTGTGCCCAGAGCCAACCCAGAGCGCACTCATACAGATACTAGAGGAGGATATACGAGTCTGATAATATTTATAATTCCTACGATGCGGTAAGTACTAGTATCTATCTCCGACATTACAGTACTGTCCTCCATGTACATGGGGAATTTAAATTACAATCATGTTAGAGGATCGCCAAACCCAACCACTTTCCCAAGTCCTTCACCAACGTTGCCCGCAGTACCTTCACCACCATCGGGGGGCTCTTTAATGCGAGTCCTCAAGAAGAACCTTCATCGCCTCACTAGTAGCCTGAGGCGCAAGACTAGACAGTGTCGCAGGTGGCACAAATGGTTTGACAGCCGAAGCTAGGTCTGTTGCGTGGATTCCGAGCGCGGATGCAAGCTGACCGAGATGCCCCTCAAGTTCCCCCGTCGCTTCCTGACCTCTCCACTGGTCGCGATTCAATCCATCATGTTGCCTCCCAATTCGCCCAATAAACATTCCCCACCACCCGACTTCCTCTTTCCAGTGCTTGAGCCCCACAGCTGTGGTATACGTATACCACGCTGTGGAGAGAAGGGCTATTGTCACCAAGGTGTATATGAAGTAACGTAGAGGTGTTGTATTTCCCGGTAGGGTGACAGGCGTCAATATCTCTTTGTGTGGTCGTGAAGGCGGTAAGTCTGAGTGGTTGACATGGTCAGACCCTTCGGACATAGAGCCCGGTAGATGTTTCTCTTTAGCCAGAGAATTGGGCGTTTCATGCGATGCTTTTGAAGTATTTTTGTGGTCCCTTTTAGATCTTTTTCTGGTGGACATCGCGATCCTACGATTCGCAGGGATATACACGCCTATGGAGGGATGTGAGAGGTATTTTCCTGCAATTGTCGAGGTTAGCGCGACACCGAGACCTTCTTTTGTACAAACCTACCAAAATTTAGCTTGTGCTCGAGAGAGAAGTGGTAATAGGAGTGCTGAAGATCCGGGACAATATTGGGAGCTACTTAAAGTAAATGGAGACTTTAGGGTGCATGATGTCACCATGGCGTACTTTGCTACATACTCCAACGTACAGCCACTTCAATCCAGCCACAACTAGTATTTGTACATGTTGAATTCTAAAGCTCTCCATCATGCATCAAGCAACCTTCACGTGTTCTACTAGTACTCAACCAGTGCATTCTCAGTACTCAGTCCTCGTCGCAGGCCGAAGATCTTAGTGGACGACTCAGTCCTTTATTATCATACATTCAATTCATGCCTTGACTAACACATTCTACTTTGTAGCCTACTAGTACTACCTCCTTGTTACCCACTTAGTCGGGACTATCCGATTCCGCCGAGCGTTGATAGTACATTTGCATTAACTGTTCCGTAGCACACAGCTAGCCAACAACGCATCTGGTATCGGCAGAGCCACCTGATGACGCGGACGCGTGGTCACCTGTTTGTTGCGTTAAAAAAAAAGAGTCTCCAAAACTCACGCCAGCATTACGGTACATACGTCACACACAATGGCCGCATCAGTGCTTCGTGCCCGAGCACCCGGAAAAGATGCAAACTTATCACCGAAGATCACGAGATGTACATATTTAGCTATGTTTTTTTTAGCCGTGAAAACTTCGGCCAACAGCCTGCAAACACATCATATCAGATCGTCGTTTCATGTCTAATTTCAATCTCTAGGATCCACGTCAAGAATCTGAATATTTTAATGACTCAATCATCGTATATACAAGGAGACACTTGGAGCTTGTCGTGTGTAGATCCCTCACTCCTACCTCTCGTTCCTGGACCATCCCCAGGGTACTGGCACAATCTCTCTCGAAGTGGGATACAACAAATGATGATAGAGCGAACATACCAAGTTTGTACGCAACCCGAATTGCATAGTAACGAAGTTTGTACTACAAATATCCTTCATCCGGATATATATAAAAAAGAACAATTGTCTTCTTTCAGGCTGGTCCGTTCAGAGACCACTACCGACGGATCTTAGTCACCAGGCGGCCAGCTCACGGAACGACGCTGTCGAATGAACGTTCATACCGCCCACTGCTCATACTACAATCTAATCTGTCAAGACTGTGAGTAATGGACCATGAGAGGCCGAGAGGCTATTCCCGATGCCTGTAAAGTCGACGGCCTCCCAGGCAGACCCAGGCTCCATCAAGTCGTTTGCACGTATACTTAATTTTGGCACCCTTCATATATCAGCGCCCGTTGTCCGTCGCAAGGGCTACTATACGTAATTCTGATTGTTGCTCGCAGAAGTTCAGTGTATTAAAGGGCATGTGGCTAAAGAACTACGGACTCCTGAGCACCTGACATCCCCGTCATCACCTCACTGTAGACCACCCTAGCGCCAGCGTTCGCTGGCAAATGTTTGCGTTGTAACCTCGGTCGTAACATCTCTGTTCGTCAAGTATCGTAATTAGATTGCTAAGAAACATCGTCTTGACACGTCCGTAGTGGCTCGGCCATCATATGAAACAAAAAAGCGGGAAAAAAAAAAGTTCTGGTAACATCGAGATCAAGTGATATCAGCGAAGTCCGGTATATTAAATGACATGCACAGGATATAAGAAAAAAACACCAGCGTATTGGTGCTATCTCTGTCGATCAGTGCGAAATTCTACTGAAGAGGGAAGAAAAATGTCAAGGTATGCTATGCGTGGAAAAGGTTGCAATGTACAAGGATATAAGCGTGACCAGGAATAAAAGCATCATCGAGCATGCCGCAGGTGCAACCAAAGATGAGAGAAAAGGGAACAAAAGGACCAGCGATCGGAGGATGGAAATCCTAGGCCAAGAGTTTCACGGCAAACCCAACGAATGCCGCACCTGCAGCAAGCATTCCCAAATCGTCAAATGAGGTTCTGTCCGCAGCACCAGTGGTATTGGTTTTCCCAGAGGTTCCAGAAGACCCTGTTGAACTGGAAGACCCATCTGTGGGGTTTGGAGCGCTACCAGTGACTGTTGTCGTGCCGCTGATATCTGGACAAGTGTCAATATAGATGTGACAAAATAATATTGGTCATACATTGTTCAAACGATGGTAGGGAGTAGTTAGTTTCGACGTATGGCTGAGTTTGATTTGTAGCAACACCCATGGGAACGAGGTACTTGAATGCAGCTTTCAGCTGGGTGTAGAACTTCACAGCCTCGGACATGGTAAAGTTGTTCAGCTCGTGTGTGAGCATGATAGTACCTCCCTGTAAGCAGTGTCAATCCTTGATGGATGGTGATAGGAGTAGGGAAGGCATTTACGGTAGCAAAGGTGCCATTTTGTGCACGAGCAATGAGATTCTCATAATTCTGGTCGACATCAGCATCCGTAATATTACCAGTGCCTGCACGCCAATCGTTGGAGTCATATTGCCAAATAATCGTGCGCAAGCCTAGTGCATGGCCAACGGCCCGGACCCGATCGTCGACATCGCCGAAGGGAGGCTTTGAATGTATTAGACAGTTGTACGCTTAGCAATAATTAGGCTTACCCTCCAGCACGTAGGCGTCACGCCGACAACCAACTTGATCGCTTGCATCTATAAGTCAAAGTCAATAAATTTCTGACTGTGCTCCGTCAAAAATCTCACAGCTAAGAAGAGAGGTCATTAGAGTGAAAGGTAAGGGGATGATGCTAGACGACGTACCATAGTAAAACTCCGCGAAGAGTTGCGTGTTGGTCAAAGAGGTCACTATAGAGTGATATGATCAACCACCTGAGTATGTTCGTTCCCATGTAGCACTTACTATATTTGTGCGACCAAGTGTCTGCGCCAGTATGACATCAATGCGTGATCACGACGGCGAGCGTGCAAATACTCACGAACACAAATTTCATGACCATCAGCGAGAGCGCGCTGCGCCTCGAGAGGCCAGTCCATGACATTACTGCCAATATAGAACATGGCTAGATTGCAATAAGGATACTTACAATGAAGTTGAAAATCGACGTACTGGCTTTCTGGTTATTTTGCGACAAATAGTCGTAGAACACATTGTGGGAGCAATTAGGTCCATCGTCGAAACCATAACCTAGAGTGTCAGGCTAGACAAAGTCAATTATCGGACTACGATGGGATAGGAAAACATACCTCTGGGACGGCAGCCAGATCCGGAGGCAATCCAGCCAATTTTGGAGTAGTGCATTGGTCATACGTCCACCAACAATCTGGGTCAGACGAAGGGTACGAATAGTTGCTGAAGTCACCCGTAAGGGAGGCAGGCTGCGTGCCCTTAGGCTGAATATCTGGGATCTGGCTCTCGATGGACTGGTACTTGGCTTGAGCATTCGTGTCGGTGCTGAGAATGTCTGCGACTGTCCAGATAGCCGGGAACTCGTTCGCAGCGAGAGCAGCAGTGACGGGCGCGTAGGAATATGCCGTGCATTCTTCATTCGGGTCTGAGTTGATGAATGATCAGCGTGATTTTTCAACATGGCAAAAGAAAAATGTTGGTCAGGCAGGAAATATGAAGTACGTGATCCAAAAATTCAGGGCCAAGAGTAACCGAAGCTATTATCGGCCATCCTGTGATCAGAGATATATATATCGAAAGCATGGACGCAAATAGCAATGGGGTTTCACCAACGTCATCATATCCGCATGGAAGGCCGAAGCGTTCCTCGGATCCATCTTATTCGGAGGGTTGCATGGTGTTGTTGTATTCCAGTGCAAAAGGGCATGTTCAATCGAACAACCCACTCGAATGGAGCGACGTCCACTGCTTTGCATGAATATAACGATCCAGAGAATGGGCAGTGGCCTCGCCAATATATATATCTCCTCATTTCGACCCACTTTGGCTAATGCCTGTAACTCGCACACACGAATAATATTTTAAACCTCACCAGTGATCTGCGCCTCGCCCTGTTCGGTGGTACGGTCCTGCGCACTGGCAGACGAAGTAAAGAGTGTGGTTGCAATGAGAGCTGAGGAGACTGCTGCCTGTGAAGTAAAGAGCGACGAGAAACGCATGCTGATGAATTTGGGTGGTTGGAGGATATTTGGAGGAGAAAATTAAGAGTTGTCGGTTCGCAAAACTGGCAGGAGTTTAAACTTGGCAGTGAGGATATTTTTTCTCAGTGAAAACTGAATCTGCTGGGAAAATGTATGAGCTGTACAGGTGTGGTGAACACCGTGTTACAGAATTTTCGATGGTGGGAGGAGAAACGACACCGGGTGCAAAAAACACGCAGAAAATGGTATATATAGCTACCAGCCGACAGTGACTCGTGCCGTTCACGGTATGTGTGTTCGAACTTCGTAAAGGCTCCGGCTAAAAATAAACTATCCTTAATAAAAATGGCCAGCTCGTGGCCTGATATATTTAAATACAAGCCGCACTATGTCCAACTTGAGTAAATATTGTTGTACCGATTAAGATACTGGGGACATAGAATCTCAAAGGATGAACTCTGAGAGTGCCCGCCCCATCAGGCCAACAATTTAAAGAATGTTTAAGCCAAGTCATAGAAAATCCTCGAATATAAATCTAAAACAGGCACCTATATGGATAATAGTAATATCAACTTTTAGAACTCAAGTTCCACGCGCTCTAGGTCCAATAGCGTTCTGATCGATGAAATAGTTTAGCAGGTGTGCATCGAGCCATAACTACACCCTGAACGGGTCGCGTACCTCACAAAATAACAATGAGGGACCGCCGATGGGCCGAGCGCGTTGACCCAGAACGGTAAGATTATTACAATGAGAGTAGGGACATCTACTACTACTGGCCGTGACACAGGCACGAAAAAATACCGATGAGAATATTAGTACCTTTGAAGTTTATCTATGGACATTTACGCAGTTGGGCGCGAGGCAAGAAACGCAACAACCCGTACAGCAGTATAGTCAGTCTTCAACAGTCAGTTGGATCCAGAAAATGGCACTGTCCCCTGAGAAGATTCAATCTATATACCTGCGTTTGATCTGCACACGCGATGATCGAGTCGATGATGATCAGTAGGCTTCAGTTTAAAATTAGTGCAGTCAAAAATACTTGATTGAAAGTTTGAAAATAATCATGTGAACTGTCGAGTGCCACACCCGGGCCGCACCTCGGCGGTTCATTGGGCGCTATTAGGGTCAGCATGATGCCAGTAAACTACGGCGAGCTGACGGCGAGGTACATACTATCATTGGCACCACGATGAATGGTTTACGTTCATGGCCGCCGAGGTCGTTCTGGTCATCATGAGTGACTAGTCGTCGTGATGGTGCCAGCACTAGTACTTCATGCCAGAATTCACGGCTACTATTATACTTGGAGCTACGCCGCGAAGCTTCCGAAGCTCTCCACAAGACACCATAGAAGTACTAGGGTCTTTCCTTGGAATCATCATAAGACGCACGCTCGCTGTAGTACTATGCTTACTCTCTCTTTGACATGGTCTCATATCGGCACTCCATTCAACTCCAAGCATAATTGTGGTCCGGGATACAAACAAAATACTCCGTTTAAGGATCACTGGATATTGAAATCACGTCTTCTTCCTAAACTTAGCTAGAGTGGTCTTGCAAGGTGATAGTCGAGCTTGCCATGATTTGGTCCAATATTACAAACTAAATTTGATACAGGTAATGGATTAAGAACTACTGAAGACGGCTGAATAGTTGTTGGTTCAAGTACATGGGCGGTTTGGAGGTATTGAAGGTAGCACCGCGTCAGCTGTTTCGCACTACACGAAAGCAACGTAGTCGGGTAGAGTGTACTCCACATCAAGCTTATATACCAAGGCGCTCGCGGTCTCTCTTCCCCCGCCTCATAATCATATCCAACAGGTCCGAAAAACGACCCCTTAGTCTATGAAGTCTATGGTGTGACATCTTGCCACGTCTCACAGACAGATTTACAACTCTTCCGATGGCCTCGTTCGCAGATGGCTTAACGGTGGAGTCGCACAGAACCCTGCACTCCACCCGTAAGCTTTTATGCCCGGTCTATTAACATTCTTTAGACATGCCGCAACTAAGATAGTATATGTTGCGATGAAGTTCCTTTCCATCAACTCGCACTGCCGTTCTCCCTGGTGGAGGTGCCGGTTACGAGCCCGCGCATGCTGATTACACATGCAACAGAATGTTAACATCCTCCCTTTCTGGTGGCGTGTTCGCAAGTCCTAGTGCAAAACGAATTTTGGCCGCCATTGAGATTGCTGCGCAAACAGCCCCACGCATCGAGATGTGGTGGTCATCGTCAAAAATTACATTGACGATCGTTTGCACTTTGGTCTAGCTATGGAGCATGCTCGCACCAAGGACCTTGCATACAAATGTTTCCCCCGAGTCTCGGACCGACCATCCTCACGACCTTCCTATCTTGCCTTGTCTGGGGCAAAAGCGAAATGTCGACCGCATTCAGCACGCTCACAACCTTCAGTCCCGGATGTTTCGCACCTATACAATATTCGGTGACAAAGGGGGTGAGTGCTAGGATTTCTTCGTAGTTTGCTTCTGTCGGTGCTCATGATAGATCTCCTTATAGCATATACTTCTCCAAGTGCCCCTAGTCCCACACTTTTACGTGCGAAGTGCCTTGGTGACGCACATTTGCGTAGCATTGGCGGTGCATTGGCGGTGCACTCGGACATTGTCATGTTCCTGGACGCAAACCTCATTCAGGTCTGAGTTTAGGCACCATTTATCATATACATACACTGACATTCGGTAACGCTCTAGATTCCACTGCTCCACTGTCAATTGCGTGGCATAAAACCATGTAGCTTTTCAACTAATTGCCGATGACAACGTTGGGTTGGAACTCGGTTTATACGATGAACCAGGTGTCTGCTGTGCATCGTTGGAATCCTCTTGTTGGCTCGCCACCGTGATGTTGTTGCGCCTGGTGGGTATGTCTGGCGGAGGATGGAGCAAATATCTATCAGGGTGAAGGTACATTATTCAATTAAGATTACCTTCCAAAATTAACTTCTTTTGCATTTTAGGAGTGTCCACTTTTGATACTTATGAGCCGTGGCTCCGCGAAGATGGCGTCACTGTATTGTTTATGAACAGTCTTGGCGGTATATCGCAACTTGAAATTGGCGCAGTAGTGGAAGAAGTTCTTAGCGTTCTTGGTAGGTGGAATCATTCCACCAAGGTCCAAAAGCAACCTACATAAATTAGCGTCGCAGAAGATTGTTCCGTCTCGTGTCTACCGCGTTCCATTTATGACCTCGTTGAGTGCGCCTGGATTCTCCATTTCCGATGTGAATGTATCCAGGACTTACGAACTTATTAATAGTGATTCAAGCTCCTTCCGCATGGTCAGGAAATACTGATGGACTATTTATTGATGCAGGCAACAACGAGGATGAGATCGACTTACTCGCGCTCCTGGATGCTCCAACTGATGCCCATTCCTAGTTTTGTGTACGCTCGTGGTCGTGGCAGGCTGTCAGGGCCACAATGAATATTCACATCTCAACATACCCTGCCCTGTCCCGTCACAGCAAGTTATCACTGGGGATGAAGCGCAGGTGGAAGTCTTGCTGCGAACCTTCACTTCTTCTCCTTCTGTCAGTTCTCAATCTTCATCTGATAGGGGTTCGACCCAGCAAGGTTTGAGTATGTTAGAAGAGAAGGTGAACAAGGCTATTAGATATGCATGTCAAGCTGTGCTGGTCCCTGAGCCAGGTATGCCACGATTTGTCACAGTTGTGGGCGATGGTGACTGCAGAGAGACGTTCACTTGTAGCGCTAAAGGTTTGTTTAGGAGTACATGCCGCTCGCTTGCCTGTGATCCTGATCAGAATACAGCCATTCTTGTGGCCCTCGACTCTGGGACCCTGGATCCAGCGAAGACAGTTCCTGCCGCATTTGTTAGTAAGGTGGGTGAAATATTGGAAGGGAGCATAGGTGGTTCTACTAGTGCTCGTGAGCTGGTTGGACGTGAATAACATTTCTGTGCTTTGATAATTGCAATCTTCTTCACAGCATGGTCCAGTGCCCTGCATTCACTAACTGGCCCATCTTCACTAAACGCCACTCTAACTGTGTTAGGAATACACACACGCACACACACACTCGTCCGGAAAATATAATTGTCGTTAACGCACTAGTACCATTTTGTGCTGTGCTTTCGTCAGAAGCTTCACTGGAAGATGCTGTTATTGCTGTGAAAGAAGGTGCGGCAAACTTGAAGACCCGGGGAATGAAGGCACGATTAGAACGAGCATCGTATGTGGGAGGTGGAGAAGGAAGGATTAGTGTTCCTCTTGATCCCGGTGCTTTGGGAGTAGCCAACATCGTGGTTGGGTTTGCAAATGGTATGGCTGTGTAAAGCCCATCCCTGGAACTTCGACTCTATACTTAGTATACGCGTCCTGCACGTGATATCGTGTACAACCTTCTTCAAGCTGTTGCCTCTGTATTTATGGACCTACAAGACCTCATATGGGACATCCTGTATACCGAGATAACAATTTTATGTCCTGTGCGTGTCCGTTTACAGGCGATTCTCGTTGCATCTTTGCCATGTATGGACAGGTTCTAATAGGCTCTGATATCAGAAAATATCAGAACAACACGATTTGCCGAATGGGTCGTCGCAGATCTCTTCTAATTGGTTAGTATGAGTCTTATGATATTTACACAGGGTGTTAATGAACAATAATGTACCAACAGATGATCATGCACCGATGTATGCTGTGTGCACTGTGTGCGACATCTCACAGCACGCTCTCTTCTTATACCTGCCTTACCCTGGATTTCAAGTTAATGTCGTGTGATTTGACACGCTTGTCCAAGAAGGCGCCGGGGCATAAAAACAAAGGTCATTCAGATATTGTGCGCAACACACTTCTCGCATCCAATCTACTATGAACAGACTTCTCGGACGCAGGCAAACCACATCTTCAGGCCATACGTCTCCTGATACCATGTCTCTTCCTGGTTCCGCCAGCCCTCCAGATGTAGGGGTTGACATATCATCCACCGACTATGCCCTCAGGCGTAGAGAGCTTATGAAAATGATGTCTGACCTCAAATCCATGGGGTGCGTGTTTGTTGATCTGACTGCGCAGCTTGTTCATGCGACCTCTTATACATAGTGCTGAGGCGCTCATCGACTTACCATCCGTAGTCGTCATTGGTGGCCAATCAGGTTCGTGGTCGCCTCCTCTTGCAACCACAGCTGTACTCAACCCAATATTTTAGCGGGCAAAAGCTCGCTCGTCGAAGCCGTTAGTGGGGTGTGTCGGCAGATAGTTTGTCCTGTTGTCTGTTGACTCATTATTTTTTCCGTTATGATAAAGATCAATGTCCCGAGAGACAGCGGAACATGTACAAGGTGACCTTGCCACCATCAGTCACTGCAAGGGATGCTTATGCTACTCTATGCAGATGCCCTATGGAATGTACAATGTCTAGTTATGCCACGTCATGGTCTTGCACTATCACCTTACGGATGGGCTTCGATAATAACGGCAAAGACATGCCAAACACTGTTACGGTGCCCTTCGGCCGAACGATTACTGACAGAAGTGAGGTTGAGGTTTGGCTGCGTCGTGCTCAGGCAGCCATCCTGAACCCTAACGTCCCTTCTTCGAGTTTTCACAAGAAGACTATCGAAGAACTCAGGAGCTTAAAGAATACACTGAAGTTCTCCCGTAACGTGGTGTGCGTCTCGATTGAAGACCCCGATGCGACAGACTTGTCGTTCTATGATCTACCAGGTAAGTATATGCTGATCTGGATTGAGATGATATATCTGATGTGCAATGAAGGTTTGATCCAAAACGAAGAAGCCGAAACTGTTGCCCTCGTGAAAAGTCTGGCGGAACATTACACCAAGAAAGAGAACACCATCATATTGACTACAATTCCCATGAGTGGTACGTGCATGAACTGCGAAATCCCTTTTGACTGAGCTGATACGCGCTCTCCTAGATGATATGGAAAATCAACAATCCATGACTCTTGCCAGGGCCGCAGACCCCGACGGAAAGCGAACGATTGGCAAGTCTCCCATATTGCAATATGATTAAACAACTCAAATTTATTCAGGTGTCCTGACGAAACCTGACACGCTCGGTGCCGGTGCTATCAACCAGCGCCGAAAATGGGTAGAAATCATTGAGGGTCGCTCGGAAGATCACACATTAAGACACGGTTTTTACTGCGTGCGTCTTCCCGATGATGCCGAACGGACACAACGCCTGTCTCGTGCTGAATCGCAAAGGCGTGCTGCTGAATATTTCGATACGACGTCGCCCTGGAATAGCGTGACCGACCGTCGTCGGTTTGGAATTCCGGGTTTTGTATCCGATGTCAGCCGACTGCTCATCCAGTTGATCGAGGAAGCGTGCGTGGATCTTCTAGCTCGCGTGCTATAACAGAACTTACCTTGTTTATAGTTTACCGCGCCTCAGAGAAGATATCGACAAGCTCCTTGCCCAATGTAACAAGGAATTCGATGCATTGCCCCCGCCACTTGCAAATGACCCGCAGATTGAGGTTTTGGGGCGTGTTAATGCATTCTGCGATGTCTTCAAGGGCTTCGTGAATGGCAGTCATGAAGACAAAATTCTTGCGCAGCGGAACCGCGCGCTCTATGCTATCTTTAAGAGGGATATACGCGGCACTGCTCCTGACTTTAGGCCTCTTGAAAACCCGGAAGAATGTCCTCCACTGGATGATACCCAAGGGAAGATGACTCTTACTGAACGAGATCCTGGCGTGAAAATGATGGGTATATATGACATCAGCAAAGTCATCCAGGAGTATGTTTTCGCATTTTTTTGTGGTAGTTGGACGGCAGCTCAATCATTCATCAAGGGCAATTGGATGGGAGCTTCCAAACAACGTACCATATCAGGCGAAGGCGAACCTCATAGCTCAATTCGTCAAACTCTGGATTGCTCCGTCTGAGCGCTGTCTCGCTGGCATCAATGACGTGCTCGATCAAGTTATCGACACACTCATAAGTGTCCATTTTGGACGTTTTAAAGTACTTGAGGGCTATGTTGGGTAAGTGTTGACTTCTCACGACTATTCCCTGGGCTTAAGTTGTCTTTCAATACTAGCAATTTGATAAGAACTCAGGTTGATATTTGCAAGGCGCTCACCAAAGAAGCTGTCAAAATAGCTTTGGATTTGGAAACTACCCCATACTATACTCAAAACACTCACTATCTTCAAACACTCAGCGAAAAATGGCTGGCCTACTATAAGGTAGTTCGGAATCAACGCAAGGTTCATCATGTACAGTCTGTACTACCTGACATCGTTAGTCCATATTATCGCGGCGAGTCTCCCGAGTCCAAAGCTTTGAGGGCTCTTGCGGAGGCGGGGTATACAGGTCTCAGCATACCAGATCTCGCGCGTCTGATACCTCCCGACTCACGCGAGAAAGAGCTAATTGTGATGGCTGATGTTCGAGCTTATTATCACGTCGCCTACAAGGTGAGTCTTGTTTATCATCTGCGTTTTAATTTGCTTATCTCCCGACCAGCGCATCATTGACCATATTCCTCTGACGATCGAGCATGCTCTCCACCATGCCCTGGCGGAACAACTGTCGCAAAGTCTTCTCACGAGCTTGCTGACCGATGTTGCATCTGGGCACAACTTCTCTGAGCGTATGAACGAGTTGGTCAGTGAGGACGCTTCCATCGCTCAGAAACGTGCATCACTCTCGACGAGGAAACAGCGCCTATCGGACATGCGCCGGAGACTCATGACTTTCGGTAACGGTACTTGATCGCTGAGGGGTTACGATGTATTTTCGTCTGCTAGAATTTCGTGCAAATATAGATCTTGAGACCTGTTGTTGTTTATGTAGTGGTTACTGTATTGTTCTGTTACAAGCTGTGACCTCCGGTCGTTGCATGGTTTTGTGAGTGGAGCGGCGTAAATTAGAAAACGAGTGTGGGTACACGATATTTGCTCGCGAGCAAAATGGTCGTTCAAAGATCGGGAACGGTGCCCGGGCCGAGAAAGTAAAAGCATCAGCAGTCGTTGAAAGCAGTCGTGTAAGCTAGATTTCAAGGGAACTGATTGCGGATATTTGTCCAGCTGGAGCGGTAGGGGTTGGGAAAAGGTAATAAGTGTGTCGTTAAGCAGCTGGACTTGACATCCATGTCTGCGATAAAACTTTTATGAGCTGCAGGAGAGAGATAAAGTGTCAGAGCTACTAATGAGGGCAGACGACAACAGCTGAGATTATCCGATCAGCTCAAGAAGTCGTGTACGAACGACTCGGACATCCATATATCAACTTAACGTCACGAAATTATTTCCTAGGCCTCGAATTCATATTGCCATCGTCTGACAGTTTCATTCACGGACTTGAGTGAGAGACAGAGGGATGAATATTTGAATCCCCGACTCTACGAGTAGGACAAATCTAAACATGTGCGTGTAAAAATATTTCCTTTTCTGAAATGGCCATTCGCACCTTCAAGTTAAGCTGGGCAATTGCCTTTGTATTTATGGACCTAGTACGAGTGCTCGTGACATCCTGCATGAGATAACAATTTTATGTCCTGTACGTGTCCTTTTGATTCTGGTCACATCTAGCTAGGTGCAACTGGACAGTTCTGATAGGCTCTGATATCAGAAAATATCAGAACAACACAGCACGATTTGCCGAATAGGTCATCGCAGATCACTTCTGATTGGTATGAGTCTTACGACATTCGCATAGGGATGTCACCAGATAGCTGTCAATGAACAGCAATGTCACCAACAGATTATCATGCGCTGATGGTTGCTGTGTGGGCGACATTTACGGCGCTCTCTATTCTTATACTACATGCAGGTGGCTTAGTACCGGCTGCGGATATCAAGTTAACGTTGTATGATTTGACACGCATGTCCAAGAAGGCGCCGGCGCATAAAAGCAGAGGCCATTCAGATATTGTGTGCAACACACATCTCACATCCAATCTACCATGAAAAATACATCATCAGGCAATACGTCTCCTAATGCCAAATCTCTTCCTGGTTCCGCCAACCCTCCAGATGCGGGGGTTGACATATCATCCACTGACTATGCCCGCAGGCGTAGAGAGCTCATGAAAATGATGTCTGACCTCAAATCCATGGGGTGCGTGTTTGTGTATCTGACCGCACAGCTTGTTCATGCGACTTCGTATAGTGCCGAGGCGCTCATCGACTTACCATCCGTAGTCGTCATTGGTGGCCAATCAGGTTCGTAGTCGCCTCCTCTTGCCACCACAGCTGTACCCAACCAAATATTTCAGCGGGAAAAAGTTCGCTCGTCGAAGCCGTTAGTGGGGTACGTCGGTAGATAGTCTGTCCTTCTGTCTCTTGACTCATTATTTTTTTCCGTTATGATAAAGATCAATGTCCCGAGAGACAGCGGAACATGTACAAGGTGGCCCTACCACCATCAGTCACTGCAAGGGATGCTTATGCTACTCTATACAGATGTCCTATGGAATGTACCATGTCTAGTCATGCCACGTCGTGGTCTTGCACTATCACTTTACGGATGGGCTTCGATAATAACGGCCGAGACCTGCCAGTGCAAAAGACCACTACGGAGCTCTTTGGCCGAACGATTACCGACAGAAGTGAGGTTGAAGTTTGGCTGCGTCGTGCCCAGTCAGCTATTCTGAACCCGAATGTTCCTTCTTCGAATTTCCACACGAAGACCATCGAGGAACTCAGGAGCATGAAGAATACACTGAAGTTCTCCCGAAACGTTGTGTCCGTCTCGATTGAAGACCCCGATGCGACAGACTTGTCGTTCTATGATCTACCAGGTAAGTATATGCTGATCTGGATTGAGATGATATATCTGATGTGCAATGAAGGTTTGATCCAAAACGAAGAAGCCGAAACTGTTGCCCTCGTGAAAAGTCTGGCGGAACATTACACCAAGAAAGAGAACACCATCATATTGACTACAATTCCCATGAGTGGTACGTGCATGAACTGCGAAATCCCTTTTGACTGAGCTGATACGCGCTCTCCTAGATGATATGGAAAATCAACAATCCATGACTCTTGCCAGGGCCGCAGACCCCGACGGAAAGCGAACAATTGGCAAGTCGCCCATATTGCAATACGATTAAATAACTCAAATTTGTTCAGGTGTCCTTACGAAACCTGACACGCTCGGTGCCGGTGCTATCAACCAGCGCCGAAAATGGGTAGAAATCATTGAGGGTCGCTCGGAAGATCACACATTAAGACACGGTTTTTACTGCGTGCGTCTTCCCGATGATGCCGAACGCACACAACGCCTGTCTCGTGCTGAATTGCAAAGGCGTGCTACTGAATATTTCGACACCACGTCGCCCTGGAATAGCGTGACCGACCGTCGTCGGTTTGGAATTCCGGGTTTTGTATCCGATGTCAGCCGACTGCTGATCCAGCTAATTGAAGAAACGTGCGTGGAAATTCTAGTCACTTGATTAACAGAACTTACCTTGTTTATAGTTTACCTCGCCTCAGAGAAGATGTCGACAAGCTCCTTGCCCAATGTAACAAGGAATTCGATGCATTGCCCCCGCCGCTTGCAAACGACCCACAAATCGAGGTTTTAGGACGTGTTAATGCATTCTGCGATGTCTTCAAGAGTTTTGTGAATGGCAGTCACGAAGACAAACGTCTTGCGCAGCGGAATCGCGCTCTCTATTCTATTTTCAAGAGGAATATACGCGGCACTGCTCCTGATTTCAGGCCTTTTGAAAATCCGGAAGAGTATGTTCCACTGGATGATACTGAAGGGAAGATGACCCTTGTTGAGCGAAACCCTGGCGTGAAAGTGATGGGTATATATGAAGTCAGCAGGGTCATCCAAGAGTATGTTTTCGTGTTTTGTTGTGGCAATTGGAGAGCAGCTCAACCAATCATCAAGGGCAATTGGATGGGAGCTTCCGAACAATGTGCCATATCAGGCGAAGGCGAATCTCATCGCTCAATCCACTAAACTCTGGGTTGCTCCGTCTGAGCGCTGTCTTGCTGGTATCAATGATGTGCTCGATCAAGTCATCGACACACTCATAAGCACCCATTTTGGACGCTTCAAAGTGCTCGAGGGTTATGTTGGGTAAGCATTGACTCTTCATAACTATTGCCTTGGCCTAAGTTATCTGCGACACTAGCGATTTGATTAGAAGTCATGTTGGTGTCTGCAAAGCACACGCCCAAGACGCTGTCAAATCGGCTTTGGCTCTAGAAACTACTCCGCACTATACTCAGAACACGCACTATCTTCAAACACTGCGCGAAAAATGGCTGGCTCATTATAAGACAGTTCGGAGTAGAGCTTCTCAGTATAGAGCCCCCGTATATCATATTCAGCAGCATTATTCAACCACGCCCTCTGATGACGGTTCTGAGGAAGCGTCGATGGTGGAAGGACCGACGGAATGCGAAGGACCGATGGAGCAAGTGGTGCGGGATTCATATATTCCGTTTGATTCGCGGCCTTCGGAACGGATACAACCAGCTATACGGGCAATTTCTTCAGGAGTGGAGCGGGATTCATATATTCCGTTTGATTCGCGGACTTCGGCACGGATACAACCAGCTATACGGGCTGTACCCCAGGCTCCTATTTTGAATTCAACCTCTTCATCCCGCGTTTACTCGCCGTCGGAGACGCCCGAGGCCAAAGCTTTGAGGGCACTTGCAGAAGCGGGGTATGCCAATATTGGGATACCGGATCTTGCGCGTCTGTTACCTCCCGACTCCTTCCAGGAAGAGCTAATTGTGATGGCTGATGTTCGAGCCTATTATCACGTTGCCTACAAGGTGAGTCTCGTTTATTGTCTGCGTTTCAACTTGTTTATCCCTCGAGCAGCGCATCATTGACCATATTCCTCTGACGATCGAGCATTCTCTGCACCATGCCCTGGCGGAACAATTGTCGCAGAGCCTTTTTACGAGCTTGCTGACCGATGTTGCGTCTGGGCACAACTTCTCTGAGCGTATGAACGAGTTGGTCAGCGAAGACGCTTCCATCGCTCAGAAACGTGCATCGCTCTCGACAAGAAAACAGTGCCTATCAGACATTCGCCGGAAACTCATGACTTTCGGCAACAGTACTTGATCGGTGTGAGAGGTTACGATATATTTTCGTCTGCTAGACCTTCGTGCAATATAGATCTTCCCTCTTGTTGACCTCCTATTGACCTCTGTGGTTGTCATGTAATGCGGTGGTTGCTGTATTTATCTGTTATGTGCTTGAACATTAATATTGTTATATTGCGTATTTGCAAACGAAGGTGTCGGATTATTTGTTTGTACTAGTACATTGCTACCTAAAATGACAAGGTAGCCCTGAGGTGGCTGACCTGACTCCTTAGTCGACGTCGACTTCGACTGGATTCCAGGTAACTGCCCCGTCCTTCCCACGGTCCAACGCGTCAAGCTTTGCCATGTCCGTAGGTTCGATATTCCAATCAAATACTTGGCCGTTAGATATGATACGTTCGGGCTGCGAGGATTTCGGCAGAGGCACAAATCTGGGCGGATGCAAATAAGAACATAAGTAAATACCAATCGAGTCACTCACCCTCGTTGTAAAGACCACCTGACAAGAATCTGAGCAGGATCTTTGGAGTACTGTAACGCATCAAACATTATGATGCAAGAAGATACAATATATAGTCACCTTTGTGGAGAGTTCCTGGATGACCGGGTTGTCGAAAGCACCACGCAGAAGAGGTGAGTATGCCTGGACAACGATGTTGTTCTTTCTACAGTATTCGACGATGGGTTTTTGCTGGCAGAATGGATGTAACTGATGACAGTTTCAGCTTCCTCGCAATGGTTGTGTGAGCCAATCGCAGTAATGTTCACCTCTATTTGGTTCACAACAGGCATCTCTAGACCAGCCTCACGAATCTCTTCTATGTGCTTTGCTGAGCTATTCAACTGTCAGCCAACAGGGTACCTATGAGTGATGATACTTACTAATTGGAGACACCGACAGATCTGATCATCCCGCTCGCCTTGCCATCCAAAAGAGCCCTGTAGGCAGAAAGACGTGCGTCCTTACCTCCAATGGCGCTGTGGGTTAGGTATAAATCATAATATGCTAGTACCCATCTCGTAAGCCGTAAAGATTATCAGGAAGTACAAGACTTACAAGATCCAAGGTTCGCGATTGAGTCTTTCAAAGCAGCCATCGTGCCATCGTAGGTGAAATCATTATGGAAGACCTTGGAAGCTATTGTGAGAAAGGGGACCAGATAGGTGAGAAGCCAATGTCTAGGAGCTCCCGCATGAGATGTCCTCACTGATAAAGACGTCTTCGCGCTTAACACCACTTTTCCCCACTCCGACACCGACTTGAACTTCATTCTCGTAGTACCGGGCCCCATCAATCATCCTAATGATCTAACTGAGTTTCGAAACTCTGACTGATGTGCAATACGCACCGGTAGCCATTTTGAAGGGCAACCTTGCAAGCTTCCGCGCATTCCTCGTTCATGTAGACACCGAGCCCAAGAGTGGGCATGGTCTGGCCTAGATTATTCGTGTTGATCAGACACCACGTGGGCATATGATGGTAGAAGCTCACCATTGGAGAGTGTAACTGTTTCAACCATGATTTAGAGCTGGAGGGTAAAGATATGGAAACTTGAAGAGCTAGCTATTTATGCAAGTCCGAAGCGTGCAGTGCGCTCGGGAGCTGACGGATATTATACGCACGATTGACATGGAAGCTGACACCCTCTTCGTACCGAGGTTGAAACAGCCAACTATATCAAGCAAGCGAACTCCGGCAGGGCAGACAGGGGCCTCGACATCCTAAGTCTGACATGTCACATATGTGACACCCCAGTAAGATGTGACGCATTAGCAAATAGGAGCAGCGGGATTGGATGCGCCCCCATTAACTACGTACCCGCGATAAAGCACTAAACCTTCTTGATCCTGCCCAGAAATCTTGAGTCTGGTTGAAGCCTTATTTCTGTGGCGGTCAGCAGTATTGGGTCGTATATTGATACATTCTGGGCCAGCTGGATCACTCTGGCTTAATTTTGCGCTCTACATTAAGAAGACCGAGTGAGAGAGAACCTTGCTCACATGCACATCATCATGATCATCCCACGTCGTATCCCCTTAATAGCGACCCAAAGTCACCCACGTCACTTCCTACGGACACCAATTTCAGTCCCGCAGGTGCAATGTCAGTAGCCTCTCCCTCTATATAGATCTCTGGCCCGTGGTAGGAAGTTGAACACAGCGGCCCTTGTCCCCACGACGGTCTCGAGCTTGCATCGATTAAAATTTCCCGAGATTGTTTGTCAGCTTCTTGGTCGAGTGCTTTCCGCAGTCACAAGCCCTCTTGCGATCTCGACACGTTCCTTCGCGTATCACTGCCCATTTCCTCGGAGAACGGTTTTGAACCGGGTCATTTTGCATCCCCAAATTCGCAGGTGTAGCACAGCGGCTATCACGGTGGGTAATTATCCTTCTGCGGTGATCAGATTCAGTTGGATGCACGTTGACGAGGTTGTGGGATTGTATGTGGAGTCTGGACCATCCTGGAAGCTCTATGATTGGTAGTTGCGCGAATATGGTATAAGCATGGTTCGTCCCTAATTTTCGTAGTCGCTTTTGATTCTCCCGGGCTCGAGAGACACCATCGAGCAAATAGGTCATCGCCAGATCATGATCATCGATATTGAATCGCGGTTCAGTTTCAAAGGACAAGCATCTGCATTTGGCATTGATGGATCATGCACCTGAACCTACTACACTCGGTCAACTCAACTGAAAAAAAAACAGAAACACCCACCAAATGGCAAAAACTGCTGACGCGCCAAGTTTCTAAACCGACCCTTCTAGCCTTGACTCCGGATCAGCTACAACTACTGCAATATCGCTTCTTGAAGTTAAGGTTCAGGGAACCTGCAGGAGTGAGGGAGAGTTCTCAATTTGAACGTAGGGGTTCTCCTGCTCTTTCGCACGCACGCACCAGTGAACCAATTGGGTTTCTCCGCTGTTTTAACTGTAGTCTGTCAAGCCGTTCGGGGTGGTCCTTATGGCCTCCTTACGGTT